>CM068375.1:18983667-19248667 GCA_034769895.1 Magicicada septendecula | reverse complement strand
TAGTATAAAAGGGTAGCAAACATGTGTAAAACTACATACATAATCGTTACACAATGACGCTACTGGAGAATACGTCTGCAATAAACTACATTTACTAGTTTTTACAGGGAAAGAAATATTTGTTAAAGATGAAAAACAATTGAAGCAAGTATGAAAGCTATAAAGGGGTAAGAATATTTAAGTAAGAAAGTTGTGTTAGTGGTTATAATCACAAACAGAATCATCACTGTTGCACATTACTATACAAAAATCATTCCGATTAGCGCTTTCGGAAAAAATCTGTGTAATTCGATCTGATGATTTTTTCCGATCTGACGATGAGCTGTGAAGCTTGAAAGCGCAAATCGGAATAATTTTTCTATAGTGATGTGGCACAGTTATAATTCTCTTTCGTAAGAATATTGTTTCTCCACGTGTACGCTAATTTTACGTGAGTAAATTACAGTGATACAAAACATTAGACGCTTATTAATTTTATAAGTTTTTAATTAAAATAAGCCCAATAGAAAGTAATTAAAAGTATATTGGCAAAAAATGTATTCCTTTTTGTTCTATAAATTATTGTAAAAGTATTTTTACATATTTACAGGATTTGAAACTTATAACCTTAATAAAACATAGCAGTGAAGAAAATGCTATTATTTTCTTAGCCATATCTTCTTGGTTACAAGAGATAAAAACATAAGTATTGCATATACATAAATGGTAGCATGTAAAACGTGTACCAGTTTTAACAAGAAAACCTCTAGAATTACAAATAAACAAATATATGATACCTACAAACCTATGATACCAAGTAAACAAATAAATAAGTGTTCTACAAACCTATGAGACTATAACTTCTAAATTATGATGTTTTAGCAGGGCAAAATAAAAATTATGTTGAACAGATACAGAACTAGTGTTGAAATAATTTTTAAACCTGCACTGCTAACATTGCAAATAATACTTCTTATTAATTAATTAACATTGACCGAAGTACTTATTCAAATCTTTCTGGGCTTAAGACATTTAGTTTCTATCAAATAAAAACAACGTATGTATAGGCTACTTCTTATATTTGTTGATAAAAACTAATTTGAAAAACATAAAATCTACTTACGCGAGTAATATTTCTAAAATCAGGGGGACAATAAGGAAAAATATAACGTTGTTAACACGCCTTAAGACTTACTTTGTTTAAATACAAATAATTCTAATTACCTCGTTGATTCATCCTCTTCGTTCACTTTATTAAATTTATTATATATGTAAAAAACTTTCACGTATGAACTTACTATTCGTTATCACTTCCCCAAACGTTTCAAGGTGATGTGCCTCTTCCTCAGTGGGAGTAAATACTGAATGTCGTTTTACAGAATAACCGTTATGGACTATTGGTGTGTGTGGTGGGGGTTGATGGTGGGATGGGATTAGCGCTGAGGTTCAAATTGTGTGTTTGGATCAGTGTATCGAATAGTGTATGTGATTTATAATGTAATTGTTCATTTATTTTTTGTTTCTTGAAAGCAGTTTTAGCCTGGTTAATTCTAATTATAATTTCCTTACTGATACGTCCATCACTTGTGACTTTACTTCCTAGATAGTTATATTCTTTAACTGCCTGGAGAATAATATTTCCAATAGTTATTCTGACTGGATCTTCTTCCTTCCGACTACAGACTAGGACTTTGGTCTTTCGTTCATTTATTTTCATATTGAATTCATTCTTCATTACTTGATGCATTGTGTCAAGAATCTTTTGTAGAAGTTTGTTTCTCTCTGCGGTCATCTTGGGAACCTAAGCATGTCCACTTTTTCCCCGTGTATGTTTACTCCGAAATGGGTGTGTTCCCTTACTCTATCGATCGCTTCTTGGATGTACAAGTTAAACAAACATGGAGACAGAGAACATTCTTGTCTTACTCCTTTCTCAATGTTCGCTTCTACTTGGTGGTTTCCACATCGAACTATGCCTGTCTCGTGTTTGTACAGATTCGGGATCTATTTTCGTTCTTTGTAGGGCACTCTTGTTTTGTGTAGAATACTGAACAGCTTGTTCCACTTAACGTCATCGAAAGGCTTTTCTAAGTCAATATGTCGTTTGCCTTTCCTCAGACAATTGATGTTAAAGGTATTATATGTGTAGTCTAAAAGAAATTATCACGGGTTACGTGTAAAATGTTATCCATACGTTCAGTGCAAAATCTTTTGAACACAGTATTTTATAATTGTGGAATTTCTGCACAGAACGTATTGTTTTCCAACGTTATTACTTTACTGAAAATAATTAAGTAGAAACAATTACAGTACAATCTTATTTAGAAATTTTCCTTACATACAAAATATCTGAAAATTAATCTATCCAAAACCCACATGCATCATATACACTACTCACTTCACTTTTCTGAAACATAAATTTTAAGTTTTTAAGTAAGAAATTTTCTTTTTTTTTTAATGTCGTCACTATTGTTTTTCCGGAACTAGTTTCCTTGTATACAGAATACTAAAATCTTGAAATTTTCTGGATGAATTTTTAATATTGTCAGCTTCCTTTTTAACGATATTACTATTTAATTTATGCAAAATACGAAATCCACATTACTTATTAAATTACTTAATAAATTGCTTAAATTACTTATTAAATTATGTATAATACTAAATTATACACAAGCTTCATTGTAATTGTTGCAATTATTGTAATAATTGGTAATAACTACAATTTGAATTACTTATTTTCCTTGAGAGTCTGAAACTTTTTTAAATTGCGATACATTCAAATTGCCACATCTTTTTTTTTTAATTTCACTGATGGCACGTTTATACAAGACGCTGTATTTATTTATTTATTTATTTTTTTTCCACTGATGGCACGTTTATACAAGACGCTGTATGTATATTGGGAGCTGTCGTGGTGTAGTGGCTTGCGTGTGGCGCTGCTACCCTGTCGGCGCGGGTTCAATTCCCGCCGGGGGCCATCTGCTTTAGATACGACCGTTCCCCCTCGCAAGGCAATGGCAAACCAACGAGAGGTATCCTGCCTAGTAGAATCCCTCCCCAACTATGCCGTTCGGATCCGGCGTTAAACTGTAGGTCCCATATACCTGTGAGAGACTCAGTACCACACGCACCACGGGTATATGCGGAGAGGGTCCAAACCAGTCGAAAGACTGAAGGACTACGAAACGAACGTATGTATATTGGAAATATACATTATGATCTGAGAAAGTCTACTCACTTTTCCTCTAACATAAATGTTTAACTAATCTTAATCTATCAGTATTACAATAGTCACAGACCTTTAATTAGAATTTTTCTTAATTTGTATTTATGTTTCTTCAATGTTATTACTGTAAATACTCTTACATGAATGCCATTAACCGTTAATTTAAAACGGTATGTTAATTATTTTAACGATATAAAAATTGGTATTCACAATTTTTTCTTAGACTTATATTACAAAATAGGTCTCTTATGACGGTAATTGTGGTAGTTATACAGTTGACTAGTATGCACTAAACACAACAAATAATGAAAGTCACCACGTTAAATGATATAAATACTGGAAGATAAAAGTAGTCAATTAATACTTGAACACCTTTAGGATATTAATTTTGCTTTCTGATGTCCTTGTTTTTTAAATACGTGAGAGAATCGTCAAACCGCGGCTGTACGGTATTGGTCTAACGTAGTGATCCAAGTGCAATTGTGACGTTTGGTCTAACGTAGTGATCCAAGTGCAATTGTGACGTTTGGTCTAACGTAGTGATCCAAGTGCAATTGTGACGTTTGGTCTAACGTAGTGATCCAAGTGCAATTGTGACGTTTAATGTTGACGATGATGAATTTGCAGATGGTTCCAAATTATTCTGCCAAAGTTTCAGAATCCGCATCATCTAGTTATACTGCCCCAGACGTCGCTAGGTTGTTGTGTCGCCTTCTTGGCCAAACAAGTACTTGATAGTCTACACACGAGCTATGCAAAAGCTCGGGATATTATGTAATATTGGCGTCAAATTATTGTATTGCTTTGGAAAACATCATTGTATTCTTCTGCTGTATTTTCCAAAACTTTTTGTGTTTGGTGTTAGTTAAACGTGACAGTTAGTGCACTTAAAAATTCAGAAGACAATGAAGGTAATCTTCAGTTTGAAGAAAATTTTGATAATATAAGTAACATTAGTAACGTTGAGATTATGACAGCTATGAACACTATTCAGACTGGTCGAGTTTTATATTCATAACACGATTTATGACACGCTTAACGTATAATTATTTAGTATGTTTCCTGTATTTTAATTACTTTTTCTACTTATTTTCTATACGGTACTACGGTTTGGTATTTAGCTGATATATTTTATTGGAGTAATATTAAGTTCATAGTACTTTGGAATTTTGAAACTTAATTTAATCAAATGTATTTTTTTCTCACTACATTGGATTAATTGAAAGCTTCCAGTTAAGAGTTAGACTGTGGGTCGCAGGTTTGTGTGCATACTTCGGTCTGCCCTACATTACTGCAATGCGTCCGTTAGTTTCGTGATTCACATAGCCGACACACGACAAAGCGGATACACAGTCGAATACTAGAGTAAATCTGAAATTTCCCGCAGGCACATTACCCGTTGCAAAGTTAAGCTTCGTTTGCAGCTCATGCGGTCTCATCTGTGATGATGCACATGCACTTAGTAACAGTGTACAAAGCCAAGATGACGCTACCAATTTCTTGTGGTAATAAATTTTACCATTTGACTTTTAATATCGATTGGTCAGTACTAAGTCATAAATAAAGACAGAACTTACTGATTCGTTTCTTCATAGCTACAAAACGATGTCTCTAAAATTAAGCTTTACAATATAAGTGAATGCAGTTTATTTCTATAAGACTACTATCCAAACTATTGAAAATGTATAAATATTTATGTAACGAAAAGCAGATATTTAGAGCAGCATAATTACAAAATTAAGTACGTAAGAATGTTAGTAGAAAAAAGTAATATAATATATTAAGTCAGAACTAAAACAAATAATAATAAACAAGACACCTATAGATACAGAGAAATTTTGTATTTACAATATTATATATTGTGGGACACCTAAAGTGCAAGAACCGTAGGATATTTTATAACTAAGGAACAGGAAAGTTACGTGGAGTAATAAATAAAACTCATCTAACTAAAATAAACAAAGAAGCACAACTGAAGTTCAGTAAAACTATTGTAATTGAAACCTTTTATAAGGAAACAAAATATAACAGTAAATAAAAGAGATGAACAAGAAAATATGTTACGACGCCCTACTTGATCGTCGTAGGTACAGTGAAAACAATACAAGACACCAATTAAGTCATTGATCACAAGCTTTAATTTGCACAGTTAAACAGTTCGTAATTAACAAATCAAATAAAAATTGTTCACATGCAAATAAATGTCAACTAATATTAAAACACAATTGTATTACAATATGCCGTCCGATTATAGAACACAACACTTAACTAACAACAACTTGAACGCGCACAGTAATATCGCCCGATAATAACTCTGTACTGTCGAACAGCACTGTAAATATATCGCAGCTATACTGAAAACTAAGGCCGCTGCCGCCATGTATTTATACCTCCGCTCACAGACCAGAACGTTCCAAACTACGTTTCAGCGGCAGTGTGAACTACGTAATTAATTGCGGCCTTGACACAGTCCGCGCTGCTGGCGGCTTCGAGAAAACTCTCGCGAATGCGTCTAGAGTCACGTACGCCACACTCATTAGAGAGAGATTCTTCTGGCACATTCGACAAACACGTAGATTGTTCTGTGATGCCGTAACAAATAAACACATAAAAAGGAGCTCGTCAGAAGAGTTAAAGGACGAACATAACTTGGCAGGTACTGAAACGATGATATGAGAAATGAACTAAATACCGTAGTATCAGTCAGAGGGTTACGAATAATTAAAAGAATATTAAAGAAACACTTGTATGTGGATAATAGCAAATAATATAATGTTCTCTAAGCAGAAAACCCAAATATCTTGCTATAACTGAATAATAAAGAAGACAAAAAGCCTAAGTCTGATGAACCTGGACCACACATACATAGGCGCTCACGGCTTTGAGTAGAACCACACACACACACACACACACACACACACACACCAGGATAAAGTAATCAAGAACATCAGGTCACGATTAACTTATTGATTTAGAATAAGACGGGAATATAAAACTTAGATAAGAATAAGAGAATACAATTACTTGTAGATAATTTGTATAAATTGTATAAACTATTACGGATACAACAATACAACAATTTTTTAAAACGATACAAAGCAAGAAGCTTTATATGATGGTTTTATTTGAGCACGCCAATAATTGAAGTAATTCTTTTTGTGCATATTTTATTATTAAGCTGAACTGATTTAAAAATATTTATTATCAAAATTTTACCTGACACCAATATGGTATAAGGATATTTTAATAATATTATCAAAATTTAAAACTTGCCAACTTGATAATTTAATAATTAAATTGTTACTTGTTAGTAATTTCTAATAATTTACAAATTTATTATATATAAATAGAAATTTTGTAATTTCAAAAATAAGTTCTTAACATAAATGGTTATTTTTGTACGATACAATGGACACTTATGAGAAGAGGCGTAGATTTTATAATTATTAATATTGTTTTAAATTAAAAACAATTTTAATCTTTTGAAATGCATCTTGATTATTTGGTTTCATCATACGCTCTCATCTCCACAAAATGAATGTTTACAATTAAGTGACAACATTTGGACGTAACTCAAATAAGGTCAAATCCTACGGCCTGGTTGTGTATGTAAATTAGAGATGCTTTCAACAGAAAACTTGCATGCACAGGAACGTAATGTTGCTCTCTCTCTCTCTCTCCCTCTATCTTTCTCACACAATCTCTCTCTCTCTCTCTCCCTCTCTCTTTCTCTATCTCTCTCTCTCTCTCTCTCTCTAATTTGTTTTATATGGTTTGGGAAATATATATACACTCGTATGTGAAGTATTTATAAGAAGAGTGTCGCTCCCTGGCACATCTTCATTTTACAGTTAAGAAAAGTTGTTTGGTTTAAAAATTAGCAACCACAACTGAGGTAAATATTAGGCTTGTAAATTTAAAATTTTAATACTCGTCACAGATTAATGTTCACAGAGCAGCATCTAGAAGTCTCCAAATTGTTTTGTCTTAAATACCTAATTACACATTCTCCTTCTCCACAGCCAAAGACAATATTACTGTTGTATTATTACATATGTCCACTAACATTCATCTTTAATCAAGAATGATTGACCTATTCACATTGTTGAGGCTAGTGAAGTTTCATTTTTTTTTGGACCCTCTCGTATTCTAAAAGCAAACAGAACTGAATGTTCTTAGTGCTTATCAAAATTAGCAGGAAGATCGCTGATATGTCAAATTTGCCAAAGTGTTTGTATTAAAGACCATTTTGTTCTTTAAGGAGATCTGTTCAGCCCAGTACGTATATAGAATAGAGCAGTTATTTGGCACTTTTAGCTATTTCCTTGTTTAGCAGATCCATCTAAATAAATTTAAGTTTTTCGAACAAAATACAAGTATAGTACGGTTTTCAATAATAAAGAATATGTAAATTACAAGAGTAACATAACATTTGCAGCACGAAATACAGCAGTGAAATGGGGTAGTAGGCTATTGTAAAACTAATGTTATAGTAGACTGTAATAAAGAAATTGTTTTCAGCCCATAGCTGACGTAATATACTGTAGGTCTAACTGCTATTACCTTCCCATTCTGTTTTATAGGACATACAATTTTATTGCCTTGCAGTAACTGCTGGCAATCCTTACTAATGCCTGAGACAGTTGCTAAACAATGTTCGTTACCTTCCCTGAAATGGTATGCCTACGCCGTTCTACAGATTACGGGGTTCATAACATGTAGAGACGTCCGTTAATATTATTTAACATGCACCATTATTGCAAATGATTCGCAGAGGCATATTATATGATTAACATTTGATAAAACATTTACAACATATAATATCAAACATATGATATCAACATAGGAGTGTCATCAGATCGGTGTTATGCTACGGATGTGAGGCATGGACAATCACACAGAAAACAGTAGACATAGTAGACACCTTTGAAAGGAAAATCGTCAGACGCATTATAGGCCCAATAGAAGAAAATGGCTCATGGAGACTGAGATACAACAACGAACTGTATCAAATATATAAAGAGATACCAGTCTCAAAATTTAAAAGTATTCAAAGATTGCGTTGGGCCGGACATGTTATGAGAATGGAGGATGGCAGGAACCCTAAGAGGGCTTTGCTGGGTACATGGGAGGGAACGAGACCTAACTAAACTTGCTAGTATATTACATAAAAACGAGATTAACAGAATAATAAACAAGTCAATATCTAACCCCATGATAGAACAAAGATCTAATAATTACATTTATAATTATAGATAAAGGTAAATAAGGATGCATGGTAGTATTAACAAGAATAAACGAACCTGTAAGTTAGATAATAGTTGATGATATATGTTTAGTGAAAAGCAAACAAAAAATGAAACAATAATTTACTTTATAGTAATAGCAAATAAGAATTTTGAGTTAAGAGATATTATTTTGTGACAACAAATATTATGATAAAGTTTATGTTATGTTATACCAAATATGTGTTGAGTTAATGAAAGATAATGAAACAAGATGTATTATTCAATGACTGTTGTAGAATGAAGTGTGAAGCAGCTAATTAACGTTAATAGATTTGAGTTTTCTTATATGTGATCCATAGGTCAAGATAAAATTGTTATTAGATATGGAAAAAATAATTGTTTATGTAAATGTTAATAGTTAAGATTTGATTATATGTATGAATTTATGTAAAAGGGGCTATAGATGTTTACCAGTTATAAACACAGGTAGATCCGTTTACAATAAAAGGCCTAACAGCCAAACCCACTATATAACCACTCATAACATAAAGGTTAGGTACATCAATTAATAATAATTAATGAATACGATTTGAAGAGCTAGAAAAAAACATTAAATTAATAATGATATATAATAAAATTTATACAAATGATGATAATGCCATGATATCGATTAATAACGTTTAATATCGAAAAGGTATTAAATATAAAAAAAAGAAAAAAAACAGGCTTATATCAAAAAACCAGCAGAATATGTGTAGAAAATAATAAACCAACTATCGGTAAAGTTACATTCCGATAGGATAGCAAATTGATAAGGAATAGACAAAAAATATATGAAATAAACACTATATTCAAAACATGTGGAAGGAAGAAAAATCATGTGTTGCTAGGGACGACAGGAAAAGAGGAAGTTGTTGATTTGACAATAATTGCTTTTGATGATCTGAATGTGATGAGATTAATAAAAACCAAGAAATATCTATTTAATTGGAATATACAAAATTAGTAAATACTATTATAAAATACAAAATACTAATGATAATATTTATGACTCTTGCCAGTATAAATTAACCAAACAAGACAATAGTATGAAATCGCAATAGGAAATAAATAACTGGATTCTACAAGGAAGGACTTGAACTGTCATATATCCGAAAGGAATTGACGATACATTAAAACAAATAGAAAGAGTCAAAAGTATCACAAATAATATTATACACTACACCAGAATTTATAACCTTTCAAATAAACGGAACATCACTAATTGCTTCAACCGAGAGAAGAACGTATCTGGATCCAGGAGTTGCAGAAGAAGCATCAATCGGGCTGTAAATCAATCCACAGAGCTGTATTTCCGAAGTGGACAGGACAAGAATTCCATTTTATTAAACCGAAGAAAGAATATCGTACGGCATAATTGTCCAGAACAGTAAACTTATCAATCAACCGCCTACACGATTTGCTTCGTTCTAGTCTGGTAAATTATTATTATATTAATCATACTAACTACACAACACTTCAAATTTGTAAATCTTGCATTCTTATCTATGTATTTATAATCTTCCCCACAGTTACAAGAACCTTCACACCCTGAATTAAATTAATTACAAATTAAAACACACTATATAACTGAATTTAAATAAAGGATCGGAATAATCAACAATCGATTCACGCAATCTATAGCCCAAGCATATGTTAGTTAGAACATATCATATTCAATGTTAAAGAAGTAAACAAATAAAGAACCTTTATATAATTGCAAAATCCTGTCATTTGGAGTATGATTTAATGAGTTGGGAATAAAAAGTAACTGAATAAGTATAGAATAATTGGTTAACATAAACAGTGAAATAACCTATAAGTTTCGTTGAGCCGATACTACAGCGCTTATAGCGGAATTATCTGACACCAAAGAGAGAGCGTAAAAAATACAAAATTAGACATAATTCTCTTCAAGGTATAATAGGGTTGAACGAAATTACAGAATAACGCATTAATTATTTAAGTTTCAGGTACACTAACACTGATATTTTTTAGAGAGCTAAGTTAATAGTAATTAATTACATCAATATATCCCATAACTCCAAATATCTCAGATATTTAAATAATTAAGTAAATTAAACGACCTGAGAGAGTAAAGACAGGGGACATACCCGTTAATAGCAACGAATAGGCTTACATTGCGTGAAAATAACGAGACGCTCGTACTCGTCCCATTACAAATTAACGAACTCAACAGTGGGGACTTGAACCGTACGTACTCGTCACGATACAAATTGGCGCTCAACCAGTGTAGGGCTTAAGTTAAGTAACTATTACTATATTAATATTACTTAACCAGAGCAGGCAACTGTGGGAGAATAAACATGCATACCAGAGGTAGATCAAGGATTAGGGCAGGAGAAACGGAGAAGAAAATAGATGAACAAGAACAGGAAATAGAACTAATAACAGATAGTGAAATGGAACAACAGACAGACGAAATAGCGGAAACTGAAATTATTATGGACAAGGAAAAGAAAGTAATCGAAGAAGATGCACAAGGGGACCAAATAGATAAAGCGGGAGCCAGAGAAGGACTAAATTGGGAAAAATTAATGGAGTTAATGAGTAGTATTAAGGAAGATAGCAGACTCACCGAGGACAATTTTAGGAAACAGGAGGAAAAATTAGATAAAATAAATGAGGAAATTAAGGAAAACTCAAGGAAAACAAATAAGGAAATTAAAGAAACCTCAAAACAAATGAACGAAAGGTTAGATAGGAATGATGAGGGTTTAAAACAAATGAAGGAAGACATCTTACAAATACATGAAGAAAATTTAAGGCAAATTAATGAAAAAATGGAAAATATCCACGTGACAATTAACCAAAAAGTAGACCAAAATAATGAGGAAAGAAAACTAGAAATAGCCAAAACAAATGAAGGGTTAGAAAAAACTAACGAAACAATAGTACAGGTTCGTGAAGAACTACAAAATAAAATTAATGACATAAAAATTGAGAGTAAAATAATGGTCGAGGAAACAGGAAACTGTCGGAAAATATGAGCAAATTAAAAATGAAGTACATCAGGTACGGGAAGAGAATAAGGAAGGTATTACGCAAATACAGACAGACATGGGCGAACGACTCGAAAGAGTCTATGGCAATATAAACAGTATGGAAGGTCAAATTAATACCAGTAAAAATAAAATAGAGGAAATTAGTAGACGTGAATTACAATTACAAGAAGAAGTAGATTCATGGCGGGATAGGACATGCCAACATAGTCATACAAATAACCACGAGAACCGGGAGTCGATTAATTTTCGTAATTACAAGCGCAATCCGATGGAATTTTTAAAGAGATTGGAAGAGGTGATCGCAGGAAATAGAGAAAATCGCTGGAGTATTATACGCAGCATGATTGATGAAACATTTAAAGATACTTATGATAATTGGTGGACAGCGGTGCGCCCGGATATACTGGACATGACTGAGTTCAAAAAACAATTTAAAGAGAAATATTGGTCTGAATCGACCCAGAACATGATTAGGAATAATTTGAGTAACGGTCGATACGAAACAAACATAGGCCAGTCTCCTACTTCATACTTTCTAGGAAAAGTGTGTATGGCGCGGAACTTAGAGCCCAGAATTCCCGAAGAATGTTTGGTGATACAACTATCCTACCATTACGAGGAAGGGATAAAAAATGCACGTATGTGTAGTCAAATCAAAACGATTCCAGCCATGGCCAAATTCTTGGAGAATTATGAGCACGAGAACCAATACCAAAGAAATAGAATGTTAAATTATAAATATCAGAGGTATAATAATAACGCGCCACCAACCAGTTCTCATAATAATGATCACAATCGACCTGCGCAGAACGTTAATGCCAATAGAACCCAAAATGAGCACGCGAATAATAATTCCAGGAACTATAATTATCGTGGCAATAATAATTATAATTACCGCGATAGTCGCAATAATAGAGGAGATGGGGACAGACGACCCAATAATTATAGGCATAACGTCAATTATATCTACTCCAGGCCTCAAGGTAATCAGCGACGGTATTACCCAAGGAGTCACCGATATGACAACCATTATGACCATATCCACCTGAAGGAAATTATAGGATAGCGGAACCTAATACGGAGGATCGCACTGAAACCGTACAAAATCAACACAGTAATCAAAATGAAAATAGAGAAGAGGGGGTAAGCCCTCATTTAAACTAATAGAGGCAGTGAAAATTAATGAATACCCTTCACTGAATCGTAATCTTGGGGAACAACGACTTATAAACAAAATTAAGAATAATCGTGCAATAACCATAATTAATAACCACTATTTAAAGAATATCAGGGAAGATTTATTGGAAGAGGATAAGAAACATGTTGTAGCGCAACAAAAATGATAGCATTTATGCTACATAAAAGAAGATTCACAGATTGATAAATAAATTGATACTTAATCCCCTAATAGAACAGAGACCCAATTATGACAATTATAGTCATAGACAAAATAAATAAGAATGCAAGGTAGTGTTGAATAGAATAAACGAACCTGTAAAATAAATAATAGCTAATGATATATGTTTAATAAAAATCAAAACAGAAAAATGAAACAATGACTTAATTTATGGTAATAACAGATAAGAATTTTGTGTTAAAAAAGTATTATATTATGACAAAAATGTTATGATAAAGTTTATGTGATGTTATATCAAATATGTGTTGAGGTCATGAAAAATAATGAAACAATGTTAACCAATGTTCATAAGCTCGAATTTTGTTATATGTGATCGAGAGATCAAGATAAATTTGTTATTAGATGTAGAAAAATAATTGTTTATACAAATGTTAACAATCAAGTTTTGATTGCATGTACGAATTTATATAAAAGGGACTATAGATGCCTAACAGACATAACCACAGGTAGATCAATTTACAATAAAAGGCCTAACAGCCAAAAATACTAAATAAACACTTATAACTTAAAGGTTAGATACATCAATTAATAATAATTAATAAATACACTATGAAGAGCTAGAAAGAAGAAAAAACATTAAGTTAATAATAATATTTAATAAAATTTATACAAATTATAATAATACCATAATGCCATAATATCGATTGGTAAAAAATAATATCGAAGGTGGATTAAATATAATAAAAAAGGAAAAAAACGGAATTTTAACAAAAAACCAGTAGAAGATGTGTATAAAATAATAAACCAGCTATCGGTAAATTTACATTCAGATAGGACAGCAAATTGACAAAGAATAGACAAAAAAATATATGAAAGAAACACTATATAGTCAAACATGTGGAAGCGGAAATTAATATAGGTTGCTAGGGAAAAATTTAAGAAGAAGATTGTTGATTTATAAAATAACAAGATTTGCTTTTGTAAAAACTGAAGGTGATGATTTAACCCAAGAAATGTCTATTTAATCGGAATATTCTAAATTAGCAACCACTATTATAAAACACAAAATCCTAATGATAATATTTATGACTCTTACCAGTACAGTTTAACCAAATAAGACTATAGTATGAAATCACAATAGAAAATAAATAACTGGATTCTACAAGGAAGGACTTGAACTGTCCCACATCCGAAGGGAATTGATGATATATTAAACCAAATAGAAAGAATTAACAGTATCACAATTAATAATATACACTACACCAGAAGTTATAACCTTTCAAATACACGGAACAACACTAATTGCTTCAACCGAGAGAAGAACGTATTTGGATCCTGGAGTTGCAGAAGAAGCATCAATCGGGCTGTAAATCAATCCACAGAGCTGTATTTCCGAAGTGGACAGGACAAGAATTCCATTTTATTAAACCGAAGAAAGAATATCGTACGGCATAATTGTCCAGAACAGTAAACTTATCAATCAACCGCCTACACGATTTGCTTCGTTCTAGTCTGGTAAATTATTATTATATTAATCATACTAACTACACAACACTTCAAATTTGTAAATCTTGCATTCTTATCTATGTATTTATAATCTTCCCCACAGTTACAAGAACCTTCACACCCTGAATTAAATTAATTACAAATTAAAACACACTATATAACTGAATTTAAATAAAGGATCGGAATAATCAACAATCGATTCACGCAATCTATAGCCCAAGCATATGTTAGTTAGAACATATCTTATTCAATGTTAAAGAAGTAAACAAATAAAGAACCTTTATATAATTGCAAAATCCTGTCATTTGGAGTATGATTTAATGAGTTGGGAATAAAAAGTAACTGAATAAGTATAGAATAATTGGTTAACATAAACAGTGAAATAACCTATAAGTTTCGTTGAGCCGATACTACAGCGCTTATAGCGGAATTATCTGACACCAAAGAGAGAGCGTAAAAAATACAAAATTAGACATAATTCTCTTCAAGGTATAATAGGGTTGAACGAAATTAAAGAATAACGCATTAATTATTTAAGTTTCAGGTACACTAACACTGATATTTTTTAGAGAGCTAAGTTAATATTAATTAATTACATCAATATATCCCACAACTCCAAATATCTCAGATATTTAAATAATTAAGTAAACTAAACGACATAAGAGAGTAAAACAGGGGAACATACCCGTTCATAGCAACGAATAGGCTTACATTGCGTGAAAATAACGAGACGCTCGTACTCGTCCCATTACAAATTAACGAACTCAACAGTGGGGACTTGAACCGTACGTACTCGTTTACTAACAATATATATAAATATAAAATGTAGTGTATTTTTCTATTTAAGCAGTAATCGGAATCAAAGTAGTCCATAAGGTGGTAGGATTAGTTTTTGGAATTAGCTGAGATTTACAAACCCCGTTGGAATCCGATATAACGTGGAAAGTGTTTTACAATGTCACAGGTCTATTAAACGTAAACATTAAAACAGGGAACTCATTCTCCGGCACTGGCAAGATCGTTGGCGTAGAAAGGATAGAGGAAGATGGACCGCAAAGCTCACACCAAACTTGAAGGTATGGATCGACCGCCAAAACGGTGAGGTCAACTACCATCTGACCCAGTTGCTCAGTGGCCACGGTAATTTTAATGCCTACCTCCACAGAATGGGAAAGGTGCAAAGCCCAGCCCAGCACGCCAATACGGAGACTCTCCCCGTGAAGATGCATCGCACACGATTTTCAAGACAGAGGATGGTACTGCAAATGGAGCTCGGAGAGTACACGCCCGAGAGCGTGGTTGCGCGTATGTTTCGTGGTAAGGCGGAATGGGACCGCATCAATGCATTTATTCGGTGGATCCTACCAGAAAAAAAAGACAGGCCCAACTTTCACCCAACGGGGAATAGAATGTGAGGAGCATCTAGAAGGAGCCTGATAAGGGGGCAATAGGCTCCATCCTGAAGTAGTGCGCTAAGTGGTTCCAGGATGGATATGAACGCCTGAATTAGTGTTGGATTTTTTAGTGGGTGAGAGTCCCACACACCAGAGGAACCACAAGCCTCCCCTGACGGCACATAATGCATTTTTCCCCTCTAAAAAATATTATTACATTATTATCATCATTTTCCTCCATCTTCATCGTGTTTTTCTTGTTTTTCTTCTTCTAACCTGAGTCCACAAATTGGTAGGTGGCCATATTCTGCAGCCAACAGCACCGTCCGTGTACTTGATAAGGCGTTTTAAATCTTCCTTACTGGTTCTTTCTTTGACTTCCAATAGAGTTTTGTTATATTTTTCTTCTGTTACCATGGTCATGTAATTAAACTTTCCTGCGTCATATATGTTGCCTTTGCCAACGACTCTAGCGCAACCTTGTTTTTTTTTTAAGTTTTCTCTTAAAAACGTCATAATTCCTCCAACGTTTTGCCTAAAAGCGTTCCCTATCTTAACAACAATCCATGATTGAAATCCCTGACCAAAGACAGCAAGCTCTAAAGTTCTCCTTCTTTACAACATAATTCTTTTCTAACGGTTAGTAATAATGTACGTACTGAATAAACCTACGTAATGTAATCAAATATATTGCAACTTACCGTCTGCGGCTTTTTGAAACAACGTCTTCACTAAAAAGTTTACATGTTTCTGGACACTTGTCCCATCCTCAGAACTTAAAATGTTCGTGCATCATTTAACGTTGATACAGTTGTCAAATAATTAAAATATTAAAATACAGTATTAAACAAAATCACAATACTTAAATGTTTAAAACGAGCGCGACGGCTAAACGATGTACATCGTACGGTAGTAGTGACTGACCGCGCACTGAATTACGTCTGGCTCCCACCACGACAATAACGCAAGGCAGCGTCGTACAATACATTTGACTTGAATATATTTGATTGAACAACACGTGGCTTGGTACTAAAAAATTTGGGATTTATTCCTTTTAAACTACGTAATGTACCTAACTATATAAAACTACAATGCGTTATCCCGACAATAATTGGAAAGTAACGTTGAATTAATAAGAACCTATCACTGTATGAAACTACAAATATTTGCTGCAACCTTTGCACAAAAGTTATCGTACCAAGAAATATTTATCAGCTCTGGAAGCATACAAATTGTTTAGGTAATTTGTTTGTTCGCAACTGTTATACAATTTAAAATTGAAGTGTCAGTGTGAATTGGTTGCGTTATACTCTCAGTTACTTTTATCATTTTATTTTGATTTCAAAACGAATACTAAATAGGCCTGTAAGTAGAAAATGATTGTGCTTACGTCTTATTGCATTGAATGCAATGTTTTTAATTTTGATTCAGCTTCCTTTAGGCAGTCGTATACAAATGTATGTGTGTTGTTACATAATGTAAGTTAGCAGTGAGACAAAAATTAATTTTAATTGCTAGTGGTGAAAAAAAAATAACAATTATTGCTTACGATCTTATTAGATAGGTGGTCTTAAATGCTACATAAACTCTACTTTGTTTAAGAAACCCGTTTTAAATTCAATTTATATTCACATAGATGTTACCTACAGAGCTCTAAATATAAGCTTATATTCCATGTTTCGAACAGGATAATACAATTTGGTTGTAAATAAAATTAATGTTTTCGCTTGGTCGACTTTGTTTTTCCAGTTCTAAAATGAGGCTTTAATTTATAAATTTAAACAAAAAGTGGTGTACAGTATCTTTTTGGTTAAGTCAACACTCGGATTTTTTGCGTTCCAATGCATAACACTAAGTTGTTTATTGAATATGTCTTTCTGCGCCTACATACACAATTAAAGAAACTATTATTAACATATCATAATAATCTAATTATTCTAAAATTAATACAATTCTTTCAAGATATAAGACATATTCCACCGTTCAACTTTACGCATCTTTGCGTTAGCAGTAACTAATTTTTAAAAACACTATTAGAGACATATTATTATTCCGGCTGTACAATGTTTACATATTTTTCGGAACCAACGATTACAGGAGTGATAGAACCTCTCATCTTCCACTGCTGCTTGTTCATCCAAAGATCTTCTTCAATTTTTCGTTTTCTCAATATAGTCTTCTATGCAGGTGATATGTGGTCTTCCTCTGCTCCTTCTTCCTGGCAATCCATTCCATAATTCCATAACTCTTCTTGGCAATCTATCCTGCGTAATTCTTTTCGTGTGTTCATACCATTGTAATTTTTTGTTTGGATAAAATCAACAATTGGATATTTCACATTCATTCTGTCCTTGACGACTTTATTTCTAATTTCCTTTCGCCTGGATACTCTTGCCGAACGTCTCCAAAAGTCCACCTCTGCTGTCATTAATGTTGTTCTTGTGTGTTTATTAGTAGCCAATACTTCTGAGCCGTAAGTCGTGATACTTCTAACAATGGTTTTAAATATTTTGGTTTTAGTTTCTGCTGTAATTTGCTTTTCTTACAGGATTCCATTTAATGGAGATATAGCCACATTTTCCAAATTAATTCTGGATTGTGTTTCTTTGTCTTGCTTCCAACTGGCCGTAATTTTTACCCCTAAATACTTGTGTTCCTATTAGAGACAGACGAACGGAAAAAAAGAATTTTTGACTAATTAAACAATTTTTCTATAGTTTAATGAGTAAAATCATTTCCTAAAGTTTGGCAGCTTCTTCTGCGAACTCTCTGTGTAAGTATGTTATTAATACATAACTAAACAGTACTTATACCATGTATGAAACACTACAAATGTAATACAATATTAAAAATACTGTATAAAAGGACACAACGTAGTGACTTATATAATTTAACACATTCAATAATATAGTAATAATCTACAGCACGTTTAACTAATAACACAGTACATATGCATTCCTGTATTGTACAAGGCTATAATGCTCGGGTTTTTAATGTGCAATTCCGATTTGAGCAATACGATCTTAATGACAGTGCTGAGACATCATTGATGTATTAGGCGCGTCTGGAACGCTATTGTCAATACTAGTGTTTTGTCTGTTATGTGCAATCATCTTAGCCGATTAGCCAAATAATCAATATAGATTGTAACATTATTGGTAATCTGTAACATAGATTTAATTAGACAATTATTATGAATGTAATACTAAAGGAATGAGTTCAGCTTAAGAGCGTCCAGAAGAGATAAATTAATTTAAGGTAGTTATGAGTTTTCTACTGTAGTTTTCAATGGTTAACTCAATGTAAAATGTGGTAAAAAATGGAGTTTGGGTGAGGATTATTTCAATAAGGCATTGAGTCAGTCAGAGGTAACTTTAATGGGTGTAAGACGAAATAAGAACTTCTGGAATAAAAATAAGACAGAAACGGGTCAATAGTAGGGACGCAGTAGCGGGAGTGCATGTATGTAGAGAAAGGGAGAGTGATGAAATTGGAGAGTAAATAGGTGGTGGTGAAATTTTGTAGTGAGGGTGGTGTGGTAAGGAGTCCTCAACGACAGGCGTTGTGGCGGGAGGTGAATAGTTTTAAATGGGGTTTGGCGGAGTTACCTGGGAAAGGGCCAGGAACTAATAAGGGAATGTGTATATGGGAAGGGAACACACATCCTAGGTACAAAGAAGGTAACAGGTATTTTTTTAATAAGAGGAGAATGATTTAAGTGGAGTTAGAGGAATTAGGGAGGTAAATATTATTGAGAGGTCAGTGTCGCCCTATGTACATCTGTTAGGGGTTGTTAGAGGAAGAAGTGGGGTAAGGTTATATTTAAATGCCCGTTCGATAAATTAGATCATTGTGAATGACTGGGGGTCACCCAAACTAATTGATGATGAAAATACTTAGTAGAAATTCATAATGGAAATATAATAATAAAATATAACAAGGTAAAGATTGAAGAGTGCGTAGTGGTTTCAAGAATATCATAAATTGTGTTACTCTTTTATAACGTTTTCCGCCTCTTTGAGCTCTTGCAGATCTAATGGTGCGTATTTAGATTAACGGTTATCTACCCTCAATACAAGCCACACTTATCTATGTGTGTAATTTGTAATTATGTAATTTGTAATTATGTACCTTTTATTATGAAATGCCATAGATTGAGGAACTTTCGACCGCAAAACTCTGTCAAAAATATAAAATGGGTTGCTTTAGATTTACAACTAAAATTTGAAATTAACCTCAAACATTTTCCGAATATATCTAATGTCTCTTATAAAATACGTTTATATAGACTCTAAAGATTTTATTTTTTTCTCTATATTTAGTTGATATTGTTACGACATCACAGAAAAATCTACGTGTTTGTCGAACGATCCATTGGAATCCGGCTGAATGTTGTGGCGTACGTGATTTCAACAAGCGCTGGCGAGACATTTCTAGACGCCGCCAGCCTCGCGGACTGTGTCAAGGCCGCAATTAATTACGTCCTAGTGTAGAGATAACGCGTAGTTGTGGAATGTTCTGTTCTGTGAGCGGGGTATAAATACTCGGCGTCAGCGGCTTTAGTTCAGTTATTATCGGGCGATATTACTCTGTGCGTTCAAGTGGTTATTAGTGCGGTCCGTAAAATTGTGGCGAAGTGTTGTGTGTTTTTATAATTGCGCGGGACAATTGTAGTACAATCGCGTTTTATATTAGTTGACATTTTTTTATTGCGTGTGAACAATTTTTATTTGATTTATTATAAGAGACTGTCTTGTTAATTGCAAACTGTTTAATTGTGATAATTAAACCTGGTGATTAGTGACTTAATTGGTGTATTGTGTTTTGTTTTCCACTGTACCATACGACGATCAGGAGACCGTCGTAGCAATATTATATAGGGATTAACAAAGCGAACGGTAATGACACCTATCTTTAATTTTTTAAAAAGTGTCAGTTGCGTTTCAAAATGACGAAAGTGACGTAAAAAAAAAAAAAAAAAAAAAAAAAAAAAAAACTTAGAGATGAGACACGCGCATATGTCGCCAATTTAATGAACCGCTTTGTTAAGGACTTATTTCGTTTAGTTTTCTATGGAGCTTTCAGGAAACTCTCTTAGCCTATATTCTTCCTGATTATCACCAAAATCACTGTATAGTAAACTACAAGATTAGTAAAAACCCATAGTCAACATGTCTGATACTGCATACATAGTCGTTGAGCAATGATTAAAAGATAAATACGCAATAAACTATAATTACCAGCTTCCATACCAATTTGATTTGTGGGGCAAGAAATAGCAGGTACAGCTAGAAAAGAATTGAACCACTATTAAAGTAATAAAGTGATAGTAATATTGCTTCTACGCATCTTCACAATCTAATTTAATGTAATAAAGTATATTAGAAAATTAAATTTTAATTAATTTTACGTCAGTCTTATTCACGAATGAACAATTAGAAATCATGAAAAATATTAGCGACCAAAATAGCATTCCTTTCTGTGGAAAACATGTTATAGTCAAGTATGTACATATATTAAAGTCAGTTTCGTTTCGAAATGACGAAAGAGGCGTATAGGGGGAAAAAAAAGCTTAGAGATGAGACACGCGCATATGTCGCCAATCAGCAGGCTACAACTCACGCTGGGTTGTAACGGCAGGAAAAGGAAAGGATATACATATATATTTTTGCTCGATACTGCAGAAACATATACCTAGTAATAATTTCGTCATCATCATCATCATCATCATCTTTAAGGATTAATCCAAGGATAGTTTGTTCAGGTCTCAAATAGGCAAAGATTACAGCTGGTCACTCCAGCCCTTCCTCGGGGATCCCACACCTCTCCGTCCCTTTGGCTTATAGTTCCATAGTTGTTTGGGGATGCGGCAGTCATCGATTCGGCAAAGATGTTCGCACCAATTCAGCCGATACTGGGCAATCCTGTGGAGTATACTCATAATATTCAGTTCCTGCAATATATCTGTGTTTATTCTATGATTATGGAGAGTATACCCTGCCACTTGCCTGAGAAATCTGATTTCAGCCGCTTGGATGCAACTGGCCAGACCTTTCGTTTAGTCCAATTAAGTCGAATTCTCAGACCAATAAAGAAGTGTGGGAAGAGCCATCACCTTGTAGAATTATAGGCGTGTTCCTTTACTTGCTGACTTAAGGGTTCGCCTAATGGTCCCGCACATAAGGTTGAACTTATGCAACTTATTCGCAACGTCGTTACTAGCATTATAACCTAGTAATAATGTAATATTAAAATATTAAATATTAATATCTTAAAAAGTGTTGGCTGTTGTTTACGAGAGGAAGTAACGTATAAATACGTACAGAAAAGATCACAGAGTAAACATCTTTATTAGTTTTAACGGACAACGGTTCATCTCTGCGAATGGAAATAAACACATAAGATAATTTAATTTTATTTAATCACAGATATGTAATGAATGTAAACAGAAGCAGACGAAAAGTTAAAACAGTGACCTTATTTGAAATCAAAATATCTATGAAATACGGGATTTCTTCAATATTTTAATCCTAAAAGGAAAGATAAATATTAATTTTATGCCTCATTTGTATTTTCCTTGTAACAATATTTCATTCGAATGCTTTGCTTTTTGTCTCTCAATAGACGACTCACTCCGCCAAAGGCAAAGATTTATTACGGTTTAGTTGAAGAAAACGGTAATTTATCTGACAAAAAATAATTCCAAGATGAAATTCTTTATTTTCACAAACTCCGAGTGTAAAGAATACTCGTTAATAGACGCTAAAGTAATTACGAGTGTTTGCCTGCTTCTTCTGTATAAACACTTCTGCTAATTGAAAACGTCTCGTAAAAACTGCAAGAAAGTGAATTCAAAATACTAATATTTCAACGGGAAAAACTGAAATCTTATTGAACATATACAGAAATATTGTTGGACTAATTTTGGAAATGTTACATCATTATTACTGCAAACAAATGTATTTAATTGTCTAAAGTTCTCAATAAATTGTAAACTTGGAAATTAGATCTAGCGATACTAGTGATTTAAAGCCAATTTGTGTAATTGCAATTTTTGTCGAGAAAAACATAATTTATCAGAAAAGTATAAAAACTGTGTTTGCAGACTTGTTTTAAATACAGGAGAACTTAATATTATTAGCATACGTTAGAAGCTTATTTTGTTTGAAATACACTTGCTTTCTAAAAAACCTTGTACAGTAAGTACATTCTTCCACATTCAGTATTTGCTACCAATAGTAATCTACACATAGTGCCATTTTAGGTCCTATATAAAAGCTTGTAAACTGTTACTGATTCAATCAATGCATGGAAAATTAATCAAAGGTGCATGTGCATTTCCCGCTCACGGGAAATGAATAAAGCACGTAATTGATGGAAGTGGATAAAATGTTGTGTTGTGTTTTCTACAAGAATCCATGAATTGTTACGTGTAGTGCTTCATTCAAACGTTTATTGTAACAATATACCATTTTTGAATTAGTATATTATAACTGTAGCAGATTACAACTGCAAGATCTCTAAATACAACATGCTTCCTACTTCCTACGCCTAACTATCCTAAGTCAGACTAACTACGGTACATACACACGCCTGCACTAGAGTGTGGATGTAGTTCTGTGTGTGTGTGTGTGTGTGTGTGTGCGCGCGCGCGTTTATTGTAAGTTTGTCAGACGTTGTGTAGAGTTTTTTGGATATTTATTATTTTGTTATTAAGTACAATAAACAATTAATATGAGCTCTTCTGATACAGTCAATCTACACATTGCTTGGTGGCAGCTCTATACACCAAGTATAGCCTTTTTCTTTAAGTATAGTCGTATTGTGTTGAATTGGTTGGCGTACTTTTTTTCTGCCTCGGGTTGTAATCGTTAGGCATCTTCGGTATTCTACTTTTTTTTTCATTCTATCTATGTGCTGAATTCATTTTCTTCTGTATTCTTTAATCGTTTCATTAACTGCAGAAACATATAAATCGCTTCTTATCTCCTCAATTCTTACATGATCTCGTTTGTTACATCTTTTAACTTATCTTAGAAAAATTTGATTTATGAAGTTTGTATCTTCTGTTCATCTTTATTCTCTATAACCCAAGTTTCAGAACCTTACAGTAGTGTAGCTGATGCCATTGTTTTATAAAATTTTATTTGGGTTTCATTTCTACATTTGTTTCCCAACGTTCTCCAAATCGTCCCACACATTCTTGTGTAATTTGTCACTTTGTATTTAATTTTTAACGTTAATTATTTAAACATTACTTTACGTATTCTTTTTCCTTCAAGTTACTGAAAAATTATTTCGGCGTTGCCATTTTGATTCGCAATAATAAATAGTTTGTAGATTACATTATAAGTCGTAATTTAACAGGAACATTTTAGAGGAAAAATATTTTGTTCTTAGTAGTTAAGAATTTTTAAAGACAATTTAATAAAACCTAATGTATTCCCACCACTTACGGTTGAGTACTGGCCCAGTTAAAAGTACGTCGGCCGGTCGCAGGTTTGTGTGCATGCCTCTCTTCCGTGCATTACTGTAATACGTCCGTTCCGTTTCATGCTTCACATAACCGCAGGCACATTACCCGTTGCAAAGTTACGCTTCGTTTGTCTTTCATGCGGTCTCATCTGTGTTGATGCACATGCACTTAGCAACAATGTTCAAAGCCAAGGTGACACCAGACTTTTCATTAATACTACTTGATCTATAGCAAACTGTATATACCATCGTCATGTCCTACTAACTTTTACTACTCAACTTTTAATACCAAATATTTGGATGTCCAGTCACAAGGTATAAATTAATAAAGATATTACTATCGTGCATTCATATATCCAATTCTAGAAAAACAAATAGAAAGTTATGGTTGAGGCTGAACGCAATACGTCTCACTTCTTTAGCCTTTTAGAACCACTGACCAAATTGTAAAAGAGTTCATGTTAGAAAAGTCATGTTAGGAATCTTTAAAATTGTACATAACGTACAAGTTAGAGTTTTGTTACGCTTTATAAGTTACATATGACTTAAATTTTTTAAGTTAAATAATTTATAGTTCTCATACCTATTCAATAACAAAACATACCATGCACGAGAAACAGTAATATAGCAACGCTATATTATTAACTTATATACATATATATAATTATTACATATATTGCTATTATTTAATATCTTCAAATAAATACACTGTAAGTAGGTTTATTTTCACCTGCAGAAATATTTGGGAGACCTTCAGGAAACTCAACGAGTTACTTACAAAGAATAATGTACGAAAATACCAAACAAGGTCATGTAACTAATTCCTATAACCTATTTGTTACATGTAAAAAGAGTTAATTTATTGCTTTGCAAACATCTATTTCAACAAAAAATGCTTAGAACTCGAAATTCTTCCAAAATACACCAAAATAATAGGAAAAACCCAAACAGTAATTTGAACAAATGTATTACTCAGACTCAATATAATTGGATTAAAGACGAAATAGCAAATAGGTGAAATAAACCTACTTGCAAGGTATTTATTTGAATATATTACATAGGAGACCTGCAGGAAATTCAATGAGGAATTGTTAGTATTGAACAACGGAGTTTAATAATTAACTGTGTACCATAACAGAATTATCACCTTAAAATTTAACTTAATACAACATTAATAAAGAAGAAACTATCAATAGTGAGTGAGAAAAATAAATGGTTAAAAAATAAATTAAAGAAGCTGATCATTATAGTCGATAAAATGTTAATAAAATTAAACTGAATAACAAAGAAAACTCTTGGTCCATATAAAAGAAACCAACTACATAAAACCCCAGTACAACACATATACCCTGTAGGTTGAGGAGCAGTAAATGAGAAGACAAAAGGAAAAAGTAGCATAAATAAAAAATTAATAAGGGGAAAATTATTAAATTAAGAAGCAGAAAACCCCAAGATACAAAACCAATAACAAGTTAACAAAGAGCTGTAAATAAACATTAAATGAATCCGAATATTCAAATAAGATGCATTGAATGAATGCCACAAAGACTTGAAAACACAAGAGAAGGAATTTACTTATATAATAAGAAAGAAGAGACAAAATATGTCAAGGTTCCTAAAAAGAACATAGAAACAAGAAGGGCTATTCCCAAAATGTTAATAAAGGAATACATACCCAATTGAAACTAAATTAAAACCCATATATGTTAGACCCAGTAACTCAAGTTACAGGATACAATACAATTAAAACTAAATTGTAAACTAAGTATAAGTCTAATGTAAAAACAAACCAAAAGACTACCATAGAGTAGAAACCACTAAAAAGACTACCATAGTGTAGAAAATATAAAGCGAAGTGATATAATAAAAGTTAGAAACTACAGTGAGTAACCTAGGTAGTGAACAACCTAGTTAAAAATCTGTATAAAAAATATTCAATGAAGGAGTTAAAAAAATGATTTATAAAAGGACTACCACGAGTGTAGAATGATACTAGAAAAAACGTAAGAATCAAAGACAGTCTAATGACTGACAATATTATTAGTAATAAGAGTGTTTAAAATTATATATAAGAAATATTATTACTAATAAGATGTTTTAATTACAATTAAATAAGTTATAAGAAGGACATAAATACCAAAGGACAGTTCATAACTGAGAGTATGACTAGTAATAAGATGTTTTTATTTTTTGTTAATCAAATTATATATTAAAAAGATAAAGATAATAGATAAGGTATTTTGTTATAATTAAATAAGATAGTTAAGGATAATAGGCATAAGATATTTTTATTATAATTAAGGGATATATAAAAATTAGTAGATATAAGATGTTATGTTGTATTTAAATAATGTTCAATAATTTCAAAGTTAGTTAAGACAAAGAAGGCAAGTAGATAATATGAATATTGTATTATTAAACTGTAAACCATATGAAGAATAATAGGGCAAAATAATTAACAAACCCCATAGAAAAATAAAACAGAATTTTAGACCAAAATCAACTACTATCATAGAATCAAACCCAAATGAATAAATTCAATAGAACTGTATATAATTAATAGAAACTAGTCCATGTAAAACATAGATATGAAAATGTAATCAGTACATAAACAAATATTAGTAAATGTAATGACAAAAGAATAAAATTAACTTTATTTGGAAATAGGTCTAAGCCTAAGGGGTACTCAACACAGATAAAATGTAAACTAGTCAATATTGGAGTATTATAACAACAAATTGTTAACAACAAGCAATAATCATGAAGGGAATAAAACTATGTAAAGGAAATATTAACATAAAATCACTTATAAACCATTTAATTACTAATATTGTAAAAAATACAAGGCCTATAAGAAATATCAAAAATTGTAAATTTAATGCTTATCTGAACTTAAAACAGATCCAGTTATATATTGAATTATGTAAAATTAGCACAAGAATATTGCTAGATAGTTAAATTTTCATAAAATTCATAAATAATTAAGTTCCAGCCATAAATAGGAAAACTTGTCATGTATTTTTATGAGTTGAAATCAAATCCAAGACATGTAGATTTTTACAGACAATGGTAAGAGGAATAAGATATTTTATAAATTACCACCTAAAACGATGACTTTAAGTCATCAGTTTATTGTTACTCGTGAATGTGTGCAGATCAAAATTTACTGACGGAAGATCTGAAAAATATAAATGGTGACAAAACATTGAAATACAACCTCGAAAAATATTACAGAGGTTACCTAATGGAAAATAACAACACGGCAACTTAACTAACACCAAAACTGAACCAGAACAACCGGAATAATAAGATCCAGTACGAGGCACAAGAAATCAACCGCCATATTGTAAATTTTTACAAAACCAATATTCACTGGACAACGAACTCAACAGAATTTTTTGAACACGGAACACAGCCCTATTAACCTAACACCAAACAACATTGCCGAGGAGAAGAAAACACATCACACCATTATTCAGAGGGACTACATCGTCGCAGAGGAAGGAATCCGTATTTATATTTGAGGGAGCAGACCAAATAGCAGTTGGCGTGTGCAGCAGAAAATCGAGGTGAACGGCAGCCATCTTTCATTTACTAAGCATCCGATATGAACACAGCCTTCACGAGCCAGTTCGTCTTCATTCTACAAGACGGTTCGAATTTTTACTTATTAATTGACAATATTTTCAGAATCCTGTTATTTTTAGCGAATAATAATTTAGATTAAAGTATTTGTAAGTATTGTATCTTGTTCCTTGCCCTCTTTGACCATTTCGACAGTTAAAAGAACTCGAATAATTAACATTATAATTTTATAATTATTGTCATTTAACACAATCGACCTGAATGAGTCTCAGCCAATGCCATTGTCGATGCGCGTAAGACTGGCGCACAAATTCAAATTTTAAAAATAAACATCAGAATTATTCAGATACTTGTGTTCATTATTATTTGTATTAGCAATATTAGCTTTTTCTTTCTTCTCAACATAAATAAGAAGTCTTAGAAGAATTTATCAAGAAGAAGAAGAAGAAGAAGAAGAAGAGCTGATTGAGATGAGAATTTACAGGATACAAGTCACATAACTAGGTTAACACTTGTGAAACAAATATTTTCACACACAAAAGAACCAATTTACCATTCAAATAATTAAAAATTATAATTAATTAATTAATTGATAAAAATAGAAAAAAGGAGAAATAACACATTATAAAACTTTTTCTTTATTAAATTTAAAAACATAATTAATAAGAATTAACTAATTAACTAATTAATTTAATTAACCAATAAATTAATAAAAATAAATAAAATAAAACATTATTCAAACATTTTTTTAAATAAAATATTATTATTTGTAAATCAGATTTATTACAAATTGGCGCTCACAACAGTGGGGCATCATCATCATCATCTATTTGTAGTAAAAAAACAGATTAATTACAACTGTAATAAAGATTCCCAACCTACAAGTGGTCGGTACTGTACCATTTTCAGCCCTTGGCTGATGTAACTTAACTGCTATTACCTACGCTTACCGATTTATGGCACGTAAAATTTATTGCCCACTGGCAAGTCTTAATCTGGCCAGTCTAATGCTTGACACGATTACTAAATAATTGTTACCGTCATTTGTTATGATATATTCATGCTGCTGTTTAGCTTACGATATTTATAACTAAAGGTCCGTTAATTTAATAGTAATTTTTATGAGTTACTACACAACTATTGATTGCACAAATACAGGTTATAATGGTTTGGATTGTCGTAAATCTTCTTAAACAAATAACATAATGTTACACTTGTTTACTTACTTAAACGGTAAGCAGGGTTAAACTTTTTTCTGTAAGGTGGTAGGGATTTCTGTCGGTAGCATGTTGAAGTCTAATACAAAATATGAAACGTTTTCTGATACCACAGGCGTATAAACTTTAAACTTTTGTGCTATAAAGTTTTGTAATAATTTATTTTATTTTACTAATTATTCATAAAATGTTTAGTACTTCTTTTGTGAATAATGATTATAATTACAATAGGTAATTAGTTATGAATATATAAGTTTTTTTACATATCGTGTTGCGGAAACAAATTGTCTTCATACACTTGAATGACGACTGAAATATTTGTCGTGTTTGCAAAACTCTTGATATTTAAAAATTTGACTTAAACTACCGACTGTAACCTACAAAATTCAGATGCATTAAATTGTTCTTCTTATTTTTAAACTTACTTTTAGTTTTTCCAAAAACAATAGGCCTACGTAATATCTTGTTTTCACCTAAAATTAATTTCCACAAAGGTGAAATTGTACTTTTGTACTGTACAATTTTAATTGTACTTCTCATTTGTACCTGACAATTGTGTACATAGAATAAAAATCAAGTTCAAATTATGGCCTATTCAGAATTGTCAAATAACATACTGATAGAAATAAATTATTACATACGTTTTTAAGAAACTTAATTTTAACGATTAAATATGAAAACTTGTAACACAGCATACACAAATATTCGTATTCTATGTTCTAAGATTTATATTTAATATCATTTACTCGATTTAGTTTCGATAATTTCTAAACAAATATCGCCCACCCTCAAATTATTTTCACTACTTACCTCGTATGTATATATATATATATATATATATATATATATATATTTTTTTTTTTGTTATTACGGGGTAGTCGCTTAATATAATGTTATTTTTGAGTCACCTTATTTATTAAATTAGGTACTTCATTATTATAAAACGAAACTGAACTACCCAGATAATCATCCCTCCTCCTCAACCGATCTCCACCATTAATGATATTTACACTTTCATAGATGTAATTGCTACGGTATCTTATATTTCAAAATTAAGTATCAGTACTTTACTTTATTTCAGCACAACATTTAAAAAAAAAATCACTCCGTTCCCCATCAAATAACCACTCCATTTATAATTATCTCATTTATCATTTGCAGTGGATTAATATGACTTTATTTTCGGGCCACTTATTTATTAAAATTACGTATTATACTCTTGTTAAAACACAAAACACTGAAGCTAAACTACCTCTTTCTCCTAACCAAACAACCTGGTTGCTTGGCAACAAACATATTTTATTTTTAACAATTACCATAGTTTCAAAAATTTTTAATGAATTTTTAAGTGCTTTACACTTGTTGAACCGTAAAACGTTGCAACTAAATTACCCCTTTAACCAATTTTCACCAAAAAAATAGGCCTTGAGTCCTCTACAACTCGGGTACATATGCAAAATATTATTTGATTCTGTTTGAATTTGTAGCAGTTATCGTTCGCCATAGGAAACCTTTTATACACAAACACTTTTTCGGAAATTGACTTTTCTTCATGTTTTGAGGGTAGTACAATCAGATTCAGCATTTATCTTAAACACGATTTTTTTCTTGATCACCATACTTCCATTTTCTTACGGAACATGGAAGTAAAAACGGAAACACCAACGATGAACCCGATTGAAAATGTTAAAATTATTTTTGATGGGAGGTGACCGAATGGGCTGGCACAGTGCAAACAGCTGTTCAAAGACCTCTTAAAGTGGCGGTTTCACTACCAGAATCTATGTTCAGCTGTCGTTTGTTTCATCTTTTTTTACCAATTACGTTTTCCGTCCGACCGGAGTTTGTCACGAAGTTTCCTTTTACTGGTTTCCTTTTCCTTTCAGCTCAAACCACCGTCGTTTTTCGAACCTACTAACATATCTATGCATATACAATAGGAATTGGTTTGGCCCTTTGTGACCAAGAACTACAGTTTTGAACGACATTAGATATTACGTCTGCTACCAGAAGTAAGAACAACGAGTACTGAATAAACAAAAAGCTAGCCCACAAAATACATGTTTATTGTTAAAAAAATGTTCTTTTAGTACTAACACATTATAACTCAAATTTAAATGGATGAACAACCATGCCGCCGTTGACTTATGACAACACGGTGGAGACAGACGATTCCAATCTTTTAAATTAGAAGTGCTATTATGATAGCTTTTTATTTTTCTCAGTTTGGAAGCGTACTGTTAAGCTAACTGTGGGCGGTTTTGATGTTTTTTTGTTGCGTGACAGAAGAAGTTTATGGATCATCGTTCTGCAGATAAGCTTGACTGTTTGAAACCGTTATACTGAGTTGTTTGCTTTTTTCTTCGGTGTATGAGGAAGTATGTAAAAGTTATAAATTTTTCACCTTTTTCATCACAAACTTAAAGACTCAGAACAGAGAGTAAAAAACGCAAATTTTTCACAGGAATACAGTGAGAACGTATTTTCCTGTGAACTACAACTAATTTTCAATTTAACAGGTCTGTATCATCTCTGCATATATAATCAGTTGTTCCATATGATACAAACGATGGACGGATTTTGCAAGAATCGATCAATAAGTATAACAGAAATTTTATAATATTTGAGTTGGCGTTTTGATAATATTATAAAGTATTGACAGTATTGAAGGCATTTCGACGTATCATCAAGACACGTGTACGGAAAATAGAGAAAAATCAAACACAAAAAGATCAATTAATTGAGTGAATGGGTTTGTGTGTGACGAAGTTGAAAGAATTGTTTTTAAATCCGCAAAATTATTACATTTCTTATATATATATTGTTTTACTTAAATACATAGGAAAAATTATAATACTCTAAAACAGTGAATACAATATTACAATTTAATGTATTGATATGGTAATAACCCCTTAATTATATTTATAAATAATTATCAATGGAATAATCATTGAATGCAATTTATATCCGCACAAAAACACACACACACATATTCAATCACTTTCTGCTACAGTTCGTTTCTTGATACATATAAAATATTTAAAATTTATATTTATATTTATATTACCTCAAGATATTATTTTTTTCCTTATTTGGAACATTTTCCGAGAGCTCCCGTGCTCTCATCCTCAGCCTTCGCGATCTTGCGTCTGGTGAAGTATTTGTGTGTTGGCTGCTGGATGCTATTAAGGTTCCTTGTTGGTCTCTGGTATTTTAAAGTTGTATTATTCTGTGTAATTGTGGTATAGTATTTGTATTTTGTGTATTTTCGATGTTGAGTGCTTTGAATATTGTGTCATGTTTTGTATTGATTAATAACTAATACCTGAACAAATACAAATCAAAATGTTTGTTACTTTTGTTCACTCTACAGATGTCCGGTTACACACACTAAACACATGTTCACCACCCTTATATTATTTGTTTAGTTTAGTTGTTCCTTCCCTTTGAAAATAGCTTAATAAGCTAAAAGAGTTGTCAGAGTTAAATAAAAACTGTGAAACGTACCATGTGTTTATATATTTTTAGAAACCTTTGTACATATTTTTATTGTGATTTCTCTTATAAACGTGAGCAGGTTAAGACAATTTTAAAAACTGTAATAACTTTACACAATGCATAATTTTATCACATTCACATAGATATAATTTTTGAAAAAACAAATTTGTGTCTCAATTTTTATAAGTAATAAAAAATTTTATAATGTATACAGTAATTAATATTATTTAATTAATAAATAATAAATTGAAATACAGCAAAACATTTTTATTAATTGATTTAAAAAGTCTCGTCTTATAATCACTCTGCAGGAAAACATTTTTTCCCAGTATAGGGTCTACCAGACTTTGACGCTAAAATTGAATGGTACACTTGACTCTAATAAAAGTATACCTAACTGCATTTACCTATGAAAAAATAACTGCGTGAAAGTGTATGTATGTGATTATGAATCATTGAAACTACAGAGAAGACAGAACTTACTATGGTTAGAATCGTTTACTGGGGCTAATTTGGAACGAAATGCTGATACATACTGTAGTTAGGCGTCAAATAAAATTTAAAAGAAAATCAGTCACGACAATAAACTAACCACTCGATTAGCTACTGTTAATCTCGTACAATTATAAATGTTTAAAATAAAGCTTAAAATTGATAGAGGTATAAGTATAACAGCAGATAAAGTATCATTACTTGTAAAAATTACTTATACTTATCATCACTTTTGAAATACTTATACATTGTAATATTGTTCAAAGGCTTTTACGGCCGGTGTCAGTTATATTTGAGTTGTTTACTGTGCTGTTTGGCCGTGGTCCAGAGTTTACAAACAAACCACAGAGTAAACACTTCAAACATATAATATTATATATTGTCTTTTGATTACATAATTCCTATTTGTATTGAATGCTTGCATCTATTCTGTGGCTAACAGTTTTAGTGTTTTAGCTTGTTTTATTCTTTATTTAATTCCATCAACGGCTATTCATTTTCCTTATGTCTATGCAGTTAGTTATATCCTACACAATATTAACCTCCTAGCCTTACTGATATTACCGTCGTCTCAACTTTATATAGATCACAGAAAATACATTCAAGGCAGACGAAATAATCCCAGCTCCGCACCGCAAGAGCTTAGTGCATTCGTGTATAATCTACAGTGATGCTTTGTAACGTACTACTCACAGCACATTACGCATCACATTTCCTAGACAGTTAACCACCAGCTTTCTATTAAGTACTCAATCATCAACATAATTGGTGTTATTACTCTTCTGTTTCATTCAATTTCTAATATGTTGTGAAAATGTTTTCAATGTTTATTTAACCTTGCGTATGCAAACTGCAAGAAAATATCGCACCCAGTATATGCGTAGTGGTGTCCGTTCCTGGATTTGTTGAATCGCCAGAATGAACATCTTTTCTTTTACGTTTATATCTTTAGGTACGTAAAAAAAAAGACATTTACACTAAATTTTTAATTATTTTAAGAACTAGAGCGTTACAAAATTGAAACATTTGCAGCTGAAAAATTGTAACTAACAATGATAATAATGTAAATATATTTAAAATAAAAAATGATAAAGGAGAGAAACTGTTAGCACCCTTTATCCAACGTTAATCAATAAAAGACATTACATTTGCTTGTAGTTTTTTGGCACACATTAATTTACCTGTTTGCAATAACTGGTATCCAGTCAGGATGTGCTATTAGTGGTCGTTTTTATTATTGAAAGATAATACTGAGGCTTTTTAATCATTAAATGCATTATTATAAAAATAAGTTCACAATATAGCAAGTAATTTTTATTTGCAGATAATTTATGTGAAACTCAAATTTACACAGTAGACTTTCTTCGTCCCTACACAATTAGTGATTCTAATGTACGAGTTTAATAGGTTCCATGGCGTCTGAATGAGACGAGGATTTAGCATGGTGTGTACGTATTTCGTTGTAAAAATTCGATATTTACAATCTACACACGTTGTATTATATTATGTGTACAATAATATGTTATTAATGTGTGTACAAACAATAGGGGGACCCAAAAGTAACGAGAATTTTTCTCTGGCAGTTGGTAGAACGCTAGTTTTGACTTCTCCCGCTAGGTGCCTTCACTAGACACCATTTTGTATCAGTTGCCCTAGCGGCATTGTTGTGGAAACATTAGCGCGGTCAGTGTGACTATTTTTGTAAGCGCTGTTTCACGTTTTCGGCGATTTGTCAATGGCAGCCATTAAATACCAACGTGCTAACATCAGGTTCTGTTTCCTGTTAGGGAAATCAGCAGCAGAAACTGTCGCAATGCTTCGGACGGCTTATGGGGAGGAAGCTTTGAGCCAGGCAAGGATTTTGAGCCGACAAGAAAGCACGCGCGGAACGAATTTTGCTGCAACACGTTTCATCTTCAGATCTTCAGTCAAAATTCGTTGGCATGCACTCCAGGATATTCCAGTCATTTCCTCCAATTCATCGATTGTTCTACGACGATCAAACATGATCGCAACACGGATTTTTTCAATGTTTTCGTCTGTTTTGGAAGTCGTGGTTCGTCTTCAATTGACATTTGACCACTTTGAAAACGAGAAAACCACTCGTAAATGCGACAGTTTCTGCTGCTGATTTCCCTAACAGGAAACAGAACCTGATGTTAGCACGTTGGTATTTAATGTCTGCCATTAAATTAATTTAAAAATCGCCGAAAACGTGAAACAGCGCTTACAAAAAATAGTCACACTGACCGCGCTAAGGTTTCCATAACAATGCCGCTAGGGCAACTGATACAAAATGGTGTCTAGTGAAGGCACCTAGCGGGAGAAGTCGGAACTAGCGTTCTACCAACTGCCAGAGAAAAATTCTCGTTACATTTTGGTTCCCTACGTATGTAACAAATAATTTTTTTCAACGTAAGTATATGATTTACGAAATAATTTGGTTAAAAAGTAGAATGTGATATATACACTATAACCATTCAATTTTTTACAAAAACAGAATTCAACGGTAAGTGCACACATTGCCACTCGAATGGAAAGCATGATGTAAGGCATCTCGAAAAAAGTTAGCTCAAATATTCAAGGCACGGTTTCAGTACTACTACTGCCAACTGCCAACCAAACCAACCAAATTTTTTACTAAACTGCCAATATCTCAAAAACAAAAGAAGGATTTTATTGAACAAGACTCAAAGTGAAAATTGCAATTACTGCACCTACTCACCAAGACTACATCATCACCATAGGCATGTGTTTCTGTTAGCCTATACGTTAAATTGTATCACGTTGTCTGACACATATTGATATTTTGAAGGCTTTATTCTTTTCCCTCTTACCACAACTGCACTCCTGGTATCTATCAGTGTCATTCTTACAAGTCTAATTAGCTTTCCTGGGAAGCAAAAAATTTCAAGCGCCTCCCGCAACCTCCTTCTGTCCACACTGTCAAAAGCTTGCTTAAAGTCTATGAATAAAATGTGCAAATTTACCCTGCAGTCATAGGTCTTTTTCATTGTTTGCCGCATACTAAAGTTCCGGCCTGTAGTACCTCTTTCTGGTCGAAAAGCGAATTAGCATTCTTATATTACCTCTCTGAGTAAATACACATTCGCTTCATCAATATAGAAAATACAATTTTTTAAGCTGCATTCAGCAATCTGATACCTCTGTAGTTATTACACTCCCGCTTATCACCTACCTGAAAAATATGGGAAATTATTCCCATATTCCAGCTGTTAGATAGTCTCCTGTTTGTAAACCATGACAATCAGCCTATGTAAGCACTGTGCAATTTTTCGCCTACCACACTTTCAAAGCTCAGCCACAATCTCGTCTTCACCAGTCGCCTTTCCATTTTTTTGTTTCAGTACTTTCTTCCTCCTCTTCTAGAGTAGACTCTTTAATATATGGTTCAGGTGTATGATAAATTGGTTGCCATTCTAGATTTTGTAATTCTTGTTCACGACCACCGTTCAGAAATTCTTCGAAGTAATCAACCTATCTCTTAAAAATTGTATGTTATTCCTCCACATTTCAAACTTTATCTTAACAAGTGTTGGCTCGTGGTTGAAGTTCCTTGTTCATTCGTTTAACTGAAAAGTAGAATTTCCATGTTTCATTTTGCTTATTCAAAACCTGATTGTTTTCAATTCGTACTTTCGTGTATGACTTATTTTTCCTCCTTAGCAAGCTACTTGCAGTTCTTCTACCTTCCCGACAAGTTTCATTGTTTCGTTTGGTTTGCATTTGCAGCATGATCAGTCGTCTTCTGTTATTCCTTTTAATTTTCTCTTTACATACTTCATCAACCTATTCAGCATTTCTTTCCCTTTTCCTTCATGCTAACTGTGTCCTCTACAACTCTAACCACAATGTCTTTACAAGCAGAATGATCACTGTTCCACACCACTATATAAAAATTATCCCGATTAGCGCTTTATAGCTTCACAGCTCATCGTCAGATCGGAATTGACAGAAATTATGTGAACACAAACCCTTCACCCCTCTCACCCCACCCTGCTTACACACAACAAGCTATAATATAAATGTCCCTTCCCCACCCCCTAATCCCTGTCCCACCATCTGTATAGTTACATATATTTTTTCTAGCAAATTCCTTGTGTTTCAGTGGTGTGTATGTGTATGTGTGCATCCTTTTAAACTTACCCTCTTCCTCTCCACACACGTGGGTCAGTCACACACCCTTATTTTAAAACAACCAATTATTACTATGCAATATAATTCTTAATCTTATCTATCTGTCCTCTATCATTTACTTCTTAATTATGTATAACATATTTCTTCATTATCAAATTTAATTTTAATATTAATTAATTTATCTAACCCTTTTCTCTTTCTTTCAATATTTCTAACTCCTCTCTAAGCTTCCTTTCAACTGTGTTATTTACTACTTTTACAATTTCGTATTCTTCCAAAGGATTAACAAACTTATGGTTGTCTTCTATGAAATGTCTTGCATATAACGAATTGGTTGTTCTATTACCTTCTCCACGTTTGTGGTCAGACAACCTGCATATGAATTTTCGTCCTGTCTCACCTAGGTACACTTTGTTGCAGTATTTACATTTTAATTTATAAACTCCGCTTTTCTGTAATACTGGTATTGTTTCTATATTCTTACTCCTTATCTTATCGAACACCGTTTCAAATTTATTAATAGCTATATCTACTCCGTATTTATTAAAACATTTTATAATTTTTCTAGTATGTGAACCTATGTATGTCAATGACCCTGCATAATTCTTTTGTTCTGGTTCTATTTTAGCTTTTTGTATGTTAACCCTTTTCATAACTTTATCCACTATGTTGGTGTTATAATTATTATTTCTGACAATTCCCTTTATCGTTTCTAACTCCCTATCTTTTGATTCGGTCTCTTTTAAACACTTCTGAGCTCTGTAACAAAATGAATTGATTGCCGCCATTTTATATCTATAAGGGTGGTAAGACTCTCTTGGTATAATTATATCAGAATACGACTCTTTCCTAAATATCCCAAACTGTAGTTTCTCATTATCTTTAATTTCTATGTTTAAATCTAAGTAATTTATTTTCTTACCTCCTATCTCTTCTTTAAATTGTAAGTTTTTATCCTTATTATTTACCTCATTTATAAACTCATGCACTTCTTCTATGCTTCCTTCCCAAATTACTAATACATCGTCAACGTATCTAGACCATACTTTTTTAACATATGACAACGTATGTGACCATAATTTTTGACCTAGACCACAATGTCTTTGACCGTGCTCCATGCTTCTTCTATATTTTAACTATTTTCCAATATATTATGTGCCTTACCTTACCTTAAGGCTTCGTTTAGGTACATTATTACGTGAAATACCTTAATGTTTTCTTTGTTGGCTTCCTGATAAATTTGATTTTTTTGTTTATTCTTCAATGCATCAGTCCCCCATCTCTTATTCTTGACCTCAGGCCTATTCTCAATTGATGATCAATAACAGATATTGCATGCTTTTTGCTCACAACAACATTGTCACTTTGACTGTGACTGAATCTATCCATTTCTGGTATCTTCACGGTCCTCTATGTATGAGCAAAGCATGTACACTAACCATAAATACCTGACTGAAAAATCGCATAGTGTTTGCAGATCAATATTGCTCGATTTTGTTTAATTAAGTATAATCTTTTAAAAGTCCAAAAAGAAAAGATACCTATAGTTTTGCTGTACATAATGTTCCGAAGACTATCTCTTAAGAAGTAACCAATTTTTCTTATCTTATGGAAACCTCATAAAAAAAATTTCTCTTTTTTTGTAGTCATTGTAATCTTGATTTCTTTACAGAACATATGAAACACCTAAATGTTTGTAATGCCTAAGATTAGGTAAACTTACATTTCTGATTACACAGGTTTTAAAGAGAAAATAATATCCTAATATTTTTTTACAACATATTTTAAATCTAGCAATTATAAACAACAACTTATAAATTTTTGATTCAGTTAGAAAATAATGTTTTCTCCTTTTCAAATGTAGCCGCAGAACATTTTTATTTGTATATTAAAATGTTTATTGATTCTTTACACTTCAAATTGTCAAAGTGCGAGATTGTCTTTATGACACAGAATAGAAGACACACTAAAGTACAGTTTTACTCTCAGCTCTCACCACACGCCTTTATAACAGCAATTGGAAGACATCTCTCGATAAACATTTCAAGAACTGTAGCGTGTGTAAGTGCTACTCTGAAACGGCGCGCCGTGTGTTACAGAACTAAATTCGCTGAATACACACATGTATTTGACTAATAAATCCTTCACGATAATGCGCAAACACTGAAAGCCATTATACATATATCAAGCAGTGACACTCGAACTCTCGCTACACTGGTAAAACCGACATTTTTCTTCATCAGATCAGTGTAAGCATGAAGCACAAAGCGTTTCACAACAATGTACACTTTTTATGTTACTTCTACTCCACTGTTTACGCGGCCGAAGTGACTCTGTAATTTCAATTCTGTTGACCCTGTATTGTGAAGAGGAATCGAGCTTGTGACATGAGTACTAAATTCCATTCGGCGTGTTTTTAAATTCAATGCATTTAATTTATAATTCTATATTTTGAGTCTTGTGACAACTAAAACACAATTATACGGTAACCGATGTTTATTAAAGAACTGAAGTTTGTGTTTGTATGGTACTATTAAAACAAACATTTTGGAGAGTAACTGACCAAATAAAAATCATAAATGTGCAAACATTTAACATGACTGTTACCGACGTTGAAAAGTGAAGCTTTACAAATAATCTACTTGAATTTATAAGTCAGCATTTCTTGGAACAACTTACATTTTGGCCAATATATTCTTACGACGGTCTCACTGATCGTCGTAGGTTACAGTGGAAACAAAATACGGCCACAAAATTATTCTCTAATTACCAGCTTTAATGAGTCACAACAATTGAAAATCAACAAGATAGTCTCATACAATAATTTAAGTTAAATTTGTCCACACGCAATAATAACGTCAACTATTAAGATTTTCGTACTAATTAAACGGTAAGTAATCAGTTTCCACAATCACTTGATCCGCATTGAATAAATCGCCTGGTGTAACTAACTTCTAAGCCAGCCACTGTTACATACTCGTATGTAGGTCTCGCACAGGTACCAGAATAATTTTCCATTATTTTGGTGGCGTGCCAGCATAATTTACGTAGTTGCAACAAGTGTTCTCAAACTGTCTGGAAAGTACTCACGTGCGGCCTTGACTGAGACGCTGCACCTGCTCGGCTAGCCGAGAAACGGGTAGAAGGATGTTCTCGACTCTTTGAGAACGTTCCGAATTGTCGTGACAATATACTTTAAAATTTCTTTGGCAAACTTTTGCTTACATTGTTTGGACATAACTTATTTTTTTATTTCATTGCCTTCGAAAATATTAAATGTATTGGCAAATCAAAACGAACGCATTACACAGTAAACGTTTCAATCATTTCATGTTAAATTAACGAGGTTTAATTGGTATATTATATATGTAATGGAATTTCTGTAAACGTGTTAAAACTAGAATAGTAGCTATTACATATTTTATATGGTTTACAGGTTATCCTAAAAAAATTAAATAGGAATGATGCGAATGTTTAGCTGCAGTGAAAGGTCACAGCCACGACTGACTCTTCGGTGTCTATTAAAAAAATATTCTTTGCATCATAAAAGCTTTTCCTTGTTGGCTGTCAAAGTCGTGGTTATTCTTTTGCACTTCAAATTTTTTACTCATTCTCAGAATTGTGTTATTAAAAAAAATATGTCGCCATTTATTTGAAAATTGTATGTTTATTAAGTAAACGGTCTTTTTGTTAATATTTTATTTAGTAAATAAAACACTTTTTTGTAGACTATTGATTTTGAAACAAAATAATGTTACATAAGCATTATTTCAAATTTTAAAGGAGAAATGATTTATTGTTTGAATTCGGTAGTATTTAACCTGTAAACACTTAAAGGACACACCATCTTTCGTTAAGAGAGGATCGCGGGTGAAATAATAAAATCTGTTTATTTATGCCATAAATCACATTTAATTATAAATTTTATTTGTATGCGAAAGCGCGTATGTTTTCTTATACTGACTTGAAATGTGCATTTTTTTTATTCCGCAGACATACGTTGTTACCGCAAGTTCTGATTTGACAAATTTCATCCCATTTATCATGGCTTTTCCAGCTCCGAACAAGGTTTAAAAAGATGATCAAGATAAAAATTAATTCTTGTGAAATGTTATGTTTAACACGGTTTCTAAATAATACTGTCAAGTCGACTAAATAATTTTTTTAATAAGCACATAACACTTACAGTCCTGTCACTTTTAATTTAATCTTCTATAACGTACTTGCTATGGTTATACTAAAATTCGACTTTTGAACAACACAAGCTGAATTATATAAATCTTTTAAAACTGCGGTCAACTTGTAAACGTTTAGCTATGTTTCTGTGAGTCCCACTTCTTGGAGTAACACATTATCAATAAACTCATAAGTAAACTAACTGTTAAGTGTTTCTGATAATTGGTAACAAATTGTGTTCTATTCACAGTAGTTCTTGAAGTTGATGGAGATGCAGAAAGCAGGAGATGCCGTAAAAAGTATGCATCTTTCACTTACCGAGGTCCATCTAGCTACTGTGTTCTAATATGCGGCTATGGAACTCAGATAGTAAATAATTATTAACTTACAAGAAAAGAATCAAATGGGAGCACTGAAGCACACTAAAGTTACTGGAATGAACATAATGTACTCTGTTTTGGAATCAGGTGCATGTAAAACGCTAGAGAAAATAGAGAGAGAGAGAGAGAGAGAGAGAGAGAGAGAGAGAGAGAGAGAGAGAGAGAGAGAGAGAGAGAGAGAGAGAGAGAGAGAGAAGGATATAAGTGGTTTTACAGCCTGCTTGTCAGTCTTATACTCTAAAGTATTCAGTAATCTACGACTCGTTTGACCGCTTGCCTGACATTTAAGTAAATGCATTTTAATACAACGTCTATCCGCTTATTATTTACAAATATTTATACAATATATATTTTTAAAATAACAGTGTTTATGGAAACGTAATGCTAAATTAAAAATTTTTTAAGCATTAATTTAGCATCATTGAGTAGTTGCAATTTTTATTCGTTATAGAGAAAAAGTAAAGATTTTTTCGTTTCAGAAATACTAAAAAGCACTGATTTAGTAAATGTGGTCGTTGAAAAGGCTATAAAAATTTCTGTACGTGGAATTCCTCTTGATCTCACATGTTCAGTACTGAAATTCTTTTTTGGAATTTCCATACAACTGATACTAAAATTATACTGAGTCGTATGTCAGTGTGCTAATTACACAGATAATCTATATGAAGATATTACATTTAAAATTAAAAATATATGACTAATAGAAACTTTAAAAAAATTCTTGCCACAGTTAAATACCTTTCTTGTTTTTAACGTTTTTATCGTAGTATCATTTAACAATATTTATTTTATGTTATATAACATAAAAAGAATATAACATTATGTAAAAGAAAGACAATTATGTCATATGTGTTTCTATAGGTTTTACTTTAATTGTCACTGTGAATATACGATTATATGTTTCAATAAGCATTAAAAACTTGAAATAAAAAAAAATAAAAATAAAAATAAAAAATATATTTATAGCTAGCATACAGTCAGCATAAAATGTGTAATTGAGTTCTATGAATATTAAAAAATATACGTCCGACGCCGCAAAATGTAAATAATAATTAATATTATATTTACAACATATTTATAAATTATTATATTTAACAGAAATATGTGAACTAATATATTTTGCAGCAGAACACAGGATGATAAGCGGTGTTAACCGTATCTAAGCATGGATGACGAACATTTTCAGGTTTAAAATGGGTTTATGCAATTTTTTACCTTTTAGCCGTACGTTTTGTATTTAGCAATGGATAAGAATGTAGGTTATATCAAATTCTTCTTAAAAATGTGTTCTTTATTGTCATGTACTTTTTGTGTAAATTTGTGGGCGTGTGATAACTTGGGTTCGCTATATCTTCCACGGGAATCAACCCATCGACGTGAAACATTGACAGTGGATTGTTTTTGTAGTTAGCTACAATTCTTATATTTACTCTGAGGTTTACAACTATTTTATAGATATGGTTTTTTAGTGGGGAAAAACTCAATTTTTAACGCTTATCATTAATAGGGTAATAAAATGCGTAGATAAAATCAATGCAAGCCTTGCGGATTTATAAAAACGTTTGCAGGAAAACCTTATATCTGTTGCTAATATCAACCATGTGACCTGGGTTTAACCAATCGGAAGACACTAATTTCAGTAATATTCGTACTCTGTAAAATAAGCATCGCTACAGTTCTTTGATTGCAGTTGCAGAGTGAAGTTGTGTCTGTCGTCGAGAGTTGTGCTCGTACGAACATATAAAAATCTTAACTTACAATAAAACTTGGAACTCTTTGCGAGGCTTTGCGTAAAGAACCAAGCGGGTTAACAACCTAAGTAAAAATTATATTAGATTGAAGTGCTTTTTGCGTTAGTGTAAGATAGTCCGCATAGGGAATTATTAAAAACACTTCAAGCTTTCTCGGAAGGTGTACGCCAAATACACCGCTTTTCTGATAAATACCTGTAATCAGCCAGAGATTAATAAAATGAATGTGAAAATAAATAATAACTGTTTCGATTAAGAACAATCATTATTGTGAGTGTAACAACTTTGTGAAAAGTCTAATTGGTGTTAGCAGTTAGACGGAATCGTCAACGAGCCGTATCGAAGTATCGCCGCTGGAGCAACCCGCCGACGAGGAGGACGACAGGAAGGAGAGCGACGCCGAAGAAGAGGACGCCAGGACGGGAGCGACGATCTGAAGAGGAGAAACGCACATACGGAGGTCGTATCACCAAGTAAACGGAGATCATCAAACAAGTAAAATCGATATAAATTCGAACTATATAAACTATTATTTCAAAATATAAAATGCACGACAATTTGTAATATAATATACATCATAAAACCAACTATGTCTTGTGTATAATAAATAATTTTTCATCACCTCCATTATAGACTCGTTTGTAATTTTTGCACACACATTATATCCTTTATGATAATTAAATCTGTATCGTTGCAATGTATAATACATTATTATTTACATACATATTATTACTTTAATATAATGCATTAAAGTTTAATTGTTATTATATTATATACGGTAAAAGCTGTCTATAACGAAACTCTCTGTAAAAAATTCCTTTTTAACGAATATATATTATGGTCCGTTCACAATTCTTTACAAGTCAATGCATTTTAGTATTTCTGTAATAAAAAATCTTTAATTTTTCTTTATAACGAATAATAATTAAAACTATTTATTACAAAAATAGATATTTTTCAGTTGTCAAATCCAAGTAGTAAAATGTTTGGAATACAATGAAGTTGGTACCTGAAAACACCTGTGGGACACGACAATTCCTAAATTTCAAACAGAATTATCACTGTTGCACACCACTTTAGAAAAATTATTCCGATTAGCGCTTTCAAACTTCTTAGCGCATCGTCAGATCGGAATTAACTAAAAAGAGCGTAAAACCAAACCCTTCACACCCCCACTCAAAACTGTACACACACCACAAGCTATAATTCAAATTTCCCTTCCCAACCTCCAAGCCTTGTCACCCCCGTCTGGACAGTTACATATTTTTCTAGCACATTCTTTGTTTTTGTGTTGTGTGTGTGTGTGTGTGTGTGTGTGTGTGTGTGTGTGTGTGTGTGTGTGTGTGTGTGTGTGTGTGCATTCCTTTTGTACCTAACGTTGTAACGCCTGTCTCATTCACACTTGTGGGCGCGGTCACTCACCCTATTTCAAAACCATCCATTTAGTCCTATGCATTTAATTCTTAATCTTGACTATCCGTCCTCTATCTTTTACTTTTTGTAATTTGATTATAAAATATTTCTTCACTATCAAATTTAGTTTTAGTATTCATTAAATTGTCTAACCCTTTTTCTCTTTTTTAAATATTTCTAACTCCTCCCTAAGCTTCCTTTCAGCTGTGTTATTTGGTTTGGTTTTACGCTCTTTTTGGTTAATTCCGATCTGACGATGAGCTGAGAAGCTTGAAAGCGCTAATCGGAATAATTTTTCTATAGTGGTGTGCAACGGTGGTAATTCTGGTTGTATAACCACTAACACAACTTTGTTCATTAAAATTTCTACATTTTAAAATATCTTGTCGCGTTACTGTAAATATTACAGCATTTATTGGCATTGTCTTTTGTACTGTAGTTGCTGGCAACTGGCAACTACAGGTACAAAGCGCATATACATGTGCTCGTTGAATAGCCTCTGAAATTTTCTATACCTGGAACTGAGGATAAGGTCAGGTGTTCAGTACTGCAAATTCTTATTAAAAATTTCCATATACATGACAATAAAAGTAGTCAGCAGTATGTCAGCAGTGTGTCAGTGCGTAATTTCACAGTGTAATGTGTTTTACTGTAACTGTTATTTGATCTATAGTTCATGCTAACGCGAAAGGAAACCGTTTCTATTTTGTTGTATAATTAGCCTACGTTGCCGATTAAGAAGGTCTATTCACAAATAATGGTTGAATTTACTGTATTTTAACTGTGTATCGCTGCGCAAGTCCATCTTTGTCGATGGCCAGCAAACATAAAATCCTTTCGATCGAAGAGAAAGTTGAAATTATTCGTCTATGGAAGGGTAGTAATACACTCGATGTTTGCCGTAACTCGAGACTGGTTCCATTGTTGGTAGCAACAATATGAAACGACAAAGGAAATTTAATAAAGGCACACCACGAAGAAAACAGCTGTAAAACATTCGAGTACCGGTCTGCAAATAATTATACGAAGCAACGAAAGCTGCAATTATCTATTAATGGAACATACTGTTACTCGATCGTCGTAGGTACAGTGGAAACAAAATAAGTACAAGACACCGATTAAGTCACTAATCACCAGCTTTAATTTTTACAGTTAAACAGTTCGTAATTAACAACACAGTCTACTACAACAAATCAAATAAAAATTGTTCACACGTAAATAAATGCCACTAATATTAAACACAATTGTATTACAATTATACCGCCCGATTATAAAACGCAACACTTCACTAATAACCACTTGAACGTACACAGTAATATCGCCCGATAATAACTCTCGAACCGCACTGAAAATATATCGCTGCTCTACTGAAACTTAAGGCCACTGCCGCCATGTATTTATAACTGCGCTCACAGACCAGAATGTTCTTAATTGCGTCTTAGCGCTCGTGTGAACTACGTAATTAACTGCGGCCTTGACACAGTCCGCGCGGCTGGCGCCTTCGAGAAACCTCTCGAAAATGCGTCGACAAGCACGTACGCCACACGCGTTACATCGAGATTCTTCTGGCACGTTCGACAAACACGTAGATTGTTCTGTGATGTCGTAACAATACTGAAAACGAAAGCTAAATTCTTCGCAAATAAATTACGAATAACAACATTTAGAGCTTAAAGCAGTTGAATGCATAAATTTAAACGATATAAATTCAGGCTCGGTAAAATTTGCGGCGAAGCAAAAAGATGTTGACAAAAATGTTTTCAAGTGATTGGATTCAAAACAATTGGCCTAAAATAAATAATGGTTATGCAAAGATGCTGATGCCTTTAATGTTTAAGGAACGGGCCTTATTGTTTAAACGTTTCCACTTAAGACTATGAAATTTGAAAGTGAAAAGTGCGTCGATGAAAAATTAGAAAAACACCGAGTGACCGTTTTTGTTTGTGCTAAAGTGGCAGGAACTGAGAACGGCAGTTATTAGTCATAGGAAAATACTAAAACAGTAGATGTTTTAAAAACATTAAATCTTTACCTGTGAAAGATCCGAAACAATAAATTCGTGTGGATGGCTGGTAAGATATTCTAAGAAGAACTGCGGACATGGAACGATGAACTGACAAAAAAGGGTAGAAATACTCTTTTATTAGACGACGACAGTACATCACACGCAGATACACAATGATTTAATCAAACTAAACTTGTTTATTTACCTACTAATACGACTTGTGTCGTGCAGTCGGTGGACGACAGTGTTATATAATGCATGGAATGTCTCTACAAAAGTAAAATTGTGCTTTGACTCATTGAAGATTATAGATAAAATGCAATTAAATCTAATTTGTACGATGCAGTGTGCCTTCTTTTCAAAGCATATAATTTGGTTACTCTTTCAACCGTAAAACACGCGTTTTGCCAATCCAGACATGAACTACGTTCAAAGGAAGTATTCTGACGACAAAGGTCATGATAAAAAAGACGATCTACCTCTCAGTAAATGGATAAAATAGATCAGTTTTCCACCTTCTCTTCAGTCTGCGCTATCTAAAATCGAAGAGTACCAAATAGTTGATGACGAGTTAACCACCGCAGAAGTTATTGACGACGATATCGCTGAAATATTCTTACGAGGAATAACTAAGAGGAAGAAGAAATAGAACAAGAAATCTACCCCGTACTTCAAAAGAGGGGACGCAGATGTATTTACATTCTGAACGTATCAACCTCTGTAGATGCCACGATATTGACTGTTTATTGCAGCAACAAGTAATAAATTGCCTATAGAAAATAAATAGGCGATGGATATTACAGAACAAGACAAAAACAACAACAAAAAACACGCATTAATTTAAAAACGAGTAAAAATCTTAAACAACAATTAGTGTAAAATTTAACTGATAATATTATGAAACAAATATTAAATAACCTTGTAAATAAGGACATTATTATTCAAGTTTTGTTTAGTGCAGTGTTCTTAAATGCAATCTTAGTACAATGAGTGGAATTTCCTACGGTCTTAAATCGGTCTAATTAGTTCTCTCCAAAAGATCTTCTCGATGAATATAGGTTAGTGTGCTAATTCTTGTTTTAATAATACCGTATTGTTACGACATCACAGAACAATCTACGTGTTAATCGAACGTTCCAGAGAGATCCAGAATGTAAGCGTGTGGCGTACGTGCTTGTTGACGCATTTGCTAGACGGTGTGAGAATTCACACGGCCGCTCTCGCTCTGTGTCAAGGGCGCAAGCAATTACGTCATAGTTTAGAGGTAATACGTAGTATGTGGAATCGTCTAGATTTTCGACTGGCTATAAATACCAGTACTCAACGACGTTCAAGTCAGTATAGAAGCGATATATTTTCAGTGCGGTTCGAGAGTTATTATCGGGCGAGATTACTGTGTACGTTAAGGTGGTTATTAGTGAAGTGTTGCGTTTTAGAATCGGGCGGTGTGATTGTAATAACATTGTGTTTAATATTAGTGACATTTTATTGCGTGTTAACAATTTTTATTTGATTTGTTGTAGGAGACTGTGTTGTTATTACGAACTGTTTAACTGTAAAAATTAAAGCTGGTGATAGTGACTTAATTAGTGTCTTGCACTTATTTTGTTTTCCACTGCACCATACGACGATTGAGCAGACCGTCGTAACAATGTTTTTATTATGTAACAGTGTTTTAAGTATGCCTCAGTTATCCTTCGGTTATTTTAATTATTTTCGTGGTACAGTTTGAGAGCAGATACAGAAAGAAAAACAGGCATTTTATGCCTTTTACAATAACGTAATTTCTCTATAACGAAAAGCTATAGCAGTACCACGAATTTTGTTATAAAGAGGCTTTAATCTCTATAGGGTTTATTAAACATGAATACCCGTGTAGCCATAAGGTAACATAAACAGTATTTTATTTTGGAGTAAAATATTGTAAATCATTGTATAGTAGATAAATAACAATATATAGTTTACTGTTTATACATACAATTTGGTATAAAACTATAGATCTCATCGTTTCAAATAGAGTGTAACTTGTGAAAGGAATGTTTCACAAACAGTCAACCAATGTTTCTTTATTTGTCATATGGGCTTCATACTTTTAGTAAACACAGATTAAAATTTAAAACGTGTACAATATATTTTGTTAGTACATTAAACAAATCATCTAAACATTTTTGACTCTATATGTTTATATTTATTAAATTATTATTATTATTAATTATTATGCACAAACAACATTGAGACAAAACAAGGCTTTAAATTTTGACATTTGTCAATTTGTACCTTCTGTTTAAGGATATTCTGTGTTTTTTATTCGGGTTAGTTTTGAAGTCTTTTTGTAGCATCTAAAAACGTCAAAAGTTTACCAAAATAATCTGTCGTAAATTCAGGTGATGGCCATAATCCAAAGAAAAACTAAATGTAACCGATTACTTTGGTCCCTTTGATAATAATACACTGTGAACTGTCACAGAAAAAAATAGTCTAAAGGTAATGTGGTTATAATCTTTAAAACTTTTTTTTAAAATCACATTATCATCAAACAAACATCATAACAATTTGCTAGCTTAGGAAAAACGTACTTGCGATTCGTTCTTTAAAAAGTATGCGTAGGAAAATTTTAATAGTAGGAACCAAAAGGTAGTTAATTTCACGTTATGTTTGTTTTTAAAACTAATGTGATGTAAAAGTAATTCACAGTTGATTGACCCATGTAGTGGCTGACACGATGGTTTGGCATATGCTTTGGCAGTTTGTAGAGGTTATGTAAAATTTATAGCTTTCACCACTGATGTTTGACATTCATTGTTAGAGAAATATTGCGTAACAATATCTGTCACAACATCTGTCGGGCACTGTCACACTGTACGCGACCATTTGTTTTGCTGTACGGTCAGATTAGTATCACTTAAGTACAGACCAGATACATTGTAAATAAATACGGACTCCACAGAATGGGAAATATAAGATTTTAAATATTATAACGAGAAAATTATTTTTTTTTTCTGAGACGAAATTTAACTCCTGGAGTTTGTTTTCAATTTTGTCGTTGTTACTAATTAACTATATGTAACACTATCGACACGGATCAAAAATTATTATTGATAAAATTTGATCAATTTTTGCCTGATCGCCTAAACTAGCTGCGTACAATAATTATAAAACTATGACATTGCACTAAACCCCTGTAAAACACACACCGTGAAGCAGAGACCATCACAACGACTCAGTCACTCTGAATCACAAACCCTCAACGGCTTGGCGCGTCCGAAACTTCGCTATTTATGCAGTGCGGTATTGATTCACTGGAATGTTCTCGACGCGTGAAGAATAAATGGCCAGCGTCTGAAAGGCACGCAAATGTCGAAAGTTTTTGGAGTTGGGTAGTTAGCAACATGCTATCCGTTAGCAACATACAACGTAACGAACATACTATTTTGACTATCTTATTTTGTAGTCAAAATACGTTGTATGTAGGTACACCCATATGCATATTTAGTACTCCTACTAATAATACTATACTTTTTTTTTGAGAGAACACAGTTTGTAATCCTTGTTCACAACTTTAGAAACTGTTCCGCTTCAAATGGTTAATCTCGACAACGCGTTTCGCTACTTAACCACTATCAAAGTGGTCAACTTATCTCAGGTTTATTTACAGGGTACGTAGTGATTTGACGACTGAAACGCGTTCTTGTGAATAAATGTTCAGAACTGAGAAGCAACATGTAATATATAAACAACTTAATTACCTTGTATCCGTCAGTGACTTCGTTTTTTCGTTATTCATATTGACGCGTTTAGTGACATGTGCCACATCATCAGTATCCTTCTTCAAGCGTTAAAATTCACATAAAAACATTTGCACATATTTACTATATTAAGTCACAATAACAACACACACATAATACGATATAACTTCGGCTTCGTTGGACCGGTCCGACTGCGCGTGTAGTTGACGAGCCACTAATTTAACTAAGTAAATCTTTATCACCAGTCATCGCCGTCAAGCGCGATTATATTTAGGGCTATATCATATAGTGAATTAGATTGAAACTTTAATTGTTCATTTAATATACTGTCACTGTTGATATTCTTATCTTTAAATGCTTTATAAATTTCAAATTCTTCGAGAGCGTCCATTAATCTACCCTTACCGCATACATTGATTGCTTTGAAATTAGTACTGAAATCTGTGTATTTATGGTTATGTATCATTAGTTGGCGCGCATAATTAGATTTGGTCTTGTCTAAATCATTCCTTGGTAGATGTTCTTTGTATCTTTTCAAGAAAGACCTGCCAGTTTGACCAAGATAGAAACAATCACAATCATCACATGACATCCTGTAAACACCTGTTTTCTCTTTTAACGGAAGTGGTTGTTTTATGCGTAACAAATTAGAAATATTATTAACTGTTTTAAATGCGACTTTTATATTGAATTTAGAAAACACGTTGGATATAATGCTAGGTAAAAGGCTACCGTACACTGTCGTTATATACTTTTTATTTTTATTTTTGTTAACTTTATTATCATCGATGGTATTATGGTGGGATCTATTATGGGATTGTTTTTCTACAAACTATTTTAGCCAAAAAGTGTGTATATAAAAACAATTCGTCAACTGTGCTTGAGAACTAATGAAATCTTGTTGTAACTGTTATACTTAGCGATGGACATTAAAATGTTTTTGTAAGTTTTATGCGTCTCTTTTTAATAATTATTTTACGTCGTTATTTCGTTATATAAACGCTGTAACAACGTAGCAAAATACACAAATTTTTAAGCAAATCTAGTCGGAATAAACTTGGCAATAATTGTACCTCGTTGCCGAACGTTTTTAAACTTTCTTTTATAATTTTGTTGATATCAACTTTGGTAAGGGAGTTTTACGTTCTTCAGAAAAATAATATTTCCCCTCGCCTCCATACGTAGTTCAAGAACTCAGAATTATATTATTATGATAAGAAACTTGACGTAGAATTGAATAGATTTTTGTGTGCATTTACCCCTCAACTCTGGTGTCCTGGTTGTACATTTTTTACAGAAATTAAGACATCTAAATCTCTAAATCTGATGTTTTTTCTTTGTACTACAGAATTGATATATACTTAGTTGCTCAATAACTATTTATTCATTTATCATTACCAGTTATTTGTAATTATAACCATTAAAAATGTCAATTTATTTTAATACGAACTAAACACTTCTCCTTCTGGCAACCTCAATCCCAAAGTTGGTAAGATGTCATATACCTCCCTACGTTTGAGTGTTCAAAGCGTCTGTGTTCTCTCAGAAACATTCTACAGCTCCATAATACAATCACATCTACAGTATTACCATAAGATTTCTCCTATAATACTTTACCCTAATTGTCTGTAGTTGTAGCTGTAGAACATTAGGTAAGAAAGTAGTAAACGTTTGATAATGAGAAACCTTTAGTTCTATCTGTCTTTAATCTCTCTGATATTCTAACTATGTTACATATTGTATTTAATATATGTCTATATACATTTTGCCTATCGATTACCATCATTTTCTATGATCGGTACGTTACAAATTTAACCTTACCTTGGTTAACGTTAAAAAGAAATAATGAACAAGATGTTCATTTACTGTCAGTTGTCAATAGAAGCCAACTGTCAGCATTAAATTGAAAGTAAAAAATTCCAGAATTAACATATTATACATCAAAATAGGAAAATTTAAAAAATTTTGTTACGACGGTCTGCTGATCGTCGTACGGTACAGTGGAAAACAAAATACAAGACATCAATTAAGCCACCAATTACCAGCTTTAATTATCACAATTAAACAAATTGTCATCAATAAAATAGTCTCTTACAACAAATCAAATAAAAATTGTTCACACGCAATAAAAATTGTCAACTGATATAAAACACAATTATATTACAATTGTCCCGCACAATTATAAATCACATAACATCATCATTATTCCTCCATCTCCTAAGTGGAGCATAGGGCATCAATGAACTTCCGCCACCGGACTCTGTTCCGCGCCATCGTCTTGATCTCGGGCCAGGTCTTCCCTTCCGCTATTACACTCCTCCTCCATGTGTTCCTTGGTCTGCCTCTTCTCCTGCTACCTTGTGGGTTCCATTCCAGGGCTTGTCTTGCTATGTTCTCTCTATCTCGTCGTAATGTATGCCCAATCCACTTCCATTTCCTACGACGCATCTCAATGTCAATGGGTGCTTGATGGGTTCTTCTCCACAGCTCTTCATTGGAGATAACTTGTGGCCACCATATCCTCAGGATATTTCGCAAACTTCTGTTCACGAATGTTTGGAGTCTGCTAATCAGTTGTTTGTTAGTCTTCCAAGTTTCACACCCATAGAGCAGTACCGACTTGACATTTGTATTGAAGATGCGTAGTTTGGTATTGATGTTAAGTTTCATTTGATTTCCAGATTGGTCTCAGCATTGCAAATGCTCCTTTAGCCTTATTTATTCTATTTCCTATATCCTCTATGGTTCCTCCCTCCGTGGTGACCATACTTCCCAGGTAACAAAACTGTTTGACTTGTTCGATCTCTTGGTTTCCTAAAAATAATAGTGCCTTATTGCGGTTATTACAACGCATCTCGTTGGTTTTCTTTCCATTAATCTTCAATCCCACCTCTGATGCTTCGGTTTTTAAATCGTCAATGAATCGCCGAAGAGGAATTCAGTGGGGACTGACAGATAGGTTGGAGGACTTGGACTTCGCGGATGACCTGTGCTTGCTAACCAACAGTTTTAAGGATATGGAAGCAAATCACATAACACTTTCCCACAATATTTCTAACCGCACTGTGTAAATCTCCCGACTATAATTCAACTGAGCGTCGTTAAGTACTTGTATTTATACCCCGCCTAAAATCCAGAAACGTCCATACTACGCATCAGGGCTACACTATAACGTTATTGATTGCTGCTTTGACACAGAGCGCGCGGTTGGCGACGTCCAGAAAACTCTCGCTTACGCATGTTGACATCACGTACGCACACAACATTACAGCCGGATTCCACTGGAACATCCGAGAAACACGTAGAATGTTTTGTAATGGTGTTACAACTTTTCCGCATTACGTAACAATATGCATAATTTTTGCTACCACAAAACGCTAATTTGCAGATAAAATTTGTATTACGGTTTTAATAAGAATTTTAGAATAATTTTTATATAAATATTTAATAAACATTTTACCTACAAATCAGCGTGTCCCTGCAGATAAAGAGTATCTCATAGTATTCGAAACACTGAGAAGGTATCGACAACAAAATCTAACAATCGAAATAATATTTTAAATTAAATAATACTGAATACAAAGATTTTTTTTACTTATCGTTGACATATCACCCAGCATAATCATCAACACACGAAATCAATAAAAGCTAATGTGCAATATGTATATGCCATTACACAACAAGATCGTTAACAAAATATTAAAAGACAATAACTGTCGGTTAACGCAACTAAAACTTAAGTACAAAATAAAACAAAAACGTGACAAGCAAAATATAAAATACATCTACTATTCCTCTTGGACTACCCTTTGCTAGACTAGTCAAATTTTCACCAAGTCTAGTGTTAATGTAGTATTCATACGTCCACCGTCGGTTGCAGAATAGGGTTGTTAATGATGGGCACGCCAATAGATCTTGTCACTGCTAATCAATTGCAAACACAAATTCGTAACAACAAGGTGCTACGGGAGGTCGTATTCTACGGTATTTCGACAGCACATGCAAGTTTACTTTACGGCTGTCGCCGCCTCTCTGATCCTAGCTTCAAAAGCCTGCAATCCGTCTATTCGCCATACTATAATCTTATGTTTTATAATGCGGTGTTCATTTTGTTGTTTCAAACTTTCCATGGTCTGCCTCTTTTTCTTCTGTATATAATAGTTCTTTTGGTTATTCGTTTAGGCCATCGTCCGTCGGCTATCCTTTATTTAAATGTAATTCTATCTAAATTAGGCTTATATGTTCCAGTGCTCTCTTATTCACTGTCTTCGTATACACTACATATATTCTGTATATCATACAGATTCTTTCTCTTATTACATCTTTAAGCAAAACTTGAATTTTCATTCCCCTGTGTAGTAACCACGATCTTCAGTTTATTAGTGGACTAACTCACTCCAATTTCCTTAATGCAAATAACCAGATAGACTTAGTTTCCCTGTTACTTCAAAAATAAAGTGACAATACGGCTTTCGTATTCTAGTTCTGTAGGCTTTTGAAGATTATTTTACAGCTTTATTACATATAACCAAACTTTTATACAATAATATAAAATAATAGCAGTTTAATAATCTTTCGTTTAGTTTTAAACTGTTGTCTTGGTCATATGTATAAAACATATGAATAAATTTAGCTTTAACGAATATTTATTTAAAATGTCTCTAACTCCTTTACAATTGGTCTTCTTAAAAAGTCAAAGTTTTATATGACAGTGTACAGAAGACATACATTTTTGTTATCTTATATTCATTTTCTAATTAGAAAAGCGCGTAAAAAACAATTAGAAAAAAATATAATAATACAAAAATTTAACAAACGATCAAACTGAATTCTTTGTATCCCCTTTATTGAAAGTTGTTATTTAGTTTAATTAATTTTTATATTTTGCATTCAGATTATATTTAGTTTTTCAAGACACTTCACCTTCCCTTAGCTTCTCCAGTCTCCCCCTCCTTCATCACACCCCACACATGTAAGGATACACGCCCTAAACCATATGTTCACCACCCTAACATCCTTTGTTTAGTTTAGTTTGTTTAATGATCTCTTTGACAATAGCTTAATAAGATGAAACAGCTGTCAGAGTTAAACAAAAACTGTGAAACGTACCAAGTGTTTATATATATATATATATATATATTTATATATTGCGACGATACATATACTTGCATATTTGCCCAGGGCGGTATGTTTGTAAATATTTAGCATAGAAAATATATGATGAACAGTTTTTAACAATATTATGCAGGCTATGAATTGTCAAAGACGTACAACAGCCCCCCGAGTGAATACAGCGCTTGTGTGTTTGTGTGTGTAACGCAAGCTACAACAGGAAAAAGTCTACGATGGGGTAATGCGTACGTCTGTAATCAGGTTATAACCGGATAAAAATTACGCAAACGATGATATCGCTCGTGCTACGAGTATGTTTACGAAATCGCGAATATGAACCAAAAACTAATTTGTAATTAAAAGGACGCTTTGCACGAAGTGACAATATCTAACAGGTCGAAAACAGTCCTGGACTTGTCAGATCGCCGTCCAGTATAAATACCACCGGCAATTTTGGGGCGGTCTCAGAGACTCAAGATATCTTCACACAACGTCACGCTGCTGCTCTGCCGACCGAACATCTTTAACACACACACCAAAACTTATGGAGGAACTCTGGACCATCACAACCAACAAACCGTAGAGACAGAGAACACAGCATCAGTATAATCATCATAAAATTCTCAGGATTCAGGACTCACACACACACACACACACACACACACACACACACACACACACACACACACACACACACACACACACACACACACACACACACACAACGGTAACGTCGGCAGTACGCAGGTGATGAATAAATAATTAAATTTTTGTGTGTGAAAAGAACTATTAAAAAGAAACATATATGAACAGTATAGACTTAAAGTTTTAAATATAATCACTGTACATAAAGTTAAATGGTAGTTAAAGAAAATAATTTAATTTAACAAGAAAATTTAAAAATACTAATCTTCTGTTGTATGTTAAAATTTGGGTGTGTCAGTAGAAATAAATAATAGGCAGAAGTAAATGTTATAATTTTTATTTTGGTTATAGGAACAATTAGTTTTTTTCTTGAGATTTAATATTAGTTTTGTTTGTAAATGAGTAGCTATTATTATTTGAAATTGGAGTCAAAGTCAGACACACTGAAATAAAAAGTGTTTAGATAATTTATTTAACATGTCTGTTTAGCTAGTAAGATTATATGGTTGTTTATTTTTATATGTCGTGACTACCACAGAAGGTTATATTGTATTTTTTGTAAACTTAAAAAAGAGAATTTTTTATTTTATTTTTATAATTAGAAAATTTTAATATTTGCATATTTTCGATTAATAATAATAAATCATAGAATGATTATTTTGAAACGGTTTTAATTAATTATTTCATATCATCAACATCTCACTCCTCTTTGAGAATTATTTTTTTTATTATTGTGCAACACTTCATAGTTGCGTTGAGTACATGGTATTGTATTTGTGTAATTTTAAATTATAATACTTGTAACGTTGGAAAACCTTTGAAATATTTCTCTCAACAGGCACTTCAAGAAAGGGAATGTGTAGCGTATTAAGGACGGGTAAAGGACTACGTCGAAACAGCATGCTTTACAGAACTACACTCGCACATGTATTTGACTAATAAATCCTTAACGCAAAGCGCAAACGTTGGAAGGCATTATAAATATATCAAGCTGTGTCACGCAGTCTCCCGCTCCACTGGTAAATCCGACATTTTTCTTCATCAGATCAGCGTTAAGAATAAAGCAGGAAGAACTTCAACACAGTGGAAACAACTGAACGTCAGGCGAGGTAACAATTCTCTTATTTTTAATTCTATTGAACGTTATTTGTGTCTTAAATATTAAATTAAATACTACAATTGTTGAGTAACGTTTAGTTAACTTCAAATTTTGCCTCAACTTTATTAATTCTATATGTAATTAACAAACAATTTATATTTTTGTAAATTTTGTAATATACATTGATTTTTCTTTATTACATTCTCTTTCAGATTAAATTAAACAAGGTCATAAAAGCGACTGAGGAAAAACAATACAATATTTTATCATGTGCATTGTCATCTCGCAACAGTAAGTGTCTAATGTTTTTCCAATTTCAAAATCATGCTACTTTTTTCGGCGAGATTTCATTTCAACACAGAAGATTACTTTAATATTCGTTTGATGGATTGTTGTTATATTATAAGTATTCAGAAACAGTGGACTGATATTTACTAGTAGGCCCTTAAGATTTACAAGAGTAATTAACTTACGATATTATACATTAAAAAATGTATTGTTTTATATAATAACAAAATATGTTATGTTACAATTCACTGAAGATACTGTATTACATTGTATTAATAATAAATTTTTGTTATAGTTTAACAATGTTTCAACAGTTTTAAATTAATTTAGTGTCACCATCATAATTATAATACATAATCATACTGTATTAGAATATTTTGTAAGTAAGTATCTTTTAAATCTTATACTGGTTGCTAACTGTTACGTAATTTGATTGGTTCCAAGGATGTGGTAATAAAAATTGAAGACATTTCTAACACAATTCGTTGCTAGAAACATTAGTGATTTTCACTCTATAAGTGGTTAAATGTCATAGAAGTCACATAATAATACTAATCATATTGAACTGCATACTAACTTAGTAAGATTTAGAACACCGTTACATAAACAAGAGTTTTTGAAGGGTGTCGTTGTTATGACATCACTGGTTGCCTTTACCATGTCCTACAAAAATGTAGGCGAGGTGAAAAAGTACTAGTTAGTCAGCAATGGATAGTGTGTATCCGAATAGTGGGAAGTATTTTAAGTATTTTTGATTAACAACTGTGATTTGTTAAATTAAAATTTTAATAATTTTTCTGCTTACTGCGAATAATGCATGATGTATTAGAGTACAGATATATTGTATTATTAAACACCGTGAAAAAAATTACAAGCATTGCACAAATGCAATGAACAGAGAAGGGAATTGAAAATGCTTCAATAAATCTAAAAAATATATATATTTATTTTTCTTCATTTACCAATGTACAGATTATAAGTTAAATGTAGTCGCATTTATTAGCGCGCACGCATTCACCAATCATACGTGTTGATTTTGCGCTTTTTCTCAGGCTGTTCATCACATTCCTCTTCCGAAGACGTCTGATCCTCTTGGATTGTAAATCGCGACCATACTTTACGAGGTATTGCTTTATTAATCTTGTCCATTAAGGAGATAATATTTTATAAGTTTTATATGAATACTACGTTATTGACAACAAAGAAGTAGTTTCTATGGAAACTCACCGGTCCCCATTTCGCTCACGCACCAGCGACCGGCCGCAAATGTGCGACACGTCCTTACAAACATTTTCAATGTTAAAATAGTTTGTTGTTGTAATTCACTCCATGTGAATTTAATTCTACCACAGTACAGATTGCTATTCATGTAACAATAGAAAAAATTATGCAGTTATAAAGGTAATCGACAATGTAGTTATTAACGTTTATTTAATCTGCAATGAATATCTAACAATTAATTTTCAGTTATATTTAAACAGTAAATTATCCAAAATTTAACGCTGTTCACATTATTAGACACATTTCCACTAAATCTCTCACTATTACGCGTTTCATGACGATTATGACGTTTAAATAACATTGTCTAAGACGCTGAAAACTTGTTAATATGCTTTATTAAAAACGGGAAGGAAACGGTGTGTTAGTACTGCTCTACTAAATCTGTCTCGACTCTGAACACACAAGAGAGTCTCTAAATGAGAGTTTCCTTATTGTCGGACCAGTATTGAAACACATTGAACAGTCACAGATATTGTTGACAGTATTTCACACCAACCGTAATTAGGAAATATATCGACTTTGAGTGCACATAAGACTGATTACAGCTGAAATTGTTGTTACAGCATATACAATAAGTGTGTGCACATGATACTGTTTATTTTTTGCATGATGCACTTAATTTAATATTTAATACATGCTAAAATATTTACCTAACACGCTGACCAAGCTGCTACAACCTGCCAAATACTTACAACTTGCCAGAATTTCCAAACGCGTGTCATTTTTCCTCTGTTTCAGAGTTTTAACAACAAACGTTTAGCTAAAATATTCCAAGTTTTCTCCCAGTTCCCTGCGAGTAATATATGTATGTGACGAGACAAGGGCGTATGTTTTATCACAATTATCATATGTCTCAATATAACCACACGTCTGCAGCCATTCGCTGTGGAAAGACCTCCATTCTCTTCAGCTTGGCGATCAGAGGGCGATAGCCATTCACCAATTAGCTCCATGTAACTTATTTTATAGATTAAATATTACAATATAGCTCATAATATATTAAAATTTAAATGTAAAATATTTATAAAACTCTTTAATATAGTCGCCAATATTTACATCTAGCACTTTTATTTATGTTTGTAACGTTGCTTCCTGTTCTGTGTACAACATTCGTTACTTACGTAGGAAGTGATGCGACTGTTTACTCTCTAGTAAAGGGTTACGACCATGACCGTCTCTGCAAGTTACATTAAACACTATTTGCAACGTAAAAGCTTTTCCTTGTTGGCTGCTAAATTGGATGCTACGGTTTTGCACTTTCAATATCATAACAGATTCTCAGAATCGTGTTATTTTTTTGGTAATAAATGCCATGTAGCCAACTGTTATAAAATTACGTGTTTATTACTATAAAAGTCACAAAACGAATACATGGTCTATAAAAGGATAATATGTGAAAAAAATGAGCAATAAAGTAAAATTTTTTTTCTATATCTTGAATTTTAAATGAAGGAATGTTAAAAAAAACATTCGTAGTAGGGGTGAATGGAATATTATCTGCACAGGGTTTAAGCTGAAAAATGTGAAATGTATCAAGTTAGTTGATCTTTGTTTATTAAAGCAAAAACAGAGAGAAAATATCATAATATTTTTAATTATGTCAAAAATAACTTTCAATTATATAATCATGTATATTCAAAGAGATTAACGGTTTCATTAATTTCTTCCATCCTCTTCCAAAAAAAGTGAACCTTTGCACAACAACCCATTGTTGGCCTTTGTTTGTTGAAAAGTCCGTTTTTACTACAGAGACAAAAGCTTGTTATTGTTCAACATAACTTTTGCCTTTGCGTAACATAGCTTGTCAGTTGAAATCACAATTCTAAATGGATGCCTACCTAGAACCAGCAGTCTCTTCCCTAACCAAGTCCTTCCATTACGCCAATAATTAATAATTGTTTTCAAATAAATATTTAACGTTTGTCCTGAAAAACTGTACATTTTAAAATAATTTACAATAAAAATTTTTCTTCTTAAATAGAATTAAATATGTTTTAATTTGACAACATTGTTGACCTATATACTTCTCTGAAATCGGCTACCAAGTCAGTTAACTTCTATAACATTATTACCTACGTGTACATGAGTGCAGTAGCAGATTTAACAAGAATTATTAGCTGCAGGTAAACACATGTTTGGATAGATACCGTTTCAAAGTAATTTTAGCTGTCTAGGAACTCTTCAGTCAACAATTGATTCCTAGAACTTTCTGCCTCGTATTTCGCATTCATTAAACGACATAATATTAAAACGGTCGCTTGTACAGTGACTATCTTCTCATCTAAACACTGTACTCGTGTTAAGACAACAGCCTGTTGTATACCATTATCACTTTGACTAGAATTAGTTAAGATTAAATAACAGTAAGACATTATTGAAATAGGCCTAAACCATTTTCAATTCATGGCAATAATTTACTTACATGGTTGTCGACATTGTTAGTAAACATTTGACTTGCATTCTTTGAATTCATATATTAGGTACGTCTGGCAACAAACTACTATCACCGATTATACTTTGTTGCAAAGAACTGATAACAATATATTCCGACCAAGGAGCTGTGCGGGACGTCGTCCGTTCCTGCACTGTGCCCCCTAACTTCAAATAGAGCTCCTGCTGCAGGGACGATAGATAGGTTGGATTTAGGGTGTGGCCTGCTACCGGCCGGGGGAACAATACATTATCAAGGCAGTAAAAAAACAATTGTCTTAACACGATGATGACTTCATATTTCATAAATAATATGAAATTTGGCTCTTACAAACCACGCCACAGCTACAAGAATTATATATATATATATATATATATATATATATATGTGTGTGTGTATATATATATATATATTTTTTTTTTTTTTGGAAAACATTTATGTTACAGCATTGTGATTCAACACAGAGAAAGCAGTCAAGTAGTGGAGGATAGAGAACACAAACGGGAAGAGACAAATTAGTTTGCCACAAGCCCAGAGCGGTACACAAGCAACAAACCAATCATACTATACGAGTGATATCTCACCTACACAGATGGTCAAACACGGCGAACGTATGCAACAGTACACCGATGACGCGGAGCCAGTCGACCAATCAGGTGCCTTGAATTTTACCCTGAATTTTGCCCACACACAACACCTATACATGCCGAACCAATTACGTGCGACATCAAGGCTACTGACAGGAGGTTTCGGAAAGTGGCCAAACTCCCTCTTCGATTATCTTCTTGCTTGCTAAAAAGCGGACACAAAGTTAGATTCTCAGACGACATCGTTTCATACCGGGGTTCAGCAAGAGCTGTGATACGTGGATACTATTACACTACTACAGTGATTTAGCACAGGAATCTGCTTATAGGTTTCAGACCAGACAGTCCTGGCCCCGAGGCGGGACCTCGATACTCCAACTCAAAAACCAACGTCTATGCAGAATTATTCTACAAACGAACAGCCGACAATGTTAGACACTGAAGACTACGAGCAGGACTCATCCACAATATTTTAGATAGGATTGTGCTTAAAAATAGCAACAAAAAAACGAGAAACAGCTACTTTCCAATCATGTAATATAGTCATATAAAATAAGATGTGTGATCAGCGCTTGGGGAGAAGATGTTAATATTAGTTAATATTATCTTGCGTTGGTAGTTCTGTAGTATGACGATGCAGTGTAATTAATATTATAAAATTACGGAAATAAGTGCAAACATTTTTCTCGGTTCGGGGTCCCGTGTCAACGGATCGTTGCAGAAGAAAACATAATATCACATATGTTAAACATCTGTATCGAGAACCATACATGACTTCCATGTTCTAAGATTTATATTTAAATTCATTTTTGAAATGAAATATTTCCATAGAAACTACTTCTTGCTTCAGCCTTAACCACAGTACTGTGGTCACTAACGTATACCACCTCACGTTAGCGCACTCGATGATGACAGTCGATGGCACTGCAGAAACGTCTGGTTTTGCAGAAAACGATGGAGCACGGCCAAACAGCCCGGGAAGGAATTTTAACAAAAAACTACTTCTTTGTTGCCGATAACATAGTACACATATAAAAAATTATCCCTCCCCCCAAAACTATCATTTTCATTTACAGAAAATTAACCCCTCCACTTTCAACTACCCTTTTCATTTAAAGATATTTCATCTACTTTTTTCTATAGTGGATTATTATGACCTTCTTTTCAGGATACTTTATCAACTTTATGTATTTTACTCTTGTTAAAACATAAAACGTCGCTGGCAAACTACCCCTTCCCCTTAACCGATCTTCCTCAAAGTAAAAAGTGCTTTAAGTATTCTACAGCTCAGGCATATATGCAACCAAATTAATTTATTCTGTTTGAATTTACGGCAGTTATCATTCGTAATAGAAAATTTTACTCTTGTTAAAACATAAAACGTTGCAGGTAAACTACCTCTTTCCCTCAACTGATCTACACCAAAATCAATAGGCCTTGAGTCCTTCACAATTTCTGTAAGTATGCAAAACATTATTTGATTCTGTTTAAATTTGCGGCAGTTATCGTTCGGCATAGAAAAAAATCTACACCCAGACACACAGACACACTTTTCGAAAAATGACTTTTCTTCATGTTTTGAAGGTGGTACAATCAGAATCAGCCCTTATCTAGAAACACCATTTTTTCGCCATCACCTTATGAACATGGAAGTAAAAATGACAAGAAGCATTTTAACGGTTACCTAACGAACGCCGCACCGTAAGAACCAGTGTATGTAACTGGCGACAGCAGCAACACCATTCACGAGGAGATACAGCAACAGTTCTGACTGCCTGTAGCGCAAGAACGCAATACGTTATTTAAGTAGAAAATGTGCGGGTGTTACGGTGCGTTTCGTGTACGGCGGCGTAGTATATGGAGACATTAAGTTGTTATTGTTTCGGCTTGTAACTCCTGGAATAATTGCGAGTGTTAGTGTCAGTTAGTGTTAGTAAATTCAAGCAAGGCGATTAATAATACCCAGGCCAAACGAAATCCCAGACCAGTTGTATTCGTCGGCCGAAATAGGATGTCTAAGGCACGTGGCAGGTTATAATCTTCATAATCGTGAAAGAAATGCGGATACGCGGAAAGAGCTTAAAAATATGAGTTTACTCGATAGGAGTACCCAATACCAAAGTAAAATTGTTGGAACATTTTGACCGAATCGCTTGATGCCACATCCTCAAACAACTATTGAATTATAAGCCGATAGGACGGAGCAGAGTGGCACGTCCGAAGAAGCGTTGGAGTGATCAAACTCTAGTCTATCTGCTTCAAACTGGAACGAACCATTTTAGGTTTATTCGTTGTAGGAGATGTTGTTGATTATGATGATGATGTAATAATAAAAGATTAGAGTGTTTTTACTAACTCTGATATAATATTCAAAATCACCGGAAGTCGTTATTCCCTTATCGGGCATACTAACAACGTCTATAGCTTTCAGTGCTAAACATTTTCCGAATTTCTAAATACAGAGGGTTTACTGTTCAATCTTACAATACTTAACTCTAATACCTGTATTCCGATTAAGATACTCTCTTTTAAAATTCAAATTTGTTTGACAGTGTAATATGACTACAGCTCCTTTTAACATGATAATGTTTTTAGGCTGGGGGTTATTTCACAAAAATGTAACGTCATCGAAAAATGTAACGCTCCCACACTTTCGATTCCCCACAGTCTAGAAATCTTCGGTCTCTGTCGTTTTAACATGATAATATTTGTTATGTAGTAAATATTTGTTATATGCACATTATACGTTTCAAAAGCCTAAAACCATTATCATGCTTCGATGTTTCGGTTTCGTCGAAATTTCATTAATTTTTTCTAGTGTGGTTTAGCATATTTTTTACCTTAAGTCTTCAATAGAAGGACAATACTGTTATGTAATACGGAACGTTCAACAAGTATCTCGGCTATCCCAGCTGTAATGTGTGTGTGTGTGCATACATATTGCTGTTATTTTGATATTGAAGACAATTACGCTTCAACTATCGAGTCTATTCCAGACAGTACCGGTCAGCGCACTGTGTTCAAGGACACTGTTTCTAGTGGATACTCGGGAGCGTCTGTTTGTTTAACACGTCATCCGAAGTGACAGATTATTCTGGCATATCATCGGGGTATAAATACAAGCATTCAATGACGGTCAGTTTAGTTTGCTTCGGGCGATTAGACAGTGCGCCTCAAATGGTGTATTAATGAAAAGTGATAATATATTGTGTGGGACTCTATTAGTTGACATTATTATTTATGTGGACAGATTAACTTGAATTATTGTTATGAGTATAATCTTGCTGAATAACGTGTTGATTACTAATTATTAATTGTAATAATTAAAGATGGTTTTTAGTGACTTCATTGGTGTCTTGTATTTTGTTTTCCACTGTACAATACGACGATTAATGAGACCATTGTAACAATACGTTAACAGGTATTAGCCCACTAGTGTACATATGAATTTTCTTTAACATATACACAAACAAAGAGTTAAAAAAATTTCATATAGATGTGTAACCGAAAACGGTTTAAAGTGGGTTCAAATGAACAGTTAATGCAAAGTTACTCAGTATCAACAGAAACCTAATTCCAAGAGAACTGTTGTCAACTGTTGTGAGAACTAATATTTACTGTTCCACAAAAATCCACTCCTTCAGACGATAATCCATAATGCCAATGCAATGCTTGTTGGTTACCAATGCAAGTGTACAATTCAGACCCTATATGTAATTATTTTTGAACGTGACTTTGTCCTGTCTTTAGAGTACGTGAAATGTATTACCTATATTATAGATTCATTTGTGTGTAACCTGTTGTTTTAATACAATACATATTGATCATTTAACAATACCATTTTTGATTACGTCATTATTAATTTCGTCGTAAAATAGAAATAATATTTTATTATAACAAATTATGTTCTATTAGAAGGTGGGTGGTTTTTCTCATGTTTAAAGATTATTTTCAATCAATAAATTAACCGTTTGCACTTTTTGAATATTTTTTTATTTGTCTTCTTCGTTGTTATTCTTAAAAAGTTACACGTTCACTACTTAAAAGTCACAAAACGAATACATATTCTATATATGGATATCTTTAATAAATGAGAAATAAAAGTAAATTATATTTTTCTATAATATCTTCAATTTGAAATGAAGGAATGTAAGAAAAACATTCGTAGCAGGTGTCAATGAAATATTATGTGCACAGGGTTTAAGGTAAATAAAGTTAAATATATCAAGATACTTGATATTCGTTTATTAAAGCAAAAACAGAGAGAAAATAATAAAATATTTTAAATTATGTTAAAGATAATTTTCAATTATATAATCATATATGTTCAAAAAATTAACGGTTTCATCATAAATTTCTTGCATCCTGTTTCAAAACAAAAAATAAACTTTTGCGCGACAACCCGTTGTGAGTCTTGGTTTGGGTTTCTGAACTAAAAAAGCTTACTGTTTCTTTATTCAACATACCTTAGTTACTGACAATGTAAGACTGAAGAACAGGAGGGAAGGTCAATTTATTCCAGAAGATGTGTATGCGTTCCCCTTAGCACTCGTGTACTCCCGCTGTGATTGTAAATAAAGATAATAAGGTTTAAGTAACAACACTTCGGATTAAAGTTTGCAGTAAAACTTCAGCAATTCACTAGCACTTAGACAACATACTAATATACCTAATGAAGCAGGAGAGATCATACATTTTATACGTCTATACTATCGCTGTGTACTGATTCCTTTTTGATCTGGCGATCAATACTATGCGTCCTACTTCAAAACAATCGATTAGCGTAATGACAAGCTAAGACGGCCCTAAAAACAAAAAGACAGATAAACTGAAGGTTTTTAAAATCTCTTTCGATGTCAGTGTTACTTTTAGTTACTTGATGTACTTCAAAATTTTGACGACGGTCTACTGATCGTCGTATGGTACAGTGGAAAACAAATTACAACACACCAACTAAGTCACTAATCACCAGCTTTAATTATCACAATTAAACAGTTTATAATCAACAAGATGGTCTCTTACAACAAATCAAATAAAAATTGTTCGCACGCAATAAAAATGTCAACTTATATATAAAACACAATTGTATTACAATTGCCCTGCACAATTATAAAACACATAACACTTCGCCAGAATACTTCAAACCGCACTGTGTAAATCGCCCGACAATAACTGAACTAAGCGCCGCTGACTGCCTATATTTATACCCCGCTAAAATACCAGAATATTCCATACTACGCGTCAAGAACGCTACTAGAAAACACCAGAACGTAATTGATTGCGGCCTTACACACAGCGCGCGCCTGTGAAATCTGAATCAGTCTCGGACGCGTGACAAGTATCACGTAATTGTCCTTCATCGCAGTATCAGCAATACGTACGCACACATACATTACAGGTGGAAGAGCCGAGAAACTCGTAGAATTTTCTGTAATGTTGTAACAGCTTTTCCGCACTATGTAACACTATATTAAGTAACTGGCGCTTATTGTCTTGGACCCCTTCAGTAGATGACGACAATGATCAGCTTCTGTGACGATGAATCCTTTCGGCATTAAGACACTGTAGAGTCAGATCCTTATATGGATCACATTTATATGTAACTAGTCTGACTAGTGTATGCTCAGATTTCAGATGGACGATACAACTGATAGCAATGCAGAGGTCAAACTAAATCTTTTTATATCACTACTTCTCTTTAAGTAAATCAAGATGATATAAACGACTGTTACCAAATTGCAACAAAGTTTGATTAATGAGATTGAATAGTAAAAAAATGTTATTAGCAATTAAAATGTACTTCAGGGGAAAAATAAGATGTAAAACGTTTGGTTTCGGTGCCGAGTACAGTTTAGTGTATCACATTATTTGATTACGTGAAATGTGACCTCTGACATGCTCCTCCGCCATGGCATTCTTGTTTATCATCAATTTTGTGCCCTCGTGTATTATCTTACTTATAAAAAGTAGTACATATTATTGAAAAATTACTAAAATTGGAAATCGGCATTAAAGTAAACAAAACAAATTAAAGTCAAAGGAAAATTCCACATTTATAAAGAAAAATACGGATTTTTTACAATACTAAAATAAAGAAAAATAGCGTAGAGTAAGCGGGTGAATGTAATTGATTAGAAAAAAATTATAGGCATTGCAAAAATGCAATGCACAGAGAAGGGCATTGAAAATGCTTCAATAAATCTAAAAAGTATATATATTTTTGTTCATTCACCAATCAATGAATTCATTCTTCATTTACCAATGTACAGGTTATAAGTTAAATGTAGTCGTATTTATAAGCGAAGTTTTATATGTGTACTACGTTATTGACAACAAAGAAATAGTTTCTATGGAAACTCACCGGTTCCCATTTGCGATCACGCACCAGCGATCGGCCGCAAATGTGCGACACGTCCTTATAAACATTTTCAATGTTGAAAGTGTTACAAAGGACGGAAGAATCCGAAAGGACGTTAAAACCAGAAGTGTACAAACGAAAGAAGAATTCATTTAAGCAGAAATCTTTGGAGCACTGAAATATTGGATTAGGTGTTAAGAATGCATTTCTAAAATTATATGTTTAAAACATCAAAAGATATGGATCCAAGAACTAGACAACCGTATTGCTGAAAAACAAACAATAAATGAGCAATAATGAAATAGGTGGGGTTGAAAATAATATGGGTGGATAAAGTAACAAATAACGGGATCTGAAAAAAATTGGAAAAAGCAGACTTTTTTCCAGAACTATATTGAGAATACGAGACAGATTGATTAGACGCTGGTTAAGACAAGCAAGATTGATGATTTTGGTGGTGGAGGTTGCAGAGAACACGGAAGACGGAGATTAGAATACCTAAAGCAGATTGTTGAGAATGTGGAAAACTACATGAACTCGGCGATGAAGACATTGGCTTAGGAGATGAGGAGCTGAAGGAACCTATGAAATCAGTCGAAGAGTGATGATACAGAAGGGAAGAGATAGACGGTCAGACAAAAAAAAAACAGACAGATACAGGTTGACAGGGAGAGTGTGTGTTAGATGGAGAGGGGGGAGATAGTGCAATGTGTGTGTATGTTAATTTTCAGTTTCATTGCCATTTCCGGCTGTAACTATGTTAACGATAAAGTGATGAGTAAAATACACCGTGTTACAAATAAAATACAGTGTTACCCAGTTTGAAAAGCCACAATTTGCGCATACGATTTTTCAGGGGACCCTGTTTATTTTGTTCCGCTAAATAATCTTCTTTATAAAGCACACATTGTGAAACGAGTACTCTTGTTGAAAACGCAATTTAAACTGAATAGAAGTTGTTAGTACTATTTGAATCACTTGTAACGTGGATTTCCTCTTTCTTCAATTGTAACGTATTGCCACGTTACAAATCCAGGGAACCCATCTTAACTGACACTTGCCAATTACATGGGCTGCCTACGTTGTAACGAACTGTTATTAAACTCAAATTAATAGAACAAATTACATAAGATAATTATAAGGAAACAAGGGAAGGTATTTCACTGATTTATGCACTCATTTTCATGTGTAACAAGATGACTTCTCTTTATTAACAACTGTTACTCAAAGATCCCATGACATCATTAATTAGATTAAAATATTTAAATGGTTTTCATAAAAACTTAGGGATCAAACTGATTATGTATTCTTTTACCTCGGATCCGAGTTTACTTTAAGTATATTTATAGCAAAGACTTCTAAGTATTTTGAGTTCATCTAGACGCTTGCAAGACTTCTTTTATCATTTGAAGAATGGTATTATTACTTAAAGTGATTATAAATTACATTTACATTTAAGGCGTTACAACGTACGATATTGAATCTTACAGTAAACTCTTAGCTTGTCTCATTTTAATTTTAAACAAAATTTATAGTCTTTGAAAAGTCTCTTTTTAATGTGAGTTGTGTATCAAATATGATTAACTCTCGATAGGCAAGCTATCGAGTCACCTTTACAATTGGTCGTAGTAACCTCGTCCTGGGGTGTCTCTCTTTGGAATTCTTGAAGTCGGCATCATCATCTGGGTCGTGTCTTCGGCAAGTACTAGATAGGATGTTCACTGCGGAGATTGGAGTTTCTTTTGTGAAAGTAGGTGTAGATCCACGGAGGTCCTCATCAGCGTCTTATGCATCGTATACGTGTATTTATGAAGTTTATGCAGATCACATCTTCATGTATAAGGTTGTACTTGTATTTACCTCTTGAGGGGAGACGTCATCTTGTTTACTACTAGTTAAGTTTTTGTTTTACTTATTACATTTTTCTTCTTAACACATCTTTATATCATTCACACATTACACAACGCTCGCCACGTTTAGCAGTGGTAGCTAACATTTTAAAATTAAATTAAAAAAACAAATGCATTTTCGTGGAGCTCTCGCTCATACGTCTGTACGGTGTGACGGCAGCATAGTGACTCTCTACTAGATTGGACTGGCACAAAACAACGGAGAGGGGCAAGTACTCCGCGACAATATAGTTCCTATTTTTATTTAAATTGACATTCTTATTACCAAAAACAGTACATTAATTATACATATATAATTTAAGTGAATTATTTTAACTACTACTCGTGCCTTCAAATTTCTAGTTACAAACATTATGATTTTTATATCTTCCTAAATTACAGACGACTCGATAAACACGTTGAGTCCGGAACTAACAGGTCACCGCATGATGACTAGCAAAGGGTTAATTGTGATATTAATAAGTTTTTTTTTTAATTCGACTTTTTATTAGTGCTTCTGTTGATTTTCATTCACTTCTCATTATCATTCTGAATTAGTACAGGGGCTTTAGGTTTAATAGTGCGATTTGAAAAAACTTAATCGCTCCCAAATTTAATTTTTATTTATTTAAGATTACAGTTTCAATTAAATCGTCACACAATGGACAGTTTTGCGACACACGTACTGAATTTGTTCATTCCGGAAGTGACGTTTCATCATTTTCTATAATCCATCAGTAGAATAAGAATAATTTACATCTCACGTTTTCACTGCAACTTATGTCATAAAAGGAATATTTTAGTTCTATCTCGTAATAATTTACAAGTTATTTTTTTTTTATATTTTGATGTCAATATTATGTGAGTTTTTCAGAAAAAAATTGGAAGACCTAATGGAAAATCTACGGAAGACCGACCTACACACTGAGGATAGAATTTTTTCCAGTTTAATGGATTCTATTTTAATGAAAAATCTACCAATAAACAAAGCATGCTTATAAAGGTTTCTGTATAAATATAGAGACCTTCTGTATTGTGTTGGCTCAAACAGCACATTTTACATCACGTCATAATTTCTGCTGCTTGCCTTTTTTTTGTCTTTGCTCACTCGACTATTTTCTTTTAGATGTTATTGAGTACCTATGGTTTCGGCGTGTCCTTAATATTGTGAAGTTTGTTATTTTGAAGTCTTGGTATTTTACAGTTCACCAAAGTAAATTTAATTTTGACCTCTGCTGGTGTTTCAACTTTACGCATGCCGGTAGAAGAAGTCTTGTTTTGTCTATGAACAGACCCATGTCGCACAATTTTGATCGCGCAGAAAAAAACACAAAATTATTGATCATTTTCTAAGCTATCCTAAAGTAGGCCTACTGATACATTTTCTCGGTAACTGCAAATTTTTTTAAGATATTCACAAGCAATTCAATTTTGTCTCTTTTTACCCTAATTAATCACTTAATCATTAATTAATTAATCATTATTGATTAATTAATCATTAATCATAATCACGTTGGCTCAACTCTGGAAATCACGTTGAATTTTTTAAAAGAAACTTTTGGCAACGTCTATTCAAATATTCTTTCAATGAGGAATGTTTTCCTTTATATTGTAAATTTTGTGTATTTTATTGTAGTATTTTTAAATAAATAATTAAATTGTAATTCAAACTTGCTTTGTTGACTTTAAAATTGTACGGTATGTTAGATTTTATAAACACATATTACCTTAAAAGTAATCTTAAATAAATACATGAAGAAAGCAAGTAATATGAATAATTAAAATAATAAAATAAATGTTAAAAATTAGGTAATGAAATGATTGTTATTCTTATAAAAATTAAGTAGAATTTTTCCCCCAAGAAAACGACATTCTCTTTAAGTCTTTTTGTCGTACTCTTGTATCGTGAAATGTTTCTCGCTGAAGGAAACGACGAAACCATGCAGGAGTCTTCTGTGGCTGAGTTGGGTGGAAATATAATTATGTCTAGACATCAGACGTTACTCAAAGCCTAATGCAATTCAATTTCTTTCAGGGTCTAACATTTTCTTCGATACCTTGCCCTGGCTTACAGACAGGGGAGAGTGTGTGGAGAGAGAAAGGAGAAAGTGAGAGGTAGTATCAGAGGAAGAACGCAACTGATGAGATTCAAGTACAAAATAACACGATAAGTTAAAATTATGCCTAAACACAAACTTTTGTAAGTGCACATAAGTTATATAGTTAATTTTTACTTTAAAATTTCGTTTACCGCCCAACATTATTTTATACTTTTATTTTAAAAATCAGAGTGAGTGCAATTGATAAGTTTTTATGTTAATACAATCTGGTAGATGTGCGTAAATAGCGCGTTTGTGGTAGAAACAAACAAACAATAGGTGTATTTAATAAACAGCGCGTTCGTTTTGTAGTAGTTCGTTATATTTAAAAGTTTTTTGAAAATGTTTTCTTTATACGAGCTGGTATGTGTTTTCATCAGAAACGCAATTTTCAAGATGGAATAACGATACAAAGAAACACTTTTTAAGGTTTGGAGAATCTATGCCTGTATTGAAAATGTACAAATTTGCCACAATCAATGACAATTGTAAAATCAAATGCTTAAACAAAGTAGGTAGTCGTTGGTTAAATGCTTTCTTGTCAGTTATTATGTAAATAAACATTTTGTGTCTCTTGCTTGCTACGTTGAGATAAAAAACGGTTACGTAACGCACTACTTAATTCTAGATAGCCTTTCCACACGTTTCTCTACTAGCCTACTGCTAGCAGTCGGAACGTTGTTTTCAAGGTCGGACTTTGTCCTAGTTTCCAGATTATTGTAGCGCCTGTAACTACGCAAATTAGATTCGCGCCGCCGCGCCGCCCGGAAAGTGGAAGATTATTCTGGAATCTCGACTTGTTATAAACGTAAGCATCAAGTGGCCGATAAACGATTCAGTTTAGACTTAGAAATATTATAGTGTGATCGAAGTTACTGTGGCGGTTTAGTGAGAAGTGATAATTTTGTTAATTAGTGCGAAACTGTAATAAGGTGTCATTCATTCTTGTTTGTTGTTGAACAAATTTAACAACAAATTTTCCAGAGAAACGGTTTGCCAGTTCGGGACAAACAAGCTTAAGGAGGGGGCAGTGTTACGACATTACAGAACAATCTACGCGTTTATCGAATGTTCCAGATGAATCCAGTGGAATACGGCTAAATGTTGTGGCGTACGTAATTTCAACATGCGATCGCGAGGCTTTCCTGGAAGCCGCCAGCCGCGCGGACTGTGTCAAGACCGCAATTAATTACGTCGTACACACTGGCGCTAACGCGAGTTTGGAATCTTCTGGTCTGTGAGTGTTGTATAAATACAAGGCGTCAGCGGCCTTAGTTGTCAGTTATAGTTGCGATATATTACGTGCGGATAGAGTTATTATCTGGCGATATTACTCTGTGCGTCCAAGTGGTAATTATTGAAGTGTTGTGTTTTATAATCAGACGGTATAATTGTAATACAATTATTTTATATTAATTGACATTTTATTTGGTGTGAACAATTTTTATTTGATTTGTTGTAAGAGACTGTGTTGTTAATTACGAATTGTTTAACTGTGAAATTAAAGCTGGTGATTAGTGACTTAATTGGTGTCTTGCATTTTGTCTTCCACTGCAACCTACGACGATCAAGTAGACCATCATAACAATATTTTCTACCAGAAACCAATGGCTAGTAGAAAAAGGGGAAGACCCCGAAGTAGATTCAAAGACCAGATAGAGGAGGACCTCGGAAAGCTGAGGTTATTATTATTTTTAGTATTATCGTAATTCAGTAATACACTATTTGTAATTTGTGTGTGTGTGTGTGTGTGTGTATGTGTGTGCGTGCGCGTTCAAAGATAATTATTAATATAAACTTTCGACAAGTACCGTAATCTAAAACAGCGGACTAAATAACTGCACCAGAGAAATTGTTAATTACAATTATTTTAATCACAGTTTAAATAAACAAAACATCAATAAACACTCATATGACACATTTCTCCATGTTTAGGATTGTCCACTACACGCTAACATAACAAACAATAAAATTGGCTTAATTAACCCTGTCGAAATTCATAAATTTTAGATGCCACTGATTACAAATGTCTGCACAATGTAATTCACAATAATCACCTAACACTAAACCGTTGTTTACACTGGCATTGATTCTCAAGTCACAACAAGAACTTCTACTGAACACGTTTGAGCGGTTCGCCTCGCGATACTTCAATGCCTATGCGGTGCTCTATAGTCGGAGGAATAGCGCAGTCCTAAGCGGTTCGCCTCGCGATACTTCAATGCCTATGTGGTGCTCTATAGTCGGAGGAATAGCGCAGTCCTACGAATCGAGAAAGTTTCACTACGTCGTTGTAGCACAGAGCGAATGGAAGGCGCACGTCACTTTCACAAATCGTGAGGACATTCACAACGACGCCCAGCTTGTCCATCGACGCAACCCTACTCTGCTAACCTTATAGACTTATAAGATTATATGAATGTGCAAGAAAATTAAAATTAGGCTATATCTATTATGCAGACCAGATCTTTGTTTTATAAATTACTAATTTTGTAGACTTAAAACTTTGAAACGTACTTTACACAAAATAATACTTGCAGAAGGAAAATTACTATATTTGTGTTGAAATTTAGATGAGCTGCATAAACTTTCTAAAATAAAAAAAAAAAATTGTAAACGATGGGCCAATAATGTTTTGTGAATTTGAAAACAAATATTTTCCTGTTCTTCTTGTATCCTTTACCAGTAATATGTACTAAATTGAGACTATGTTTGAACAAATTACATAGGTATTGACTTCAAAGTAAGTAATTGAATGGTGTCATTGCGTCATTATTTGTAGGTTGTTTCATTAATTTTTCCTTAAGAGGTTACTTTTTCATACGCTTTTGTCATAAAATGTTTTTCGCCGAACGACGCGGCGAAAGAGTCTGTAGTCGCACACAGTGAGGTGGAAATATTAAAGCGTCTAGACACCGCACTTTATACCATATAATAGGTCGTCTACTGCACTCATTCACATTTTCTACGCCACTGCCCTCGCTTTCTGACTAAAACCAAAGAGAGTCAGAAAGAGTTTTGGCAAAGTAAGTGATATCATGAAATATAATGTTCTGACATAAACTCCCATATAGAAGGCTACAAAAGTTTTTCATACGTTGAACTTTAAAGTCAATATTATGCATTTTATGCAAATATAGTGCCAATTTAATGCATGTTATTAGAACAAATAACGAAAAATCAAAGGAAATGTTTGCTTGCCAAATTGTTAAAATATTACTAGATAACCATTAACAATTTTGAAAAAAATTTCTCAGCTTTCAATAACTTATATAAATTACAATACTTTTTCATTTGTATTTATTATTAACTTTATTATGGCACAGTTTTCTTGAACATGTATAACCTGTGCCCACGTTACACTGCAGAGCCCCATAAAACGTAACACACAAAATACACCAAAATTAATCAAAATACTTACTACTACTTATGTCGCTTTACGCATTATAAGATACTTCTACAATAGTCTTAATGTCTAACACAAATACCCAAAAGGGGGGAGGAGTGTGTAAAAAAAAATCAGTCCAACCAGTTAGTGAGCACAGTCGACTTCGACCCGTTTATTTCAGAATAAAATAAGTCTCGAAATTTTATGTAATCGTTAGTCAGTCACTAAAAGTCAATTACTGATTTAATTTAACGCAGAATAAACTAAATATAGAAAAGATTAAACACTGAATAAATGGTTTGCTAAAATTCAATAATTGCATAAACTACATACTGGATAAACTGATTACTGAATATTGAACAATTGCATAAATCAATACTAGTTTACAGTTAATAGTGTATAGCGTACAAGCTATGATCTGTTCATTAAAATTTTAACACTGTTCTGCATCACGAGATATTTGTAAAAAAAATTTTAGTTCATGTCACATAAGGTGAGGAATCTCTCCTGGTCTATCTCTCTTTTCATTAATAATTGTATTATAACTTCCACTGAATGTAGTTAACGGTTAAGTGTTACTTGGTAATCCGGAGAGGTTCGCTCATAGGCTGCTGTAGCTGGTCGCAACGGGTGCGTGTTCCTCAGCTCATGCCGTGGACCGCTGCTGTGTCCAGGCTGGAAGAACGTGTGAAGAAAAGCTACACCGGGTCCATGTTCTTATATTCTTACTCCTGTTCGTTGAACCAAGCTTTGAACTGAAAGTTCCACACCTTTTATTATACTTTACGCACCCACACAGTTTAGCTAGCACGCACACATTCATTCATATAATGCGTAATCGCAAACTTACAAAATTATAGTCATAATAAATACAAAATTGCAACTTCAAATTATGCATAACAAGTGCTGACATTGAGCCTTACATATCTTTGTTTCTCTCTTTAAATTGACTGACTGAAATTGGTTTTACTCGAGGCTAACTATTACAAACAAGATACACCATGTTTGGTTATGAATAACAGTCTTTTTACAGAAATTACAAGTTTTCTTTTTTACAAACGTAATAGACGAAAATTATTCGTCACTAGGATTGATTTATGATAACCAAGAAATCACAGTTACCTTGGTAATCGAGGCTTCCAATTTAATGTGCTGAACGAACGGCTCTGCTCACAGGGCGGTCTGGTGTTCGACTGACATAATCTAACCGAGCCAACTGCTCCGTTAGTAAAGAAAACGGGACGTGACCTCAGGGAAACTTTGACCTATCAACGGATAATTTACGGTCGCGCGACTACTTAAAATTCACTACATTTAAATCGGTATAAACGGTTGTTGCATTCGGCAGGAATGCCGAATAACTGCAACGAACCTATTAATTAATTTCAAAATGAATTAACTCTTTAAAAATTTAATTAATAAAGTTGTGTTACCCGGGTTATAATCACAAACAGAATTAACACTGTAGCACACCATTAAAGAAAAATTATTCCGATTAGCGCTTTCAAGCTTCACAGCTCATCATCAGATAGGAAAAGTGATTGGATTTTTCCGATCTGATGATGAGCTGTTTGTCTTTGCAAATTATTACTGAATATTAAACTTTTTGTTGAATATAAAACGATAACTTTGTATCCCTTTCTTTAGATTAAGTAACTTAGGAACAGTGATAACTTTTTCTGTCTACATCAAATCACAGTAAAAAAAACTCATGTAGGTTGAGAGAGTGCCATGAAAATTAAACAGTTTCAAGTTTTCATTATATGGGGGAAAGCATTTTTTTATCTATCTATCACAAATCAAGAAACGTTTTTAAAACTGACCAAGGAAAATCATAATGTTATTGAAAGATAAATGAGCAACAGTAAGACGGAGAATAATGGAGTACTTAGCAAAGGAGAAAAGAACCCCAGAAGGTGTGTGATCACAGCCCACAGATTGCTAAAACGAATAAGAAAGAAGGAAATAATTTTTTTGCCATTAATTTTTGTGGCGTTAAATAATTTAATTCACTGTTGTAAGATTGTGGTCCATGCAATGCTTGTTGCAATACACATTAACCGTTCAATAAATGTAAATAAAATGTTTTAGTATAAATATTAGAGTGTTTTTATAATAACCCGTAACATTTAATAACTATTGGAAACGGAAAAGTAATGTAAATATAACAACAATATGTAAAAGCGTTATCAAGAAGTAGGCAAAGAACTATAATAAACTTTTCAGTAGTAAATAGCGTACATAATGTTTTCTTGATAAATTACGTGTTAAAAGGAAATAGCCTAAAACTTTTCAGTGGGCTTAAAATTCTCATTGAAATATTTAATTTTATATTCCTGATGATGGTAGTTTTAACCATGAAATAAGGCAGAAACATTTAAACGAAAATATCTAACTGCCGAAAAGATCATGCCATCTGAAAATGTAAGTTCCTTTTTACTCATAAAAACAATGCATTTTATGGAAAACAGGGCTACCGCTATATTTTCAGTGGGCCCTAAATTTGTAATTAGAAACATAAAGCGGAAATTGAATACATAACGATATAAATGTATGAGATACAAAGTTTTCTTAACTCACTATTGTAAGAAGACGGAAACAACCAAAAAATCAAAACATTTTGTTATTGCCATGGTATCAATATAATTAGATAAACAAACATGCAACCTAACTATAATGCCGTATTCCTTGCCTAGAGACTAGTAATTTAATTTTAAATTTTGTATATAATATTATTTTACTATTTTTATTAAATAAATTATCCTTAGACTTCGTAAAATTACTCACGTTTTATAAAATATCGTGTGAAACATCCGTTATTTTTTGTATGTTATAATATTTTATTATTCACGACTTTTCCGGATTCAGACATTTCACAATTTATTTGTCAAAACAAAATTTGTTCAGCCGATTGAAAGCCACGCGATGTGAAATAAATATGCGAAACATAAATAATAAGGAGACACTGTTATATTACAATTCATTCCATATTTTACTCACTTTATTTCGTGAGCATTTTTTGTTCACTTTATGCCGTGAGCATATTTTATTTCACTATTAAATTTGAAACTATTAAAGTTGTCACCAGCTCTCAGAGAAATACAGTACAAGTAATGAAAATATTTAAAAGGTATACTAATAATAGGCTCTGTTAAAAAAAAATTTACATTTAATTGCTCAACGTGTTAAAAATCACAAGTAGTAAAAATCATATGTTAAGAGTAGTCTAACCAAGTAGATAAAAAAAACCAGGAAATCCATAATTAAAATGTGATTTTCCATCATAGTGGCAGAAACAGACGGTAAGTGGAAGCTGCCGAATGGAAGAACCAAAACATTTTGCATTTGTACACAGTTAACTCATAAGCCAAATAAGAAGAATAAGAGAATGATGATGGTGATGATGATGATTACAACGATGGCGACGACAATGATAAAGTTGATTGTTGCGGTGTGAGTCACGCTGATACTTATGATTATCGATAACGAAGATTAAGAGTTGACAAAAATAATTATATTGTTACGACGGTCAAACTGATCGTCGTATGGTACAGTGGAAAACAAAATACAAGCCACTAGTCAAGTCAATAATATCCGGCTTTAATTATCACAAATAACAGTTTATAATCAACTCGTACAATAATTCCAGTTATATTTGGCCACACGCAATAACAATGTCAATTAATAGAGTTCCACACAATTACTAACACAATAATTCTTCACTTCGACAAACACTCTATCCGCGCTAGCGAAAATCGCTCACGTAACTGAACTGACAACCCGGCTGATATGGCTTTATATTGGTCGCGCAGAGGTCCAGTACAGCTTTCCCTCTTTACTGCACGCCGGCTTAACGCCGGCATATCTCAGGTGTCCTTGAACACATTAGAACACGTCCTTGAATGAGGCAAAGTCTGCTACATTGGACGGGCGGAGTGGAGAATGTTCTCAGTTGTTCTACGCGGTTCGATACCATACCCGTTACGTTATGCAAAATTAATGATAACTCGGTAGTTGACGCAATTATATTAAACTTCTGTAATATTAGAGAAATTTAAAGTCCTCGGTGAAATTAGTTTATAGCTATCTATAACACATTAACATGCGAGTGTTTTGTCTGCAGGTCATCATTTCGCTTGTAATGTTAATTTCCGTAGTTTTCTACATGCAGGTAACAAACAACGTTCTATATAACGTGATATTTTACTCTTCACGGCAAAAGTGGGTGGACACGGCCGTATAAATTAACTCCTCCCAGTACGCAACATCATCAATCTTATAATCCTATTATGAAGTGCGAACACATCCAATCCATTATTTCTTACATAATCTCGCTCACTCTACTCTATAGGCGCCCTTCTGACCTTTCATACCTCGGTCTTCTATTTTCTTTTTTCTTCCTACACACTAGACACTGAAGCTTTCGGTTGCCTATCTTGTTTATTAATAACATAAAAATCAGTATGAGGTATTTTTGTGTGTACATTTTACTGTCTATTCCGGTATCTCTAATTATAAAACTAATGGATACACGGTAATTCAATTAAATCTTCTGTACGTGAAAAATTATAATTTTTATATTGTTACGTAATGCGGAAAAGGTGTTATGTAATACGGAACGTTCTGTAAGTATCTCGAATATTCCAGTTGTAATGTGTGTGTCCGTGTGTGTGTGTGTGTGCGCGCGCGCGCATAGTGATGCTAATTTACGGTGAAAGGCAATTACGCGTCAACTATCGAGTCATTACCGGACCATACTGGTCAGCGCAGTGTGTTCAAGGACACTGTTACCAGTGGATACTTGAGAGTGCCTGTTTGTTTATCGGAATGGCAGATTATTCTGGAAATAAGCGGGGTATAAATACAGCCATTCAGCGACGGTCAAGTCAGTTACTGTCGGACGATTACACAGTGTGTTTAAGTGGGGATTTAGACAGTGCGGTTCGAAATATTGTGGCGAAGTATTACGTGCTTTGTAATTGTGCGGGACAATTGTAATACAATTGTGTTTTATATCAGTCGAAATTTTTTATTGGGTGTGAACAATTTTTATTGATTTGTTGTAAGAGACTGTCTTGTTAATTGCAAACTGTTTAATTTTGATCTTTAAAGCTGGTGATTAGTGACTTAATTCGTGTGTTGTATTTTGTTTTCAAAACAAGGAGATGGGCTGGCCCCGACCTTGTTTAATCTAGCTTTAGAATATGTGATCAGCAAAACTGTCAGTAGGAAGAAACAATGTACTGACAAACAAATCGGTCCAATTAGCAGTCTATGCGGACGACATCAACATAATGAGTCGGACAAAAAAATGCAGCAGAGGCGTATTCTGAACTCAAAGAAAATGCTAGCAATATAGGCCACAAAATCCACATAGATAAAACAAAAATATTAGTGCAGACTAGAAGACAAATGAAACTACGGAACAATCGACAATATCGAAAAGGTGGACAACTTTAAATACTTGGGAACCATATTAGAAAAAAACGGCACAGAAGAAGTCGAAATCCGAAACCGGATAGTCCAAGATATACAAATCAATAATAAGACCCATCCTAACCTATGGTTGCGAAACGTGTATCCTGAACTCCAAAGCAGCAAACACTCTCGATACTTTTGAAAGAAAAATATTACGAAGAATCCTGGGACCAGTTAATGACGTACACGGCTGGAGAATAAGATATAACGATGAATTGTATCAAATGTATAAAGAACCACCGCTAACACGGTACATAAAACTACGGCGTCTAAGGTGTGCTGGCCATGTAGCCAGGATGGGAGAAGAAACGATACCACAAAAACTATTGTATACCGGAATCCATGGAAAAAGACCAGTGGGAAGACCAAGGAGAGATGGGAGGATGCGGTGGATGAGGATGCAAGAGAAATATTGAAAGTGCGTTCCTGGAGGAGGATGGCTGCTGACAGAGGAGAATAGGGGGCAAAATTGAAGGACGCCAGGATCCAACAAGGGCTGTAGTGCCATAGGAGAGAGATTTTGTTTTCCACTGTACCATACGACGATCAGTAGACTGTCGTAACCATACGTATAATACTTGCACATAATGTGTTTATTAACACGACTGAACCAAATATCTTAAGGAGAAATCATTTGAAATAGTTAGTTTGATAGCTCAGTGAAGAAGTCTTGCTCTGCATCGTGGTCATTGTCGAGCTCTGCTGTGTTCTGCTCAATGTCGAGTTATTCCAATCCCGTCTATTGACTGCTGGGGCACAACAATTGTCTAGCTGAGATTAGAGTAACTGAGTTGGTAACAATGTGACATCCACATGTAAACACATACTACCACCGCCCCACAAGTGGCTCCAGCACTGCACGTACGAGGTGTGATCAAAAAGTATCAGGATTGATACTGGCAATGCCAAGTCAGCTGACTTGGCTTCAAAAAAGCGACACATACGTTTACTGTACAGCATACTATTTACTTGGTATAAGTTTTGTAATATCAACTGATCTGGTTTGTTTAGAAGCGCCCATTGTTGTGCTGTGTGTTAACCTCATTTGGCGAATTTACCATGTCAAAAAAAAATTGGCCAGAGAATTTGTATCAAATTTTGTCAAAAAATTGATAGAATATGTAAAAATACATTTAAAAACTTTATGAGGAAGATTGTATGGGTCGTACACAGGTTTATGAGTGGTTTAAGCGTTTTAAAGGTAGGCGTGAAAGTGTTGAGAGCGACGAGCGTTCAGGATTGCCTTTAACCAGCAAAGCTTACCACAACGTTGAGCTTGGCGTACTGCTGTGCGAGAAAGCCGCCGAATCACCATTCGTGAGCTAGGAAATGATTTAAATATTAGTTTCGGATCAGTTCAGTCCATTCTTACTGATGAGTTGGGAATGAGACAAGTTTCTGCAAAGTTTGTACCAAAAGTGCTCAGAGTTGACCAAAAGGTTCCCCGGGTGTCAAGTCAGTCGCTCAAAATATTGTAACGTAACCAAACGTTCCATACTATTAAAACTATATACAAACACAGACAGACTGACTAAAACGTGGACAATACCCCAAAACCCCTTAGATTGAATTAGTGAATCACTGTCGAAATTGACCATAATTAATAACCAAGGATAAGACTAAATAAATCCAACATAAAAAACAGTAAAAATAAATAAACAAAACTTAAATAAATGGAAAGAAGTACAATATAGTAGTGTAGAATTGATAAAAAATAATGTACCTTAGACTATAAAAAGGAAACCATTAAAACATGTATCAGTGAAAAGGAGGTAATGAGTGAAAAATAGTGATAATCATTGATCATACAGATAAAACTGTAAAGCTTAATGATTAAGTAAATGGGATTAAATGTAAACAAAAACCACAGAAAGAACCAAGTAAGAAAATAAATAAATAAAATTAAGAAAACACTAAATAGTGACAGATAAAACTAAATGTGAATGTTAAGGAAGTAATTATAAATTCTAATATTAATTAATTGAAGTTTCTGTGCCTTTTAAGTCTTATTGTTTATGTTAAAAGGAAAAGATTTAACATTGTTTAATTGTGTTGATGTCATGTACATGTTAGTATTATGTGTTATTAATCAACTAACAGACATGGATAGACAGGGAAAGGAGTTGCTAATTTTATATGGTAAACAGTTGTTAATGTTTGTTAAAAGTGAATTTCATATTGAAGAATCATTAGAACAACAATCATGGAAACATGACACTAAGTTAAGCTGTTTATAAAGTTTGTTAAGGAAGTACAATAATAAGGGTATAATAAGCATTTTAATCCAATATAATAAAAAACAGAGAAAAAATTTGTAATTAAAAGTAAGGTATTAAATCAACAGTAAAAATAATAATTGTAACAGAATAAAACAAAATACTAAAGAAAAGATATGGCCTAGGAAAATTTTAAACATTAAAATTATTGCCAATCATAAATTGATTTATGACATAAACAAAAGGTCAAACCACTGTAAATTAGTAATGATAAGCTGAAATTGTTAAATATATTTTATGTTTATAGTAATCACAATGTATTAAATAGTTTAAGAAATTAGAACATGATTTTGTGAAGGCCAAATTACTAAAATGGCCTATAAAACCTGATTTTGTAAATCTCCAAAAATATCTATTAATTCATACACACAGGTCATGTTTGGTATCAAATTGTTTGTAATTTTACCAGGATAAACAAGATGTCAATTAAGTTAAGCATAATTAAGTAATAGTCAGGGAGTAATTAGTAGTGGGAATTGAAAAAACCAAATAATTTAAATAATGAGGGTCATGTGACTCTTGAACTCAAATTTGTTGACCAACGAGAAATTAGCAAAATGTGGTCAAGACCGTTGCAGGAGTAAGAAATTATTATTATTCGATTGTTAGGCAGCAAAACGTACAGGTTAGCTCTGTGAAGGCGGGAGCCAAAGTTTAACAAAGGATCAATCAATTCTGAGTGGCAAAATTAAGAAAATTATATCTAAAACAAAACTAAATTAAAAAATGAAGATAATAGAAATCTAAAAAGCATAAAGCTAGAAAAGAATAAAGAAAAATGTAAAACTATAAGAAATGAAGTGAAAAGCAATATGGTTGCTTACTTAGTAGAAGTGAAATTACTACTAAATATGGTGAGAAAATAACCTTATAATACAAGCACTGTTTATTACTACACAGCACTAGGAATAACTTCACCAACACTTATTAACTACAGTGAAGTAAAACAGAGAATTAACTATAATTAGAGTGAACACTTCAAATAAAATCATTTATTTTAAAAGAAACAGTGACATAAAACTTTCGTAGTCTTGAGGTGAACCCAAGCGGCCATCTTTGAATTTCTAGTATTCAATCAAAACTCGAATCGGCCATGTTTGTTGACTTTGGACAATTGAATTAAATAATTATTATTCAATACTTAAACAAAATTAACTTTATATGTAATAGTAAGTCAGATTTTTTAAAATTTGTAAGTATTGTACTTCCTAATAGCATTTCTGATCTTTCATAGCAGTTAAAAAGAATCCTATAATTAATATTATAAAATAGAAAAACTTAATTTTATTACAATCGACCCGAGGTAAAGAGTCGATCCGGGAAACGAACATTTTCGATCTGTAAATCGGAATATTAATTTGAAAAGAAATAATAACCAATAAATATAATTAATGGATTGAAAAAGGAGTTTTATTTATTAAATATAGTTATTTTAGAAAAGTTTTAAGCAGGAAGGGAAGAGTGAACACGCCTAGGCAATAGTCGCTGACTTCCACTATCAACACTATGTATTCTACGTTCCGTCACCAGCCATCTTATATTTCAAAGAACATATTGTTACGACGGTCTCCTTGATCGTCGTATGGTACAGTGGAAAAGAAAATACAAGACACCGATTCAAGTTACTGATCACCAGCTTTAATTATTCACAAATACAGTTTATAATCAATTTGAACAATAATGCGAGCAAAATTTGTCCACACGCAATAATAATGTCAACTATGAGAGTCCCGCACAATTATAACACAATAACACCTTCGCCACATTACTTAGAACATCGCTTGAATAAATCGCCACTTAAACTGACAATAAGCGGCTGCTATCGTTGTTCAAATAGATAGCACAAGTGTTCCAGAATAATCCATAGTACGCGTCAACACTGCTAGAAGACACTAGAGCGTAATTGTTTGCGGCCTCGAACACAGCGCTCGCGGACCAGTGAAGTCTGAAACAATCTCGGGTGGTTGACGCATGGTAAGTGTCACGTAATTGTCTTTCATCTCGATGTAGTAGCAATATGCACGCACACACACACACACACACATTACAGTCGGGCTCTGCTGAGATAGCCGAGAAACGAGTCGACTGTCCTGTAATCGTGTAACAATATGATTCGCGTCTCCCTTTGACGAGTCGCATACTAACATGCCGGGCTTCCAGCCTTCCCCATCTTCTGGAGGTAGGCAAGCTATACCCAGTGGGGAGCTAGGTGAGATAATAATTTACATCCCCATGCTGCCGCACCGTCCAAATGTCACACTGCTAATCAACTTTGTAGTCCATCTCTGTCTCTCGTTCCGCCAGACAGCGTTTCTGGCACCTACGAGTTTTTTCTTTGTCATATTTCAATGACAACCCCACTATCCTCTTCTGTTTCTCTCGTACATTTCCCCTCTTTTGTCACGCCTGGTACTCCCACGCTCTGCGAAAGTTCAGTACGCTAACGAGATTTGGAATGATGCTTTTCTCTGAACTAGATATACTCCCATATACTTCACCTGCTTGAGCGCGTCAGCACAGAACTCAGAGCCCTACTAGAGTATGAAATGTATGACAGACATGAGTACTTTTTGCCTGATAGACGTTAGGGCTCTCATATACGCCATAAGCTTGCTCAGCAGGGAAATGACCTCCTCGTCTTTCTCAGATTTCATATGTTGCCAAAATATTAGTTTTGGATCAAATCTAACTCCTTGGTATTTCGCCTGTTAAAATAGGTTTTGCTGAGAACTGACCAGCATGTCGCTAACAAAACACTGTTGAAACTGCTTCGCTGCATCATATGTCACATGTTGACATTGGCACCGTATGTCATATGTGTCATTGGCACCATATGACACCGCTTCTTGAATCTGGTATTGCAGCTGTAATTAACCCTTCTAAAAACTTATTTTTCCTTTTCATTGATACAACTGTCTCCATAAATTATGAAACCAGTGACGTAAGCTAACTACAGTTTTTTTTATCAACTTTGCTTGATTCACAGCAAATCTAGAAAAATCTAGTAAATTTAGCTAATTCAGAAAAGCGAGAACTCACTGAACAGTTTTTCTACAAGCCTTGCATGTTTTTGTGCGTATGTGTACGTAAAACCAGATTGCCTTGTAGTCGATGGAAAATAATTATTACATATTACAAAAAAATTATTTTTATTTCTTTAAATAAATAATTTTGTTTGTAATTGTTATCTCTTACATCATCATCATCTTCAAGGATTAAACCAAGGATGGTTTGTTCCGGTCTCAAACAGGCAAAAATTAGAGCTGGTTACTCCAGCACATCCTCGGACGACCAACACCTCTCCGTCCCCTCGGCTTATAGTTCCATAGTTGTTTAGGGAAGCGGCAGTCATCCATTCGGCAAAGATGTTCCCACCAATTCAGTCGATACTGGGCTATCCTGTCGAGTATACTCATAATGTCCAGTTCCTGCCGTATATCTGTGTTTCTCCTATGACCATGGAGAATATACCCTGCCACGTGCCTGAGAAACCTCATTTCAGCCGCTTGGAGGCGACTAGCCTGGCCTTTCGTTAAAGTCCAATTCTCAAACCCATAAAGTTGTGTGGGAAGAGCCATCACCTTGTAGAATTTTAGGAGTGTTCCTTTACTTGCTGACTTAAGGATTTGCCTGATAGTCTCGCACATAAGTTTGAACTTGTGCAACTTATTCACCACGTCGTTGCTTGCATTTATCTCTTACATGTCAACTAAATCGTATCCCAATATATAAACGCACGACCCAATATATATCCAAATAAGTAAATCTATAAACCTACAACGTAAATCTACGACAAATTGGATATTTTGTTAAGTAAATAAACACAACAACGTACCCGCTAAACATCTCAGAAGTGGTCATACTCGTTATTAGTTTTCAGTTAAACATCTGTCACTACCAGAAACGTAGGCATTCAAACCGATTAATGAGAAAGCCGCCTACACGGCCGTCTCTGTACGGTTACAGTTGGTGAATTAAAAGCGTCGTCATTCATAGAAATGTCTCACTCACCGTGCACTCGCAACTCTTTAGACTTAACGAATGTCTGACAGCTGGTATTATAGACAAATTTGATTCGTCTGTTCCATTCTCGGTATTAATAATAATACATTAGTATGTAAATGACTAACAACAATTTTACTATTCTGCAGCTACTAAGTTTTAATTATAGCGATATAATATTTGTTGAAGTCATTGACGAGGTCTAGACGGGTTTGAAGTCGACGCGCCTCGTTTGTTCATTGCTTCTTTCAAATTGCACATTTAAAGAAATTGTCTTAGAGTAATCAGGATTATGAACCTATTGTTTCATTACAATTAGAAAATCTTAGTTACATTACCTACAATAAAAACTAACATAAATTCAAGGACACTTATCAGTGTGCGTATTACTTTATATATTTCTTGGATTTTGTTGTCCATGACGTGTTTGTTGATTACCTAATTATAAGTACGAGACTACCAACTATGAGCACAAAGTTTTTTATTATTAAAAATGTAAAATTTGGTAAAATGTAAAATGAAGCAAAAACTGGTTCAGACTATAAGGTAAAAAGTTTACATTTTTACCAATAAAAAACTTTGTGTTCCGAGTCGGTAGTGTTATATATTTCGCCAACATCTGAATATTCGTAACACCGGCAAAATGTGTGCCATATGCTGAGAATTGTAACTGCTCACACATAATATCATAAATGTAACTGCTCACACATAATATCATAAATGTAACTGCTCACACATATCATAAATTTCAGAAATCCGCATTAGACCGTTTGTTCTCTTTCTCTCGTTTGTTCATCGATGAGCCCATTTTCTTTTCAATACTTCTCGATTTTTCTTGGACCAGTAAAGTAGGATTAGTTTTGGCATTTTTTTCGCCCTTTAATTTGAACAACTTGTCGCTTCGAAACGCTGAAAATAAATTGGAGAGAAACGAAATAGTATAGATTCTCAAAGAAAATTTTTATGAAACACACTTAAATATAAACAATCAGATAAGAAATTAATATAGTGCGAACATTAATAATAGAATTTCACGTAATGAGAACGTATGGAATGAATTCCAAAACGTCGGTAAGCCAAAATGCTACTGATTTACAATAAGACCCAGAGAGAGTAAAGTTTACCCATACGAAATTATGGTAAAGAACGTTTACGGTTAAATGAAAATTAGAGATTTCCAACGAGGAGAATGACGAGGAGGCGAATGTGATGCAACAAACAGCTCCACCAACTCCAGCACACGAAAACTCATCACAACACTCGTCATATTACAAACAAATAAATGTATAAAAAAGTTAATTTTAACATGATAATGTTTTTAGGCTGGGGGTCATTCCACAAAAACGTCATTGAAAAACGTGACGCTTCCACACTTTCGATTCCCCGCAGTCTAGAAATTTGATATGTAAACGCATCAAGACAGAAATAATCGCTGCTGACATTGAGTTTAGCAAACGTTTTTGTGAGAATAAATTTGGTTTTACATGCTCTGTTTGTGATCGTCTGTTGTTTGGAAATGATTTACATAATCCACCAAACGTAATCCACATTATACGTTTCAAAAGCCTAAAAACATTATCATGCTTCGAAGTTTCGGTTTCGTCGAAATTCTTTGAATGCTTAGGTGCATAAATAGAGAGAGGGTGAGAGGGAGAGAAGGAGAGAGAGAGAGAGAGAGAGAGAGTTGTGTATACGAGTCTATTCTATAATCGTGTGTTTGTGTGCGTGTTTCTTTATACTACGCACATTTCAATTATGTAAGGTTGTATACAAATATCCCTAACTTTACAAATCTACATACGGCTCTTTTTTATTGGCCAATTACTAAGGGTTTCGTGTCTGTTTTCAACAATTTTGTTAGTGTGTTATGTATGTCATTACTTTAACTGAATGCGTTAAAGTACAATTATTACTACGTCCCAGGTTGCCAAATCCCTAACTCGATCCAAAATGTAATTTTCTACTACTTGCTAGCCGAATTTTTTAACTTTAAAAGGAACCATCCCTTAACCGCTATTGCCCTTAGGTATTATTGAAAGAAAGTGTCTCTTTTGTTCTTTGCCTTTGCTAATTTTATTAAATTGCTGTGTCTATGTTCACTTGTTTCCCCAGTGTGTGTTTTCCTTATCAGCCAAGGTTTATTTTCTCATTAATTATGTTTGTTCAAATATAAACAATGTTGAATCACAATATAATCTAATCTTGTCTACATTAAGAATACGCTACATCTCCTTGGTTGCCTATGTCCTGTTTATGTTAAAACAGTAAACACGATACAAGTTGCATTTATGTGTAAAAGAAACAGGTTACTAGGCCAAATATGAACACAAGGAAAACTAAATAAAGTGATGCATACAATGTATCACAGAAATTAATCGCACAAAGACGGCGCTATTGCGTGCTGCCAAGAAACCCAGCTTACTTTTAGCTCGCGCTCTCTCTCTCTCTCTCTCTCTCTCTCTCTCTCTCTAAATTCTAAACATAAATAAATTCCACAGCATGCACTTTGAAGCTGCAAATTTGTACATTCCTGTAGAGTAAAGATTGCTACAACTTTACAAACAATGTAATTTATTCACTTATATATGGTTTGTGATAAATTTGTAAGTTGGTAGTCATCTGTCTTTTGTATGTGGCACAGAAATATTTCTGATGCCAAAACTATGCATGATATTATTAAAATGTCTACTGTTTGGCAAATCAAGGTTGCTTACAATAAAGTAATAAAAAGACAGTGTATTATTTATTCTTATACTACAACTTTGTGATTCTTCAACAATAATTATTTATTGTCTAGACAGTGTTAAGGTAAAGCTTAGAGAAACATCGTAAATATCTTTAACAAACTTTCACCCACACAAAATAATAATTTCTTTTTATAATTGCCGACCTTTAAAATATTAAAATTTAGGACTTTAAGGTTGTCTGTGTTATCTGGAGGCGTGAAATTACAAAGCGTATGGAAGCGTCACGTACAATTTAAAAAGTCAATTGTAAAACACCAATATCATGTTTAATGTTGGTAAATATCAGTGTTTAATAAAAACCTAGTCGTTTTATTAAATTCACTAACTTTTTTACAGCAGTACGGCAGTGCTAAATCCTAAAAGCTTTCTGCACAAACAGAGTGAGGATAATAACGGAACTTAAGCTTTTACGGGCGGTGTTTATGCTGCAAAAAATTCTCGGGATAATAGGCCGCGGTCCAGAATGTGTGTAAAATACTGCAAGTGGCTTCGAGTGTACTCACGACGGACAGCTTCAGGGCTTCAGTGGCGAGGGAGCAAATATTACACACCCCTGCATATGCAAAGACTATCCTGTCCAGTTGAGCCACATCTGTATATAAATTTTTGTAGTGTATCAAGAATTCATTTGTAGCGTGTAGTATATTCATTGGTGGTTGGTTATTATTTGGCTAATTGTACTGCTACGTTTTTCGACTGACTCGACTATCTTACTATGTCTAAATGCCGAAATCCCGTACTTAATTAGCGCTAAAGACTTTTATAGAGGAGTCAGACATAGATAAGACGTTCTAGATTAAACTCTGGAACAGGCTTTCTTTAACTTTCTAGAAAAGGAACATTATCTGCTCTGCTGCGCTCTGTTGTACACCGCTGCCCCGTTTTGGAAGCGACACCCGTTAATCTCTTTGTTTTTCAAAGAAAGAACCTTCCCAACACAACGCAGAAGAAAACCTCCTCAGAATAGTTAATATCGCTTACTCTGCACATCTGCTGCAGTTATTTTGCCGTGGAACATCAAGCCGGCACCATCCTCCAAAGATAGATGAGGACAGGACTCCACAGGGCTACCAGCGAGTTATCGCTTTTGCCGGACATTCTTTTGCTGCTCACATCAGATAGGTATGACTGATACATATAGTGCTAAGTACGTCCTCCCCTAACAACTGTAAGAAATCTCAAATACCTGTGGGATAAAAAGTCAGTGTGGACACCTTTTTCCTAAGAAGATTTATATCAGCCTCCGCCCGGCGGACCACAGGTCAATAAGTCTCTCGGTACTTCTCCCACCCACATGAGCGACTTGCCTGATTCTCCTCGAACGGAGACGGACGAGATTCGTCCAGAATTTCCTCCCTCCTAGTTTGACGAAACAGAAGACTTTATGTCGTATGAGGCTAAATAACTTTTAGTAAACCGTTACATCGACTCCACACCATGTATATTGCCCCTTCGCAGTCCCTAATCCTCAGCCGATTAGGAGGTCGCCCCAGCATCCTCTGCTGTCCGACGAGCTTTGCCCGTGTTCGTCAACGGAGTGTCAAGTATCGCCGCCTACTACACGAAGTGTTCCTTGTCACGGCTTCCGGTTTGTTCGCCGACAAGTTTGACATGAAGTTTCTTAAGGAGGCGACACGGTCAAGGTTGTCGTACGACAGGTCGGGTGTCACCGCATGTTGAAGGCTTTCCTGCAAGGCTTTTTCATTCAAAACCACATCTTTTCGTCTAGACCCTGCAAACAACTATCTATAGTTATCAGAGGTCTTGGCGTTCAAACCTATTCCGAAGAAATCTTGTGCGAACGTCGCGACCTGAGTTACCTGGTACATGTTATATTCTGCCCATTCACTCCTGCCACACCCAAGCAGCCTTTACCGCTAGTTCGTCTCCAAGTCGAAAAGTTACGAGGCCAGCGGTAAACTATTTGGATCACGTTTCATTTCCGCTGACTTTCCGATAATTCTAGGTAACTTATACTTAATTCGGCTATCACAGCCATCGTGTGGTTCGTCAAGTACTAACTTTTTCCAATTAATTCAAATTACAATCTTGCGACACTTATTATCTAATATCATCCTCTCCTAACATGATAATAGCTTAATGGAAACTATATTTGTTAATATTTTAGATATATGGCGTGTTTATTCTACTTTAATAAAATTCAAGCATTGGTATAACAGTCAAGTGTGTGGCGTGCGGTATTATTTGCCAAAGATGAAAACTCTTCAACACCTTCTCTACAAGTTGGTTCACACTGCTTAAATTGAGACCTTAGGTTATCAAACAAGAAGGCCAAACACTTACTCTTTTACATTATAAACCAAACTATTATTAAGCATGTTTCATCCTTAAGGTTTACTGACATAAAAATAACTTCCTACCAAGATGTAAATGCCAAAGTAGATCATGTAGAAATTAAAGTTTCAAAATATCAGGTTTGTTGAACAGCGTAATCTTGTTCAACAAGTTTCTATGTACTGAAAACAGAGTCCACACATACAAAACAACTGTGCACCCATTATTTAACAACACTGCTGAAGCGATAGCCAACAATGTGAAAACGATTCGAATATTGCAAGCCACCAAGATGGAAATCTTAAGAACGATGCTAAATCCAACACTATCCACCAGGAAGAAAATTCGTGACATAAGGGAAAGAGGAGAGTCTTAAAACTACATGTTTGAGTGCAGAGAAGAAGATAAGAGTGGCAAATGCGGACAAGAGAGAATGAGCGAGGACGGACTCGTTAAAATGGTTATGAAGAATATGTAAACTGAAAAGAGAAGTAGAAGTCTTCCTATTAGAAGATAAAGCCACTTTTTGAGGAGAAAAACCGTGAGTCTACGTAAACTACCGTGAGTCTAAGAAATACCGGGATAGTCTAAACTTCTAAATCTAGTTAGCAAGTGTACGGTGGATTACAGAAAAGGTTTTAACCTTTGTTTTTATGACTTAAATTCTGTTCATTCTTGTATTTGTTATATAACTAAAGTTTTTAGGACGACAATTTATCCACTGGCTTGATTGATGAATCCAAAATAAGGTTTTGCGGCGGTGACTAAATTCAGCATGGCGGTGGAAATGAAAATTAAGGCAATCTACGCTACTTTTCTTCTTTTTCTACACTTCATGGTATAAGCAGAAATGCCTGTTCCGCGTCCACAATGTCATAGTTGGTCCCATCTTGAAAAAGGTCTTCCAACGTTACGCTTGCCCGTTGGTTTATAAGATCTTATTTGTTGTGGTAGTCTACATTTGTCCATGCGGTCGATGTGTTCCCGCCATTTCCGTCTGTAATCATCTATTCGATGATTCAAATTGTAGACGTTTAGCGCATTCCGGACGTCGTCATTACGTTTTCTATATAATCGTGTACACACTTTTTCTTCACAAAGGAAAAGGATCTACGCTACTGTAAACGTTATATTACTTCATTACACGCTGTGATAAATCTGTGAAAATCAAGTAATGTTTAAAAAAAAAAAATTATTCACATTATACTTTCAACGTTAAAGTAACATACGTAATTTTAAAATTTCATTATACTGGTATAATGTAATTACTACATAATTATTCTATTGATGATTTAGTAAATGCTCGCAGTAACGTGAAAGTTACACTTCTATGCCGGAAGTCACGTGAAAAGCGGGAATATTTACAATGTGCCATAGAGCGGAGTGGTGTCACTAAACATCATAACCACATAGAGCTGTTCAGTAAAATGATACATCCCCACAAATCACATTGATTCCCGCCCAAAACTTAGCCACATATCTGATATTTTTAATGAGTTCAAGCTGCTGGTGCTGTTAATACTTAATTATTTTACTACCTCCATGCACTTCTTTTTTTTCAGCCTGACAGCAATCGTACAACTATTTATGACAATTCACATGAATCATCATCATGATCATCATACACTCGAACAGTCGTCGTTAAGTACAAAACATTCATCTTAATTTCACCGCCAAAATTTCCCACCTATCCTCTAGCTACCAGTCAGCATCGGTCCTCCCTCTGACGTCACAAGATGCCGAGTAATTTATCAAGCATGACCGAATTTATCTCTTGCCCAAATTTTACTGCCAACGTTTCCCACCAAAATATACCTGACCAATTACCCCCAATAGTTTGGTGTGTGTGTGTGTGTGTGTGTGGGCTCGAACGCGCGTGTTTACAATGTAATAAGTAGTTAAGCTGTAAATTAATCATTGCATACGATCAGATGCGAGATTTTCAATAATACCTTTATTTCAGTGTTAAATAGTATCTTATTTCATATTCTTCAACCAAACTGAAAGATATTTATGAGAAATCGGCTAACGAAAGACTTACAAACAATATTTCAAGTAGGCGTATAATATTTACACAAATATTTAAAATTATATTTTTATTATAATAATCACAAGTGTTTCTAGTATAATATATAATAATACTTTACGAAATAAACTATACATTTTAAAAGTATAACACGGTAAAAAGCTGATATCTCTGCCTTTGTTTCCCACGATCTTGTAAGTCAGTGAATGTACGTCGAATATGTCACAGAGTGTGCAAGAAAAGGCACTTGTAAATTTTTCAAGAAAAATTGTGCCGAGGCAAATATTTGATTTAAATACCTCGGCCATATTTCGCGCCGACAATGCCGACCGAATATCAGGACAAAAGTTGTGCGGTCGAGGTCTGCTATGTATCGGCCTTGACCTATATACCTCTACGGTGCACGACAGCGAAATCAAGCCGGCGGCGCATCAGCTGTTTTCTAACTCTGTACACTCCGCTGCAAGTTTTCTGTACACTGCTTAACAGGCTTAATACGTCTGTTCTTTCATTTTCGACACTCCGGCAGGGCGGTTGTTTGACGGCGGGCATTCAGAGACATCTATAATAACTCCGTGAATTTATAAAGTGCTTCAGGTGAGCCAGAGTTTTGATGTATTAATATTATTAATGTCAATTTAATAAGGGCTGGCGTGTGTATTACGATGATAATAGTGTGTGTGTGTGTGACTCGACTTGCCATGTTGATTCTGGTATGGCCGAGAGCACGTGATCTGATCAAATGTGAATTTAAAACTAAACTTAAAGCAACGAATATTTAAAGGCAGATGAATTGGATGAGTTGTAATAACATAATTATAATTGAACTGACATAAAAAATTTTAGTATCTATACAATGAACAACTTGTATCTACTTGTTATATAGCTTTCGTAATTTAATTTGTTAACCATATTATCAGATGTCATTGAAAATTTCTTGTATTCATGAAATGAAAATAAGTTGAAACTACATTTAAGTTATAACTTGAAAATAACTTAGAAACTATAACTCGAAAAATTTAATGTCTGGATTGCAGTGATTACAGTGGTTGATCATATTGTTACATGTTATTATTACTTGCAAATATTTAATGTCGATAAATGAAAGTAACTTGGAAATTACTTAAAAAACTATACTTGAAAATTTTTGCATTTATATAATGAACAACTTGTACCTCCTTGTTATATAGCTTTAGTAATTTCATTGCTGATTAAATTGTCAAATGTTGTTAGTGCAAATTAAAAATTTCTGGCAATCGCAAAATGACAGAATTTGTTTCTGCTGGTTATACAGTTTTATTAATTTATTTGTTAATTATACTTGGGTGTTATTAGTACAAGTTAACAATATACTAGTGTCTATGAAATGAGAATAATTGAAAAAAAAAGGTTTAAAATTTTGGGGGCCGTTTCAAATTGCTTACATAGCAAAAGCTTTGCGTAAAAATGTGGTCCAGTGATTGACTGTATAGGCCTACGTATTGAGCAAACGAAAAATAAAAACTAGTTTTTAAGAGAATTTGTTTGTACAGTATGTTACTAATTTCTTTGAAGGTGCAGTGATTCACGTTAAGAAAAGGAGTACGATGAACATTATGTTTACAGTAACAGAAACAGGTCACTAGGCCAAGCTTAAACAGAACGAGAAACGTAAACTCCATGCAATTGGAAGACAGTGACATTGCGTGTTACAGTAAATTTGAAATACTTTTAGTTGTTGCCGGTAGAATGGGTTTATACATATACAGTAGTTGGAATACCAAGTAAAGTTACTACGAAATATTGTTACAGTGTTCTCCAATGTACGGAGGTGGTAAGAACGGAAATAAATATTCAAGTTGCAGTCGTCTGTCTTTATGTGACATGGGAATTATTTATTTAACGTAAAACTAAACCTTATTGTTGTCTGGTAGTACACATACTGAACTAATGCCTCATTGAAAGTATAACAATATATTTTCTGTTCATCGTTTTTGATATTTCCAGCACGGACAGCAATGATCTGTGTTCACGTATAAATTATTCAACAGCATGAACACCAAAGACGAAACAGTGATAAATTTAGTAGACTGCAGTAATTGCAACAATCAGTGGATAAATACGACGTCATTAATCGCTGTCAAATCTCTCACTAAATATTGGCTTTTTTGTGTTGAATGTTATACAACTTCAGACAAACTTAACTAGTTATACTATTGTTATTTATAAATTATACGTACATTATGAAATTATAATTACTTATGCAGTAGTTTAATCTTATTTTCTTCCTGGATTTTGTTGTCCATGACATGACCGTTGATTAACAAATTATAAGTATAATACTACCGACTGTGAACACTAAGTTTTTATTAGCCTAAGTTGGGAACACTAAGGTTTATCAGTTTTTATTACAAGCTTTATCAGAGCCTCTTATTTTTTTGCAGAGGCTGCTTATTTCTTCTTCTTCTTCTTCTTCTTCTTCTTCTTCTTTTCTTTCTCCTTTCTCTTTATATTATTTATTATTTTTTCTCAGTAGTCTTACAGCCTATTTAAACGCGATAACTTTGATAACTTTACATAAACTGAACTGTTGATTGAGGAGATAAAGGACAACAACCATATACGATAAAAACGGAAAACAAGGATAATAAGATTAAAAGCCGGAAATGAAAAACTAAGAATAATTTCAACTTTTTGTAAATGTTTCGACAGAAGCTAGATCGCTTCGACTGGTTAGTCAAAGATCTTGTCTCATATTTTTATGGAAATCGCAACAAATGTTTTACTGAACGTTCGTGCATTTACTTAAAATTATGTATTGTTGTAACCTATATCAAAACAATTACGAGGCCAGTTTAAATTATGTTACTGAGGAGTGGAATAAAACATCCTAAAAGCTTTCAAGAGGAAAGCAGTGAAACAGCTTTGCGCATCCACGGAAGACAGGAAAGGAACGTGAAAAGTAAGAGGAAACCATAAAATTAATATCAATTAATAAATATCAAAATCGTGTTGAGATTTATCTCAGTGCACAGAAGCCCTTATGTTATTTGGCTAGACTACTGACAAACAGAGATTAAAAAAAGTATTGTATAGTGCAAATCACAGACCACAAAGCAAATTGAATGAGAAACAAAAATAAATGAATTGCTTTTCGTAGAAGAAAGAACTTTGCATGTGAAAGACAGGGGTTTAAGGCTACTGATCTGGCAGAATGGTGTTATGAGCCCACAGATGTTTGGGCCTACAGGAATAAACAAATACTTTACTAAATGTTTGGCCACTTTACTCAGTAGGTTCACACAAAAAGTAATGAACTTACACTAATGATGCAACTGGAGCAACAATATCAAACTGCCAAAATCTCTTTTACCATTATGCTCAAACATAAAGTGTCAAAACTCAAATTATGTTCAAGGTATGACCCAAGTTGTATGCGTAAAGCATCATTATAAAAACTGTATTATAGACCTGGTCATTGTTTCTGAATCAGTACCGCATTTGAACATACCCAAAGTAATTTATTTCAGCAGTATATCATAACCGTAAACTCGTCTTGAGTTTAATCTAAAACGATTCTGCCGATTTGGACAAATACGTTTGGATACGCATACAGGTACACGGAAGTAGAAATTCTTTCAGCGGAATGGACTCCCCAACAATCGATATCAGAAACACCCCACTGTGTGCAGTGATAAATCTGTATCATGTGTAGCGCTCCCCAAATACGAGTCAAGAATACAATACATATCTAATAGGAATCCTAGTATATGTGAAAAGATATACCAAATAATTTTTGGAAAGATATACAAAATATTTTTTATCGATATATGTTTTTTGTTGATTACAAAGGGTTATTATCCAAGCCGATAACAGACCTAACATTCCAAATAAATGTTATAGTTTGTTTTGGGAATCAAAGTAGTATTTAACAACGTGAATACTTGATATGATATTTATTGAAATTTAAATGCCCAATATTACAATTAAACCAGATTGTAAGTTTATTTTCCGTTATTAATGTACTGAATATCTCTTAAATAAACAAACAGCTATAATGTACCCACAGAATATCTAAGAAATGTCAGTATGCTATTCGTTACACAGTTTCAATTAGACATCTGTCACTGCCAGAGAAGCAGCCATTCAGAACGATTAATGAGAATTCCGCCTATACAGAGTTCTAAGCCTTTCTGTATTTGCAATTACTGAGTTGAAAATGTCTTCGTTCATAGACATGGATCACTTACATAGTCTTCCGACTACATCAATGACTTCAATGAACTTAGGTAGTAACAAAATGTTCGAAACGCAGGTCTGCTTTTATAACTTGTGTAATTATTAATTATTTTTACTTTCTTTGGATGTGCATTTACCGATTTTCGAGTCTTCATCAATGTAATAGTATTTAAACAAAAGCATTTGAAATATATTTGAAAATGGTTTAACTTTTTACATTTTTAGTAATTTCTAGTTTTTATTCTATAGTACGTTAGAAATTTCTGATTTACAGAACTCAACTATTTGTTTCGTAAATGTTTTTGAATTATTTCATTCAAACCGACAGTTTTCATAGGTGACTAAACTTTTTGTGCATGAGCAAAATTTGCTACTGTGAAACTAAGGCGTGACACATTAGCTAATTAAATAGCCGTGATAAATATTGGCGAATAGTTAAATATTAAATCGTGTTTGGGAATGTTATTGTTACGACTTTATTCAAATCAAGTCAAAATGTAAACTAATCATTTTAACAAATTTCTTAACGTGTAATCTTTCTCAATACTTTTTTCTTATTAAATTCTCTTGTGGCTTTTCGTATTCCAGGATGATATTATAATTGCGTTATGTATTGTCTTCATCTTCTGATAGTTCCTATCCGTTCCGGATGTTGGATATCATGCAGGCTATTCTACTTTCTGCAGTGCTGTACGGAATAAGTCAGTTGTACTCATGTCCAACCAGGTCCTTAGATTTCTCAGCTATGATATTCTCGGTCGCCCGACTCATCTCTTTCTAAGTACTTTACCCTGTAGTATGAACTGATATAAGAAAATCTCTGTTAATTTCTCATGAGATGTCCCAGATACTGAAGCTTTCTTATTTCCACTGTGTTAATAACTTCTCTGTCTTTCTTCATCTTTCTAAGAACTTCAACATTAGTTATATGCGCTGTCCATGAAATGCTCAGTAATTCACGGTAGAGCCACATTCCGAAAGATTCTAATTTATGTATTGTAATATGGCAAAAAGAATAATCTCAAGTTTGTGGTTGGGTTTTTTTGTTCTTTATGCTGAATGTCTAAACCAATAATTTTTCGTATAACTATTTACAGATAAAAATGGAAAATCAAATAATTATTGTATTGATAATATAAAACTAACTGTTTCAAGGTATTTTACTTTAGGCTCTGAATTGATATGACATTATTAAAAGCAGTTAACTAGAACATCACTTTGCGTGTTAAAACTGACTGCAGCCGATTCGATAAGCGTAAAATTTTCAAGTAAAAAGTAAGTTTAACACAACAAAAAACTGAAATATTCAGAAAGAGAAAAATTTTTTGTTCGCATGTTTCAAACGTGCTAAAGTCGTTAACGAAGACTCTGTGTACAATTTTCTTAAGCGCAAGAATTTTCAAGTAATTTTCAACCGCTTACGGGACAGCATTGTTTTCGACAACCCATGAATTTTTGTTACTAACCAAACATAAATTTCAAGTGAATAAAAAACTTCTCTTCCACTAATCTTAATACACTATTTTATTAACTAACGTAAAGAATGTTGTTTTAAAATTATGTACGTTATATCAAGGTATGTCCGAGGGACGGAGTGCGTCACTGCTCACCGACAAGTACAGTATTGTTTGTCGCTCGACAGCTGTCGCTACCATGAGCCATCCGGTCATATGCACTTTACTGCGGCTGTGGGAAAATTTGCTAGAAACATTTAAATTTCTTAGTGAGTTTGTTTTTACGTTTAAGCTTTTAGCCGTTTAATCAAAAGGCGTTGTACTCTACTAACGCCTTAAATATAAGGTAAAATTAAAACGTTATTCAGTTATGTTAAACGTGTACGCAAATGGGACACCTAATCCTTGCAAGCCATTTAATAAAATTACAAACAATTACAAATTTCCTGCCTAAAGTAAAACGTACAACTAGTTCTCTATAAATGTGCTTGCCTTATTGTATCTACAACTGTAATTTCTATTTTATTTTGATACAAAGTGTGAATATATTCAGATATATAAGGTAATGATATTGGATACCATTTCGCCTCGCTTGCCCCTCTAACCAACCAACATTTCTTTCGTATTATTTTTTTATAAAATTCCGGCTGAGGGAAGTGCGTGTTTACTGAAGAATGTGACAGACCGAATGATTGATGCCACTATATATTATTCTCAAAATCATTTCCTATAAATGTGAACTGGAAATAACATTTACGAAATCGTCGATCTGGAAATACAATGGTTGTAAACAATGTCGGAAAACAACTGAAAAAAGTGATGCCAATTTATGATTCAATGGTTTTTATATGTGAATTAATTGTCACGTGTATGTAATTCTATAAATAAAAAAAAAACTAAATTACACTATGTGTCGACGAACATAGAATTAACCGTCATAATGAACAATACGTATAAATTTTTGCTGCAATATGTTTATAAAATTTGCTGCCAGGGAAATAATAATACGTTTGAAATTTTATACTAACCTCTCTTGCATCTGTCAGGCTACAAGCGTGACTCAAATACGAAAGCAAAAACGAAATAAACCAACTACGTTTATACAGTAACTCTACTATTCTCTCACTCCACCCAGAGTACCACTTAAATCATACCGACAGTAAAAACATTTGCTTTACTTACATTAATTTACAGGAAATAGATCACGTTTGTTCAAACAATAAACCACTGTGTTACTGTAGATTTTGTTCCTTTACTTCTGTTGCCTTACTGACGTTTGAAAATTTGTTACAATGTGCTACCACATGGAGCGTGGATCTGTCAATGTTTGTTACTTGGCTAATACCAAGTCGCCCTATTCCTTTCTACTTCATGTCAAACTACTTACGCTCACAGTAATACCTATGAAACTGATAATTTTCTTCACTGGCCTACACATTGGAAAGCGTTAACACATACACTAGCGGTTTGCCGCGTAATGAACTGTAAATAGCACAGCTCGTCTCCAAACCACCCACACGTATCAAGAGACTTCCGATAATTTCATATAGCTCCCAGATTCTTGTACGTTGTTGCCAAGACTAACTGCGATCTATGTAAAGTCTAAGTCAAGCAAGGTGTTTCTGAGTTATGTGGGTCATTTTTATGGCCCTTTTTAAAGTTTTGTTTAGAAAACTTAAAAACGATAACAACTGTTGCTTTCTAGTGACATTTAGCGATATGAAACAATGAAACGATAACGATAATTGAATCATTTGCATAGAAAAGTTTCAATTTTGTACAAAGCGATTTTAGTTAATGTTGATAAACAATTGCATTAGGCGAACTTAAATTAAACATCTTGAATTCTACTTTGATCGGTGGTTGCGATGGGACAAAGAAACCCATATTCAAATCAAATAAAGACGGCTAGATGTCAGACTCGGCGTACCAAAGTGGATATATAGCAACTTTGTATGTAAAGCAAAGTTATAGTTAAATTATTAATTGGTACTATAGAAAACCACACTAAACCTTAGATGGTCTTATAGACACACGCTGAACTAGACACCAAGACTTGTTACAACTCTATTTTTATAATAATAAAATTTACCTTATGATTTCCGTCAAGTGACTTCAAACGTGATTTGAACTGGGTTACGCGTTTCAGGCCATATGACCCATCTTCAGACCTTCACTCCAAAGGAGCTCGTTATATATTAAATAAATTTTTAATATATCGTTAGATAGTTAGATATCTCGTTAGATATTTCGTTATTTTGAACAAATAAAAAGCGAAGTATGATAGCTCAATATACACAAATATCTATATTCATTATCTGTATTCGTTATACTTTAATCCGTTATACATTATCTGTATTCATTACATGTATATTCGTTATCTATATACACACACAAAATCTCGTTATCGTTACTATCTCGTTAGATAGTAAATTTTAATTGTCTTGTTGATACATCCTCTTCATTCACTTTTTTAAATATTATATATATACACAACTTTCACTAGTGAATAAACTTACTTTAGGTTTTTTCTCCCAAACGTTTCGACGTGGTGTCCGTCTTCCTCAGTGGGATTTAAAATACAGAATGTCTGTACAAAGTAACCGTTATGGGTTGTAGGTGTGTGTGGTGGGGTTGCTGGTGGGAGGGAATTGGCGCTGGGATTCAAAGTGTGTGTATGAACAAGTGTATCAAAAAGTATATGTGATCTATAGTGTAACTGGTCCTTTAATATGTTGTTTGGTTGTAGTGTGTGATGATTGTATATTCCATATTGTTCTGCTGTGTTTAGTTTTCTACTTTTGGGTAAGTAGTGTAGTATTTCCATGTTCTGTTCTACGTTTGTGTAACCGTTGTTTTCATTTTGTAAATGTGTGGCGAATGTGGAGTGTATGTAGTTTGTGGTGATACTCTGAACATCTAAAAGCCCTCACCAATTACACTATAGATCACATATACTTTTTGATACACTTGTTCATACACACACTTTGAATCCCAGCGCCAATTCCCTCCCACCAGCAACCCCCACCACACACACTTACAACCCATAACGGTTACTTTGTACAGACATTCTGTATTTCAAATCCCACTGAGGAAGACGGACACCACGTCGAAACGTTTGGGACAAAAAACCTAAAGTAAGTTTATTCACTAGTGAAAGTTGTGTATATATATAATAGTAAATTTTATTATTATCACACAGTGACTTGGACCGCATTAATTATGTTTAAATCTATTTTTTAAACATAAACATAGTTTGATTAAAATTACTTCCCGGGCTGTTTTGGCCGCGGTCCAACGTTTATTACAAAACCAGACGTTTCAGCAGTGCCATGGACTGCCATCTTCAGTGGAATCTAGTAACGCTAACGTGAGGTGGTACAAGGCTGAACCTTAACCACAGTACTGTGGTCACTAACGTATAGCACCTCACGTTAACGTTACTCGATTTCACTGAAGATGGCAGTCGATGGCACTGCTGAAACGTCTGGTTTTGTAATAAACTTTGGACCACGGCCAAACAGCCAGGGAAGTAATTTTAACCAAATTGATTCCGGTCGTGTAAGCCTTCGTAACACTAGAAACACTAACTTCGTAACACTAGTATGTGTTACTCTTACATGCCTAAAGGTATGCATAGAGTGCAGGCAGGTTTTCAGATTCCGATAACCGGTGCCTACCGCGTGAGCAGGGTGTACCTGTGTTGAGGTTGAGGCGAGAACGCATACAGTCCCAGCAGGCACAGGTAGACGAGGAAAGGTGTCTGACTCAGACAGTCTGCCGGAATATAATATTTATTCTGGTTTCAGAAAACAGCGCCGAGTCGGAGCGTTCTGGACATGTTTTTTTTTTATTCATTTGAGTTACGTTCTTATTTTCCTAATAGATACGGAAACACTGATATCTAAAGTTTTAATGAAACCTTGAAATTTGGGACAAGAGACTTAAGGAATATTCCAACCGGGTTGTTGTAGATGCTTGTTGGCAAGATATATAAAAGAAAATGGGTGTTGCAGGTAAGGTGATAAAGATTAATGAATGTTTTAGTGGATGGTTAGTGAGGATCGGTCAATACTACAAATTTTAGCTATTTTGCGTCGACGTTTCGACAATATTTATTGTCATCTTCAGGACCTGTGTATGAAATACAATAGAAATATCAAACATAACGAAACAATTAAATATTTGGGTGAACGTGTTGGTGATGTGAGTGTGTGCGTGCGTATGTATGTATCATTTTATATGTGAAGACTTATGATAGTTTGTTTACATCTTCAAATTATCTTTAAGAAAACGAGCAAATTATAGTATTTCTTAAAGATAATTTGAAGATGTAAACAAACTATCATAAGTCTTCACATATAAAATGATACATACATACGCACGCACACACTCACATCACCAACACGTTCACCCAAATATTTAATTGTTTCGTTATGTTTGATATTTCTATTGTATTTCATACACAGGTCCTGAAGATGACAATAAATATTGTCGAAACGTCGACGCAAAATAGCTAAAATTTGTATTATTGACCGATCCTCACTAACCATCCACTAAAACATTCATTGATTGACGGTCACTAAAAATTTAAGGATTTAATAAAGATTAATACTATGGACATCCCATCTCTCTTGTTTTAGTTTTAAGCAACCACTTTTTAAAGCAATAAGCAAACACACAGATTTTTCACTGCTTAATCCATGACTATGACAGAATCAGAACCGTTTCTCTGCCTACTATCTGCGTTCACTATACGACCTGCACCGGCAAACTGAGATCGTATCTGGTATCGTATTCAGACACCCTGCACTCTACGCGTGCCCTAAGTCATGTGTCTCATTTACTTAATATTCTGTACGGAAGTAGATTTGGAATTATAAATAGTCGATGAAAAATTATTTTATTAGAAAACAAATTTAAGTTAACTTAATTTACTGTTAACTTACCCTAAGGATTTCTGAAAGTGTCTTTAATAGTTTGCGGTGGAAAATTTGTAATAATACAATGTTGTATTAAATTGTTTAATAAAACTGGATAAACGAAATGACATTTCATTTTAATAAAATTGTTTGGATAAACCACATGATGCAAAGGACGTACGTTAAATATACAAGAATTTCAAGAAGCAAAATTTTAACTGGGGTTTTAATAAGCAAATTTATAGAACCTTAATGCGTTCCGTATTATCTGCGGGTGTGAAGCGTTGACGAGGACTAAAAGTCACCAACATTTTGCAGAGTGTCTTTGGACGACCAATTAATCAGAATAATAATTGAAGAAGTCAGTGTAATTGAGACCCTCCATCATTAAGGCAAGTGAGAGGATATGGTAAGGTTTGTAAAATATCAAAGACTATAATGGTTGCATTTACAGCGAAGAGACGACATGTTTTTCCTGAGAGGACTATTAAAGAATAAGGTTTTAATCTAAGAGGAGCACAAGTCCAAGATTGCAATTTATGAGCGCGTATTAGAGAATTTGAAGACAACGAATATGAAGAAATGGGGAGAGAAAGTTAAAGATGGATTAACGGAAGGATCGTGAAAGAGACAAAGCTTTACAAACAGGTGTAGCGCCTAGTGTTAGTTAGGTAGGTTTAACTTTCTGTTATCCCAGACACTAAATTTTCCTTAATAAATAAACACTTATATAGAATGACATAATAGTGTCATGCGTCATACATTCCGACGCAGTGTAGGCCTAGGTACATATTAAACCACAATCCTCAACACGTATCTGTTACCGCTGACAGGTTGTGTTAAGAATCGTATACAATTAGGTACATATCGCACCGCACGCAGTCAGCAACGCTTGGGTTTAACCAGACGTCACCTTTAATCTTAACCACGTAGTGGAAAAGTCTGCAAGAGTGATCGTTATAAACAATACTTATTAATGTGTACACGAAATCGTTTTAAAACACAGCAAAAAAAAAAGGTAAAACAAACCTTTGGCTTTTTCAGTGAACTGGGGAATATTAAATAAAAAAAAATTGTTATAAAGAAGATATATTTAAACAAACATTATTAATCTTCGGCAATTATATTAAGGAGATAAACGCTAGTAAGGATAGTAAGTGTTGTAACGATAGTGAGGGCAGTAGAGAAACCTATAGTATATTCAGGAAAAGATCAAATAAGAGAAATCTCCGTCACAAAGCAAGGTAATGACTTTAATTATGGTTTTGTGTGTGTGCGTCTGTGTGAGACTTCCTGTAATGGTAAGATGTGTGGTGATATATGAGTATATGATTTGATAATAAGGATGTTAAGAATATTAAGGATAATAATGGAAGGAAGAATAAAAGAAGGTAATAAGGATAGTAAAGATAGTAATATTAATAGATGTTGCGAGGATAGTAAAGATAAGTATTGTCAGGGTTGAATACGTTGTCCTTCCAGACCGAGTCCTTCTGTTTATACAAATGGTCATACTCTATGACCGAGTAAATATAGGATTAATATTGTTTCTTACCGACGTGTCACCAACATGCGGGGAAGTCATCTTCAGAGAGTGGAACTACGTGGAAAGTTGTTCCAGCATTGGTAAACACTATTGTTCCAAAAATTCTTCAAACAATTGAGGCGACTTCTATATATACCTTTTCAGGCGCACACCGGCTCGCGTCTCATTGGTTGTCGTAAACAGCCAATCGAACCTAGCGGAAGTGTTTACTTTGGTCCGCAGTATATTCATTGTCGGTAACGGCTGAAATTGGACAAGGTACTTGATGCAAACCAATGGCAGCACGTCAGAAAAATTATATAGAAACTCTGTTTTATTGTTTGAAACTATATTTTTAGCAGTATCGGGACAATGTTCCACCTATTTCTGGTTCTAAAGTAATAATTTTAGTCACAGAAAACGGACATTTATATTGTCACGTAGGCTTCTACAGCCTGTGTCCATTATGGTTTTGAAGTATTCTTCAGTATGAACCGAGTCAAAAATCTCTTGTGTGACAGCGTTTCACTCATACTACAATGATTATCCGCAGCTCTATGGTCACATCATGGTCATATCCGCAGCTCTATGGTCACATCATGGTCATATCCACAGCATGATTATCGCATTCAGTCCGGAAATTTTACTAAGTGACCACAGACTAAACAACAAGCTCATTAAGCAAGTGACTCAATTTATTTAATTTACTCCCTTTGTCGCACTATCTCTCATGAACGGTATCCTTAAGCCGAGTAAACAGATAATTTGTGTAGTAGCCGTGTAAGATAGCCAGGCAGCACTGGTTGCTAAGTCGCTAAAAAACTCAATTCTAAACATTATACAGATTTTTGGAGGTGTCACTCAGCCTTCAGTTGCCCGACTATTCTCCAGTCTTCTACGACATCGCTGAACTCTCTCGTGGCCGTTACTACACTCCACCACAACTCCTGAAGGCTGGAGGCCAGTTCGGAACCCACATCACATTAGTGTGCTTATAAAGTATGCTTTTCTGTATGTGATATTTGACACTAGTATTTAATGAAATATATTAATTTCTGAGGTCGGACATTATTTGTAAGTAGACGATATTTATTATTTGTAGTGATAGTGTGTATTGGATAACTGTATAGCTTGTAAAACTGTTGTTTTGGAGTGCTCATGTTCATTAAAAGTGTAAATTAAATTTGATATTATTGGTTTATCTGGTAATAATTTATTTCACTGTTTCAAGGTCAAGATCACAAACACAATAAAAGTGGTGTTCGGCGAAGGATGGGTTGCAGGATCTGTAATAGTGGAGAGCAGAGGACGAACATATCGAAAGATACTTTATTGTGTGTTATAGGTGAAAAAAATCAGTCAGTATCTGTGTTGGAATCCTTAGAGACTATAATAAAAGGACAACCGACAACACGAAATAAGCGAGTCAGAGGGAAAGAAAAAATATTGCTTCTTGATCAGAAATTAAATTTACCACGGCTGTTATCAATTAGATTAAAAATCTTATTAACACACATAACATTCTTACATGGATTTTGTTTTAAGTTGCTTCGCCCAATCTGTATTCATGTTTCTTAATCTTTACTTGTATATATCATTAAGTGAATCATGCTATGTAATTAGGTCTGATCTGTATAGAATATATTTGTAAATAATTATTCTACTTCTAACAATAATTATTTTCTCTATCATCTAAAATCAATTACTACGAAGGAAATAATCACAACTTATATTTTACAGTTTTTCAAACAAACAAAATGAGTTTTAGCAATAAAGTTAATGTTATGTCAATTAAGGATAATATACAAAAGTGGAACGTTTTTTTGTCAATAGATGGATAGCAGTTTGCAGAGCACACGTAGAAGTATGCATTTTCTGTTCTGAGTGATACTTTACTCTGTACCACCCCTTCAGGCTCTAACCCAACAGATCTATCGTAATCGTACATGTCTCTCCCCGTAGTGTATTGTTACACGATTACACAACGCTCTCCCATCTGTCGGCAGTTACGTAAACGTTCTACACGTTATTCGACTAGGTTCAGCGTCTCGGTCAAGGCCGCACAAAACTACCTTCCAGACTATTTGAGGGCAGTTGTAACTACAGAAATTATGCTGACACGCCGCCAAATGAATAGAAAAGTATTCAGGAACATTTTCAACCTATATATAAGCAACTGCAGCTGGCTTAGTTTAGTTTCACCTGGGAAGATTCTAGAGTGCGGATCAAGTGGTTGTTTTGGAAAGCGATCACCATGTTATAATTAGTGCGGAACACTTAATAGTTGACATTATTATTGCGTGTGGACAAATTTAATTTGAATTATTGTATAATAGTGTCTTGTTGATTTAAAATTGTTATTTGTGGCTTATTAAAGCTGGTAAAATTAGTGATTTCATTTGTGTCTGTATTTTATTTCCACTGTACCATACGACGATCCGTGGACCTTCGTAACAGTATCATTTTCCACTCATTACACGACCTCAGTGTTGTACGTTTTTAGTCTTAATATCATGGCTGTCTGGTAGTTTGTATTGAATATATTATAGCACCTCAATGTTTGTAATGCGGTTAACCTACCAAAAACAAAATGGCGTTAGTATTCTCCGATAACGCCACCATCGAAGTAACTGTCACTTATTCATATGATATTTTTTTAGGTTTTAGCCTGAGCTCAGTAGGACTGTATGGTTAAAACATTCACGCAATTTTAATGAATACATCTGTAGTAATTTCTATACTTGCTATAATTTTTTTTCCTCTGACTTCTAGTTTTGAGCAGCAACTAGAATTAACATGTTTAGAATAATAAAGAAAAGACTTTATCTCAAGTTTGTGGTCGGATACTTTTTGTTATGTATACTGAATATCTAAACCAATAATTTCTCGTACAGCTAATTACAGATAAGAATAAAAATAAAATTATAACATCGATAATGTAAAAGAAATTGTTACAAGGTGTTTCGTTCTATATTCTCAGCTGATCTGATATTCTCGAAAGCAGCTAACTAGAACATCATCTTGAGTGTTAAAACTAATTTCAGCCTATTTGGAAAGAGTAAAAGTTTCAAGTAAAAAGTAAGTTCTAAACAACAATAGGTTGAAACGTCTAGAAAAATAAAAGATTCGTTTGTATGTTTTAAAAATGTTAAAGTCGTTAACCAACACACAATGTACAATTCTGTTAAACAAAAGAATTTTCAACTATTGTAACTTTCAACTGCTTAAGGGACAGCAATAGTTGTACAGCTATTCTCATTGACCTCAAAGGTATCTCAGATCCATTCAAAGAAGAATATAGTGCAATTTCTTTATTTTATTACAAATAGAATGCTCTCAAAGTAAGAGCTAGGCTTAATATGTAAGTTGCATCAAAATTAATGTTAAGTTAATTAAAATTAATTCTGAAATAAAATATAATTCTGGTAAAAAGGATATAGAAAAATATACTGAATTTCCTGTTTCAATGATTCGGCATAAAACTACAAGTCACTTAGAACTTTTCTCTTACCAGAATGGGATAAAATAATTCAACTAAATGTTTTGTCAAATTTTCAACCGGTTCCAAATGGTAAAACTTTATTACTCCCTAAGCCACCATGTCTCTGAATAGGAGAAGTCACTGCACACCGATGATAAAAACTCTGATAAATCTTAAAGTAAATCATCTGAGATGTCTGATTCTTCCTACAATCCTGAGACTAATAGTGATCTACAATTTAATGAGCGACAAGAGCTAGAAGATACCTTTGACTATGCCGTAAATGTTGATCACAGGAGTATTCACTGCTACTGTGACGATTTCATTAAATAAAAAAAAAAATGTGTTAGTTGATAATGTATAGGTTGATAAATTTTAAGTGTTTAATAAAATCTCACATTTTAACCTAAAGCGTATTGTAATCATTAAATAATAATAATATTTAAATAAAAAGTCTAATAATATATTAAAAGGAATACGACTGTACAGAAAGGGTAAAGCTTGTTAATTAATCCTGCATAAACAGGCGCCAACCAGAACCAACTTGTTTTCCGACCCCTTAACTAACTAAAAATAATTGTAAATTGATTATTATTTAAATAATTAAACTAGATCACTATAATATACTTTGAAAGCAATTGTAACTAAGAATCTCTCTACTTAATTATTTAATCTAATTTTAGTCCTTTAAATAAAAAAGAAACTTGGAACTACTTTTATGTTGAGTTGAATTCTCGCGAGATTACTACTCTCACCCCTAACTATTTTCGCCCACTTGGAATGCAGCGGTCAAGCAGTAAGCTGTGTACTGCCGATATGTGCAACGTTAAAAATAGTTTATTACAAAATGTAATTAATCCGTCAGTTAAGACACAGTGGGATTCTTTATACTATTAAACAATGTGTTGCGTTAATGTAGTTGAACCGCGACTCATATAAATATGGTGTAAACTAGTGAGAATGAATAACTAAAATTTAGCGCCGGTGACATCTCTTCAAAAATCTTAAAATATAATACTTATGTAATTAAAACTGTGGTAATACCATGAAGTGAAGTGCTACAATCAATCAATCATGTGAAGTGGATACAGGTGAATGAAACTTTGTGTTAATCATTCAGATCAACGAGCTATTACTAACCATTAGCCAAGAGCAGAGAACCAGGAGCCACCATGATCTAAAAGACTTCAGGACTACACCATTCCTGGATACGAAGATAATGAGAGATACCTGACCTACTTCAAACATGCTGCAACCGAGGACCTACGACTGGAATAACGCAGAGCTGGAGGACATCCAAAAAGGTGACACGGAGGCAAGCCTTCCGTGCTTATGAAATACTAAATATTATATTCAACAAAAGACAATAAATTTAACCACATTAAGACATTTTAAGTACTGACAGTAATTGTATACTTATAACTTGTATACTTATTCCTCGTAAAAGAGTTATAGCTCTAAACTGTAAAGCCTTATTGTTTAAAAGATTAATAAAGACCATTCTTCAAATGGCAAAATTTTAAAGCTTTATATGGCGAGGTAACCATTCTTAACGTATTAGAGTAAATCCCGGATCCGGGGACTTAATTAAATTTGATGTACATCTTATTTTGAGGGGGCCTTGTAAAAGAATAAAATATAATCATCATGTAAACTTTAAGCTATTGAAGCATATGTGTCAAGAATTTTAAGTAGAGCAAATAATGCAATATGTAATAAAGAGATGTCATCAGGAGTACCGACTATACTGAGTGCATAAATCAACAGTTTCCCCTTCCCAGAATCCTTTTAAATTTATTGTGCGTTGTTCTGATTAATTTTCAGCTAAGAACGGTGAATGTTATGCGGAAACCGTTCGTAAATTGCGTGGAATTTTTGGACGACGAAAACCACCTAATCTGTCAACTGTGCAGAGATTGATTAAGAAATTCAAAGAAACAGCTTCGTTATTAGACGTTAAATCGTCTGGACTTCCTCGTGCTACCCGTTCTATTGAAAACGTCGCGGTAGTGAGAGATAGTGTCGATGTAAGTCCAGGGAAATCAATTCGCCGTCGATCACAACAACTGGCCATTCCAAGAAGCACAATGCAGCGAATTCTAAAAAACGATCTTCATCTGAATGCCTACAAAATCCAACTAACACAAGAACTCAAACCGTGTGACCATTTGAAGCGCCGAGAATTCGTCAGTTGGATATTGGGTAAACGTGAAACGGACGGTGATTTTTCCCACAAATTCATCTTTAGCGATGAGGCACACTTCCACCTCAACGGGTACGTAAATAAACAAAATAGTGGGCTTAGGGGTACAGAGAACCCTCGTATCATTCACGAGAAGCATTTGCATACACAAAGAGCAACTGTTTGGTGCGGGTTTTGGGCTGGTGGCGTGATTGGGCCGTATGTCTTTGAGAATGAGGCTGGAGATGCAGTAACAGAGTGACTGGCGAACGTTACCGGAACATGATAATGGAATTTTTGTGGCCTCAACTGGAAGGTATGGAATTCGAAGATATGTGGTTTCAGCAGGACGGCGCAACCAGTCATACTGCCCGCGAAACAATTGCATTGTTATCTGAAAAGTTTCCTGCACGTTTTACTTCACGCAACGGCGATCAGAACTGGCCACCGAGGTCTTGTGATTTAACACCATGCGACTCCTTCCTTTGGGGATATGTGAAATCACGCGCTTATGTCCGCAATCCACGAACAATTTTTCAACTCAAGGAACAGATTCAACGAGTTATTGGTGAGATTGAGCCGGAATTGTGCAAGAAGGTCATCGAAAATTTCGATCGACGGACAACGGTGTGCCAGCAGAGTCGCGGGGGACATTTGTTTGATATTGTGTTCCACATTTAACCGCAGTAAGTGTACTTTGTATTAACATTAAAACATCTGATATTTTTCAATAAATAAAAGTTTTTACAACATTATTAAATTTTGCGTACTTTATGGGACACTCTTTATAACCACACCATGGAACATTCCGCATTGAGTAACAATAATTTATTTAATTACTTAGTACGTCTTATTTTACTGCTCTTTTACCAAGATATTGTTTTAAATTTTTTAAATTTTCTTTTTCTTTACTCCTCTGCGGGAGGTTTCAATTCACGAGCCCCTCTTGCTGTAGTACTGATAAGTATGATCAAAACCTGTCAATTTAAGTTTTGTACTTTCTAGTTTTTATATTATAACATTCAAAGTCAAGTTATTTTAATGTATTTCTAGTCCAATTTAAATGGAAACGTTTGATTTAAAGTAAAAGTGGTACAGATAAAACAAGGAACACGCCAGTTATTTTGGCTTATAGATATGACAAAAAACTACAGCTAAAACAATATTCAAATCACAATAAATTATATGCTGCAGCTACGGGGATGTATCTTTTAAAAAATCCTGTAGGCAGAAAGTGCAAAAGCCACAGAATATAATTCACTGTATCACAATAAAGGCGTAATAATGGATCGAAATTGTGACATCCATAATTACCGCGATGTGAATACTTTTGACTAGGTTTTAAAGAGTCAGACGAGAAGAGACTTTACAAACACACTGATGTGGAAGCGATTTACTTCTTCTACCTAAGGCAGTCCAAAAAGCATAAATAAACCTTTCTTTTATTGTATTGCATTATGCACAGAACCAAGATATTTTACTTGTGGGCTAGCATTCTATTTGTGAGTAAACTTTCAATTGGTATTGTAAATTATTGTAATTATCATTTGTTAAATTTCGTAATTTGTTAAGTGTTGTCGAAAGATTTTAACAGTTGAACTTAATAAAAAATAAAAAATATAAGTCATAAAACGTTATGTGCAGTTTTATAGAATTTATAATAAAAGGTCTGCAATACACATTAAAATGTTTTATAGCGATTAGTGCCATCGTATTTAGTGTGTTTTTCTAATAACTGCGATCTATTCAACTTCACTGTGTTTCATCCTTAGTCTTTATGGTGTTTATTACTTTATTTATTAGTGTAGAACGTTGCTGCTCATGTTATTGTTGTGAAAATATATTAAATCTGTGTAATGATAAATTATCAGAAATGGTGAATAAGAACTATGATTAAATACTTTAAAGGAAATATTAATTAATTACCTCTAGTACCAAACAGCAGTCATCTTTAGTTTTATGTTAAATAAGTGTTTTTTTCTACACATAAAAACAGATAATCGTATACTTCAATATTTATTTCCGTTTTTACCATTTGAGCACAGTGTATACACTTTAAAAATATTTTATCATCACTTCACTTTGTATTTCAGCTACATATGCCTACCGGCAGCAACCAGAAATATTTCAAATTGGATATAACATGCAATGTGGCTGTCTTCACATTAAATTTAGTTTAAGCTTGGCCTAGTAACCTGTTTCTGTAACTGTAAAATAATTTGCGTGTTATTTATTTTCGTAACGTGAATTATTGCAGTTTCAAAGAAACTACATTAGTTTACTGTATGAGCAAATTCCCTTACAACCTGGCTTTTTATTTTAATGGCTAAATATTTATGTTTAATTAAATTTATGTTTAAGGGGACTTGGATGACCCTATGGGTCAAAAAATTGATATTTCGCTTTTTACCTTATTTTGTTCTATGCATCTTTAGCTTTAATTTGATACCAAATTTATACATTTCTGTGCAGTAGAACACAAGTTATAATCATTTTTATGATGACGTGCACGGGTATTTTCACGCTTCATTTCGAGTATGTAAGTCTACACGGCTTCCGTGCTGCCATACATATTACATCATTATACAGTATTCATTTGGCTGTTCTTTTTCAATGGTATTTTGTTTTGTTGTGTTGGCACTACTAGTTCGTGGAACAAGCATCATATAACCTAAAAATATTTCACTTCCGGATACTAGCACCAAACTTTGAGGGCCAATTAAATACATACCAAAGACTGTAAATCACCCGGGAGACAACCTTAGAAATTAGGGCTCTATAAAGACTCTTTATAGAGCCTTATTAGAAATGATTACGTCACGAGCAGTGACGTCATCAATATGGCAGCTCAGCCGATTATATAAAGTCGCATATCTCAGAAACCACTGATCAGAGTTTGATCAAACTGGTCCCATTTTAAAGAACAGCTGTTTATCTAAAAGAAATATTATTACATATATTGCTGTAAATGCAACAGTTCTTGAATATTCCTTCAATTATTACATTTTTAGCGAATTTCCCGAAATTCAGCTATTACAGTAAGTCGTGATGTGCGACTTTCACCCGGAACCATGATACAAATTTGTTTTAAGGTCCCTAGAGTACAAAAATCATAGTGGCGAAAAATGTTATGTGTGTGTGTGTGTGTGTGTGTGTGTGTGTGTGTGTGTGTGTGTGTGTGTGTGTGTGTGTGATAGCACGATAACTTTTGAAGGAGGTGTCTAATTTGAATGAAATTTGGTGGAAAAATCAATCATGCGATTTCGTAAACCAGCAAAATTGGGATGGGGCAACCCCCCTTTTCAAATTTTGAAAATTTTAAAAATTAATTTTTAATATTTTTATGTTTGTACTATGCATTTTTGTGCTCATTCCAAATGTGTATGGACATAATAGATTAAATGGTGATGAGTTAAAACTAGTTCAATGGCTCATTTTGTAATTTTTCTCAAAAAAAAAAACGATAACTTTTGACCTTTTTTAGAACTTTTAATGGAATTGTCCGATTACATGGCCAACTGAGTAACATAGCAACAGGTGGTAAATATTTACAGTTTTGTTCTGTGTTGTTTCAGGTTATGTGGTAGTTGAGTTGCGAAGTGTAATAGGCTTATTATTGTGCTGTGTATTATTAGAGTTTGTGCCTATAATTATTTTGGCAATATGACTAGGCTTTCTAAGGTATTCAGGAAACGACAGCATGTGTTTACTGGGTGTCCTAAACAAAATAAACATCCTGTATCCAGTGAAGTAAGTAGCTCTTCAGTTGATAATCCTAGCCCTATGATTGAAAGTCATTTAAAAGAAAGCTCATCAAAGAAAAACGTAGGTGCATATTTGTCTGATTATAAATTGTTTGAAGATGAAAACAGCACTAATAATATAAATGACATTGTGAATTTACAAGCCGTGGAATATTTGCTAACTCAAATTGCAGTTTGTTCTAAGTGTAAAGGTTTTCTATCTATTACCACCGGTAACAGACAAGGCCTAAGTGTTATAATTAGTGCTGTATACAATGATTGTTGATTCACAGTATCTGCAAAGAATAGCAGTACAATAGATAGTAGAAAGGCAGAAGTAAATACGCGTTTACCTTATGCGTTTCGCTGTGTTGGCAAGGGGCAAACCGCCGCTAAAACTTTCTGTGGGGTAATGAATATGCCTAACCCACCTGCCTTCAAATATTACACTCCTCTCCTAAGTGCTTCTGCAAAAGATGTTTGCACAGACACAATGAAAGAAGCTGTGGAAGTATGTGTTGAAGAAAATGACGGTATCATGGATGTAAACAGCAATATTTGATGGATCGTGGCAGCGGCGTGGACATACTTCACTAAATGGTGTGGTTACCGCAATAAGTGCAAACACTGGGAAAGTGATAGATGCGAGGGTGTTTACAAGATTTTGTAGATGCACAAACAGACTGCAAAATGAACACGGAAATAACTGTATTGCCAACTATTCTGGCTCAAGCGGAGGAATGGAAGTGCAGGGTGTCGTTGATAGGTTTCAGCGCTTGTTGAACAAAAAATTTCGTCAACAATGTTGTACATTTTCTCCCATCCATTAACGCATGCTTGAAAGTGTTCCAAGTTTGCGGGTAACTATCTTGTAACCTATCTCCTTGGACTGGTGTCCACGTCTTTCCTATCAATAAGGGTTTTAAATTACTGAAGCCTGAAGAATCAAAAACAGGAGAGGGAGTGTGATAAATCCTTGACAGCTGGTGTCTATGAACTTATTCAACGGAGGTTTACAGGAAAACGATTTGCTTGACCGGCCAGCATAACACAACGGCCGTTTGGTACAAATGAAACCTCACATAAAAGTAAAAATTAGAATATCTGTAACAGCAGTGGTTTTAGCAGTGACTTACTAATCACCACTGCCTATTTGCAAAAAAGAGCAGATTACTGAAGTGAAACCTGCTTTAAATCATTATGTGTATTGGTGACGAATGTTAAACGAAAGTGACGCCTAAGGGGTCCGAACGCTAAATTTCTACTTCACTGACAGTTAGAAATATTAAAAATTATAAGTAAAATAGAAATGTCTACTAACGAGTTTCCAAACATTTTTTGAAAATGAAAAAAATAATATTATGCAAAAGAAAAATGAATATGTATTTTATGCATTATATTATGCAAAAGAAAACTACTTTAAACAACAAAGTTAAAATCAAGACAAATTGTTAGACTGCGACATGATTCAAAATACCTAATTCTAAACGTTCATGTTAACATAAAACGAAATATAATATTAGTCTACTAAGAATCAGCGATGTAAGTAGACAATCAGCGACAAAAATAAACAACGACAATTTAAATTCTTTTAGTAAGTTTGACCTGGGAATGTTAAATTATTTAATAAGCAGACCCAATCACGTTTCAATAACTGAAAGTAGAGGGAAATAACTGTAGTTTATTAAACTGTAGGCTAATATTCTTTATCTGATACGTCGGAATCACATAGTGAATCGGTGAAATTGTGGAGTGACGTGCGAAATATGGAAACACGAGCACCTTACCACGTGTTTCCATATTGCCTACAAAAGCTACCTGGCTACCTGATATAAAAAAACGGAACTTCGTTGATAATTAAGTAGAGTGACCCACCTTAAAATACATATAGAAGCCTATTACATTTAACTCACAATTAAATTTAGCTAAAAACTTCAAACGTGCTAATTCTGTGAAGTAATTTACCACACACGTTTTTGTATCATATAGAAGGATTGTTGACTTGAATGTGATTTGTGCAAAATTACTAATAGAATTGCCGATGTCTTACTTTGTCTGGTGTCGAATTGATTTTTCACATCAAAGGTCGCTATCACGATGTAAACAAACAGAGAAACGAGTAATATAATTATTATTATTAGCGGGGGTCCTACAGTCTAGGCCGCATCCCACATTTCGATCGCCATTTCTCCCTAACTTTCCAGTCATCGTCTTCAATAGCTCGATTTCTCATGCTTTCCCTAATTCCTGTTCTCCATTGTGTTGTGTTCGTACCACCCATTGGATTCATATACGACTGTTAATTCTACCATACTCTTGTACTACATTCCTTGTTAAGGGAATCAATTGTTCTTAGCTGTGCATTAGCTGTTATTTTCTGTCTCCCTCGTATTACTGTTTACTTCCTTTTCTTCTCCTGTTGTGTAAGTGAATGCTTCCTTTGGCCATCGCTTCTCCTCCAGCCTCATTACGTGACCATACCATAGCAACTGTCTGGATTCTATTCTTTCTGCTGTTGTAAATATGAGCCCTGTTTTTCTTCTTATATCTTCGTTTCTAACACGTTGCATTCTACAATAATATTACACGCTCTTCTTAAGAAGTCCATTTCCACAGTTTCTATCATCTTTTTCTCTTTATCTGAAAGTTGCCAGAATTCGCAGCCATAAGTTAAAATGAGCTCCACAATAGTTGTGTAGATTGTCAGTTTAGTTTGAAGTGTCATTTTGTCGACCATTAAGTAACGATTCCTCAGGCTTTCACGGCCGGTGTCAGAGGAATTGTTCATGATATCCGGGCTGTTTGGCCATGGTCCATGGTTTATAACAAAACCAAACGTTTCGGCAGCTCCACTGGCTGCCATCATCAGTGGCATAAAAATCCTGCACGCCGGGTGTTTACGTACAGGCCCACAGTACTGTCGTATAGGCTAAAGCATGATTCAGAAGCATGCTGCGATCGCTATGAATCGGCGGTCCAGAGAGTCCAGAGTCCAGAGTTGAACGGAGCAGCAGCTAGTCGTGCTCCGGTGGTCGCAGTGTCCGGGTGATACCCGATGACTGCATGTTGCCTTGCTGTTACCTTGGCTAGCGATCTCGCGCTTTGAAAGGAATGGGACCTCCATCAATTTTATTTTGGAGGGACAGGATGTTATGATTTTACTTGGACCCTGGGACCTCGAAGAGACCCGTGACGGCAGAATGGGGGAGACCTCGAAGACCTTTCGCGTGAGAAGCAGGAATGACCCTCCCACAACGGGTAGGGCGCCCCCAGCCGCTCAGGAAAAGTCGCCGAGGGCTGCCAGGCGGCAATGTCGGCGCACGGGAGAGAGCGTAGGAGGATGCAGCGTCCACCAGAGGTGGCACTAGGCACACCTAGGGCGAGCGCAGACCCCCCTCTAGTCTGTCGCCGAGCGCCAGCACGGACATGAGAAAGAAGGAAGGAGGAGGAGCGTGAAAATTCTCAAGGTCGGGGGGATGGGGCAGATGTTCTGTAAGTGCTTATGGGGGGTCGTCGAGCAATGCTCGGGGGCGTTTGTGGCGTCTAGGTGGTGGGCCGACATCTGTGCTTAGTCGACGGATGTGAGGATGGGTCGAGACATAGGCTCGGGAGAATAGTTTGAGGGCTAGGGACCGAACGAATTCGGTAAGTGAAGGAACCTTCAACCCTCGCCTGATGGCATCATTTCTGACAAACCAGGGAGAGTTGGAGATGTAGCGGAGGGTTCGGGATTGGAAAGCTTCCAACCGGGCGACAACGGATGGGCTGAGTAGTACCCAAAAGGCGGGGGCTGCGTAAGTCAGGATTGCCCTAAGAAAGAGCAAGTAGATGGTGAGTTTAGTGCGCACAGGCACTGAACCCCGATGAGAGAGAAAGGGAAATAGTTTGGCTCTGACGCCTCTGGCGCGCTGGAGACTCAGAGAGACATGAGGTGCAAAGCTTAGGCGTCGGTCAAGAGTGACGCCCAAGTACTTTACAGTCCGTTTCCACTCGATTGGGCTCCCTTTAAGGGAGAGGGACTGGCAGCGGGAAGTTAATTTACGAGAAAAGGCGATCGCCTCGGATTTCTCCGCATTGACCGCCATCCTCCACTTCCTTAGCCAGTCCGGAAGTACGGCGAGCTGACGTTGCACCAGGCCAGCTGCGAAATCAAGACTCGCTGAGCTGGCGTGGTACATAGCGTCATCCGCATAGAGCGAGAGAGTGACTCCAGGCTGAACAGGCAGGTCGTTCGTGTACACGAGGTACAGAACGGGGCCAAGGACAGATCCCTGAGGTACGCCTGCGGCGACTGGTCGGACGGATGAGTACGACCCTTCGACGCATACCCTAAAGATACGATCGCACAAGTACGATCGGAGAAAATGAACGAATGAGGCAGGGAGTGGGGAGTGGGCCAGTTTGTAGAGAAGGCCTTCGTGCCAGACTCGATCGAAGGCCTTACTCACGTCGAGCAATACAGCGACGGAGGACAGATGCTTGTTGTAGGCGTCCGTCAAATGGGTAACAACCCGGACGAGTTGAAGGGTCGTCGAGTGCTCTCTGCGAAAGCCGAACTGCTCCTGCCGAATGAAACCATCCAGCAGAGGCGCGTACCGACCGTGCAGGAGGCGCTCGAGTACCTTCGATATGACTGGCAACAGTGAGATGGGTCGATGGTTTGAGGGGTCAATACGCAGCTTGCGAGGCTTGGGGATCATGATGATTTTCGCACGCTTCCACAGGCTGGGGAAGTAATGAAGCCGGAGACATCCATTGAACAGCTCGTGGACCAAGTTGATGAGGCTAGGGGGAGCGTGTTGTAGCGCCGCCGCTCCGATACGATCATCGCCGGGCGCCCTCTTAGGGCGAAGTCGACCAATAGCCGAGACAACATCGGCCCGGTCGAACGGGTCAGGGATGTCAGCTGGAGGGCGGGAAAAATATCCAGATAGGAAGTCTGCGACCTCGGCCGAGTGGACGGGGTCGCAGACGCCTCCGTGGACGGTGAATTGCTCCTCCATGGTTGCGGCAAAGACTTCAGCTTTGCCGGCCGCGGAGTACACAATGCCGTCCGGTGATCTGAGGGGATGGCGGGTCCTTTTGTCGCCAGTAAGTCGACTCGCAGCCTGCCAGACAGACTCGGGCCGGACTTCAAGAGACTCGAGATACGAGTCCCAACGATGTGCAGTGGCATCGAGCAGAAGCTGCTTGACAAGGTCAGATTGGGCGTTGAGCCTGCGTTTGATAGCAGGATCCCGGGTTTGTTGCCATCTCCGGCGGAGTTGGCGCCGAGTTTGGATGGCGAGGAGCACCTCTTCAGGTAATTGAGACCGGCGATTTGTCTCCGGGACAAGATAGGTGTGTGTGTCCATAGCGGACGTAACGACTTCTTGAAGATAGTCGGCCATACGGTCCGCATCAGCCGTAGAGGCGATGGGGGCCGGGGGGTCAGATGGCACTGTTCGTTGGAGTTCGTCATGATAGGAGCGCCAGTTGACTCTCCGTGGACGAGAGGGGGGTTGGAGAGGTGTGTCCAACAGGGGACGAACAGTGATAAGTACCGGGTCGTGGTCGGACGAGAGGTCCGATACAGCACTGACAGTGATAGGAATGGCCAGGTCTTTGACAATGACAATGTCAAGGACATCCGGAAGGCCCCTAGTGGGCACGTGGGTCGGTGAGTCAGGACCAATAACTGAGACCTGCAGATGACGCTGAACGTAGCTGTAGAGCGAGCGGCCACGCGGGTTCGTGACACGGCTGTTCCAAGAGGGATGCTTGGAGTTGAAGTCTCCGGCAGCTATAGTAGGTAGTTCGTGGTCGAGGAGGGCGTCCCACTCCTCAGGCGGCGGAGGCCCTCCGGGCCCGGGAGGAAGGTACGCCGAAATTAGGCGAACCTCCCGATCCCCGATCCAGAGGGCCACCGTCGTCGTCTCCAAATACCTAGTATCTGGAGGGGGTAAGAGACGATGGGCAATGCGCCTGTGGACGAGAATAGCAGTACCCCCGCTGGGACGAGCGGGGGGTTGTAGCCGGGGCCTATCCGTGCGATATGTAGTGTACGCCGGAAGCTGAAAGGAAGCAGCAGGGGTAAGGAAAGTTTCGGAGAGGAGGATGACATCGAGGTCATATTCAGTGGCAAAGTTAGCCAATTCGGCTCGGCGAGACGGAACACCACACGCGTTCCATGCCACCAGCCGAAGAGGCCTAGACATTGAGAGGCAGGAGAGTCATGAGAGAGGTAAGAATGGTGACTAGCAGAGACTGGACGTCCTTGGCAGCCAAGATTTGAGGGATGAGGGTCTCAACCCAGACACGCAAACGATCAGCAAAGGTCGGATCCGAGGACCCTTCCTCCGCCGATGGCGCCTGCGGCGTGGGCGGGGGCACTCGATACATGATACCATTATCGGGCCGAGGTGTAGTTGTAGGCTGCCGAGGCTCTTGGGGAGCTGGGGCAGATGCTGACTTAGTTGCAGCGGGCTTGTGCTGCGTGAGGATGGTGGTCGATGACTTTTTCTTCTTTGGCGCGGGTTGCTTTCGCGACGAGGCCAAAGGAGGGAAAGATGCATCGGAGGCGGCGGCTGCCGCGTAACTGAGCGCTCCGGCAGGCGCTGGGCAGGTCGGGGGGACTACAGCGGCTGCAGGCGCAGACGAGGTAGCCGGAACTGGGGCCGCCGGGGCGGCAGATGCAGGGGCTGAGGGTTTCTTGGGGGCAGGTGGGATAGGCTTTTGGGCCTTGGTGATGCGCTTGAGGGCGTCATGATAGTGCTTGCACTGGCGAGAGCTTGCCGGGTGTGGTTCACGACAGTTTGCACACGTGGCAGTGGCGGTGCGTTCACGAGGACAATCGCCCTTGTGATGACCTTCACCACAACGAATGCAGCGTGTCGGGTAATGGCAATAGATACTGCTTTGTCCGTACCTCTGGCAGTTGTAGCACTGCTTGGGTCCGGGTCGGGACTCGAAAGCTGAAACTTTTACCCGGAGGTAAAAGAGAGAGTCTACTTGGTAAATGGCTTGGAAATTCCCTACCTTGAGGATTTTCACAAGGAAGGCATTTCTGGGAATGCGTCTGCCGGGGGAGAAGAGAGGAGTTACAGAGCTGACAGTAAAGCCCAAAAGTTCAAGGGCGTGCGAGATTGTAGGCTCGGGAACATCGGCGGGGATGCCGACGATCTCGACCTTGAGTTCCCTCTCCTCCGGCAGGGCGTAGGTGTAGTAAGGGATACCACGATCAGTCAGCAGCTTCTGGGCGAGCCGGAAACTGTCGATGGTCGTGGTCTCAATTCTGACGGAGCGGCCACCCTGACAAACTGCAGTCAGGGTATTCGCAGGAGCGGCCCGGTGAAGTCGCCGCATGACCTTATCCCAGTCAGTAGGCCGGTCAAAGATCAGAGGCGGCAACCGCCGAGTCGGGGTAGGTGGTGAGGTGGCCGTAGCGGGTCTATCCGTGGCAGGACCCAGCTGGGAAGACCGCCCGGACCCCGCGGAGTCGCCACTGTTTCGCCGTTTCCGGCTACTCACAGTTTGCCACTCCTCAGTGTCCATGGCACTCGTCCCAGCAGACACTGTCTCGGTTTCGGTTGGTAGAGGTTGCGCCAAAGCGCCAGGTGGGATTTCGTGGCCCTGAGAAGGACCGACGGGAAGGTTGGTTGCGGCCATCGGCGAGGTTAACCTACGCCTAGGCTGGTGAGACTTTACGGATCGCTAGCTGGGTAGTGAGGTATACTACTTAATAGCTACAACACTTACCAGGCAACAGACAGCAGCGGAGAACACCAAAACACCACTAACACCAGAAACTCGAGTTCACCACTGCCCGCACAATTGTAACACACAGCACTAATGATGTTAAACACTATGTGAAAGTTTGAGTGAAATATACTGAATAATAACTGAGATAGAGAGCTCCAGACAAGCTGGAGCCAGCGTTGCACAATGGAAAATTCCACTTGTGTAGAGAAACAAACGAACGCAGCCTACCCTGGCAACAGCTCTAGGTAGACTCCTCTCCTCACTGAATCGGCGGGGCGAAAGCATCGCATTAAGTACTTTATGGCATGGCGCGATGCGAGCCTCTCACACACCTTCTTGTTTCTGATTGGCCGATGATGCTGTTCTTACCTGTGCCGGGGTTGCAATTAGTATAACAATTAGCACAGGTAGCATCGCGGTAAATCAGCAACCTTCCCCACAGTACTTCTCGGAAAACTAGTGAGTACCTAATGGCATAGCTTGGTGCGAGCCAATCATACACCATCTTTATTGTGATTGGCTGGTGGTGTCATTTTTACCTGTACGTGGGACTTTGCTGAATTTATAAGTACAGGTAGCATGGCAGGACAGCTTTAGCCTATACCACAGTACTCTGGGCCTGTACGTAAACACCCGGCGTGGAGGATTTTTATACCACTGATGATGGCAACCAGTGGAGCTGCCGAAACGTTTGGTTTTGTTATAAACCATGGACCACGGCCAAACAGCCCGGATATCATGAACAATTCATTAAGTAACGAGTTTAGCAAACGAATAGCCTTTTTCCCTGTTGTGTCCTATTTTTGATGTCACTCGTTGTTGTTCTATCTTCTGAAATAATGGACGAAATTCTTTGTTATTTCAGACGAATAATATAATACATGTCGATATTTCACTATTTACGTTCACGTAGGCGTCGATGATTACCGGCTTTTCAATTAACCTTACCCGTGCATTAGTAGTAACACTTGATTCAAGTTAGGTTCAAGTTATACACGAGTTATCAACTCTGTGGTATAAACCCAACAACCCTTCACACGTGACACGAGGCGTCTGTGCTACGTTGACAAGAAATTATCTATTAGTGAGAAATACGTCATTCGGTGAACTAAACACAGCAGCTACAACGGCAGGAAGCGTAGACTTAACGTTGAACCGCATCTCTATTGCCTTTGTGCAGGTTGCAACACTATGAAAGCAGTGGAGTATAGTCGAAGAACTGCACTTACAGTACCTTCATGAATTTGCGTTCGATTTTTAATATAGTTCTTATTGACGCGGGAACCTGAACTGAAATGCCTTCTTCCGAAACTCAATTCAGTCTGTTTAGCAATCCCGAATATTAGAGAATCAGGTAAAACAGATGTACTGGATTCTACGTTTCCTTCGTAATGCTTTAGGGTTAATTAAAATGAACACAGCTAGACAAAATGTAGACTATTGTTAAAAACCTAAAAATTTTGTCTACTAATTAACTGAATGTTAATCTAAATATATTTATTTCACGTCGTTTTATACGGTTTTTTAGCTGTTTTTAAACAAAAAACCGGTTGCGTGTGGTAGAAAATCATTGCAGAGGAACATTATTGATTTCCTTCTAACTTCCTCATCTAAACGTTTCTCTATACTAGTTTACTTAAAACTTAACTTATTTAGTGTTTTAGCATTTTAAAAATTTTCTTATGATTTTAGAGTGTTTTTTTTTTAATATCTGAGTTGGCTAGAAACTCTCCTTTTATACTAAGTTAATATATTTTTAGTTGAAAATTCATTTGTGTAAAATATGTAGTTAAAAAATTACCTTTCTCCTATTTTTGAAGGTGCTTGGTATGCCTTGAGGACTATTATTGCTAAACATTTTTGAGTGTACTTAGCAGAAAACTCTGAATTTTTACTGATTTTAGTCTTTTTAAGCTATTTTTTACATCTGAAAAAAGATTTACCTGAGTTTTGTAACTACTTTTTAGTTCTTCTTTTTTCATTGTGTAACTACCAAAAATATGGTAGTTACATAATATAAACGAATGTAACGTCAAGTATAAGAAAAACATGGGAATATATCTAGATAAATAAACATTAGTGTATATAAGTGTGTATCTACAAAAATATTAATAAAAAATCCAACAATGAAGAAGAGAATACGAATATATCAACATTAATTACGAATGAAGAAAGAAAATGCCACAAGCCCAAAACAAAATATCAGTAAATAGACCCAATAGGATTCAACAGTGAGGGGAATCAACGAAACAAGGATCAACAAGCTCCAACAACAATGGAGATAAATAAAGATAGCAACTACGAGGAAAATATAGAATAAAGAAGACAGAAGAAGGACCAAGAAGAGCACCAAGAAGAAGAAAGAAGATGGACAGAAGATATAAGGACTCGATATAAACCACATGTACTAAAAACAGTGTAAGTGACAAAAGAAATGATTATAAGTGTGACAAGAAAACCAGTGTGAAACATTTAAGGAACCACAAACAATTACAGTGTGTACTTAATACAAATGTGAAACCGGTGAATAACTAAATATTTCAACTGAATAAACCACACAAACAATTACAGTGATGAAGTTTACAGTGTGAAAAATATGTTAATTTCATGATGAAGCAACAAAAATTAAAAATAGTCAAATAAACACAGACAATGAGTGTGACTGATTTAATAAAGTTGTAACCAACACACATAATCATAAGACCACCAGATTAGAACAAAATAGAACAATGATGTTATTGTTCATAAAGAACTGACAACAAATAAAAGACATTTGTTAAGTATCAAACATAACAGGAATTAAATTCCACCATTGACCAGAAAAACATTGCATATAATACAAGAAAGATTTGTGTTAGTGTGTAAGAAGGAATTGTATAAACATGTGTAACAAATTAATTAAAGTATTATGTTAATATACCATAATGAAGTCAGTTTAGTAGTAGAAAAATACTGCAATAAAACAGATGGTACATTGTTACACAACCCACAAGGAAGAGACCTATTACAACAAAAAAATGATACATATTAGTATAAATATCTGATCATCAAATATGTTATCAAATGAGAATTTATTATAAGTAATAATAATAAATATTAAGAAACAATGTAATATAATGCAAAACAATGTAAATAGGACAAGTCAAACACAATGACACAGGGAATAACAGAAATGAGAAAAGTATACCAGTTTAGTTAAGAAAAGTACAGTATCAAAACCAATGTAAATGTTTATAAGAGTATTACCAGTAGTGAGATAAATATCTGATAATACATTGAGAACAGATTTTGAACATGATAAGAACAGTATTATAACTAAATTATTGTAAACCAATTAACCATGTACATATGACCAGATGTAAGCTAAACCATTGTATAGCTAGTTAGTTAAGAAAAATACTGTATCAAATATTGAGCACAGATTGTTACAATTATTACCAGTAGCAAGAGGAAATCCCAAAGCTACTATCAGAACAGATAGTGACCACAAAAGCAGTCATATTATATACAAACATTTGGAAACCAAATGACCATTATAAGGAAAACCAAATGTAAACAAACAATGACCAACCAGTTATTTATGAAAAATATAGCATATGAACTTATGTAAAAGTAATTGGAAACATTACCAAAAGTTAGAACAATATCTAATGCTACTTTGGGAATCCAAACCAAATATGACAATAACAATTTAGTTGTTGTATCAGAAAAAATAAATGACTATTATGACATGACACAACATGAACAGAGCCATTACTGAAAGATTAGAAAGTTCTGAGCTCATTAAAAGGTAACCATTATATATAGTAGATTAGATACTATGTATGTACACTAATTACAATCATTAAATGATATGATTTGTATGAAGAGATTAAAAAATAAGATGAAAAATTGTATAAGAACCATATGAGAGGTTTGAACTTATGTAAAAATTAAATTAACCACAGTCATACATAAATATTATAGTGGAAAATTGTGTAAATAAACATTACTAATAATATTAATATAATCATTTGAAATAAGAAAAATTAGTTATAAGCAGATTTATAAAAAATCTAACATGGACGCTTAATGACGCCATAGCGAGATTTGTGTAGGAAACAGTTTTTCCCAAATTGTAAAGTAAACCGACTGAGATACAGACTCAAAGTGTTTAGATAAGAAGTGTTTTATTATATTTAACTAAAATCTGGTGTAACGAACTTATAAAAATAAGATGCACCAGAAATAAATAATAAAATCGTTATTGTAATAGTAATAATGAACGAAAAATAAGCGTTTTTGGACTTATTTTAACAAGCAAAACGCCCTGAATTCATTGATATCAACTAATTAACGATAGGACATAAGATAAGAAAGTTATGATAGTTTTAAACTTTCAAGTTAAATTTTTGTACCAATGATGACGTAAAAACGCCTCAAACCCAAACTCAATTTTGGCAAAAAATTAAATATTTTAATAAAACGAAGGCTTTCGGGTCGGAGACTATGACGAATCCAGCCAATGGAATGAATGACTTTCAGCAGACGACCGAAAGACGTCTCAGAGGTACCAGACAGTCTACGAAAAACCACCAAACGTACAGGTCACGCCGCTCTAGTCAAGGAAGAAATAATTTATACTTTAAAACTGTGCGCGCCATGTTACGTCAGTACACAACATACAGTTAACCTAAATACAACATTCATACATACGAGTGAAAAAGTGCGGAATTGTGTTAATTGAACAAGTAGGTCAGTGTATAATAACGACCATACTTGCGAGTGAAGTTTTAAATAGGAAACAGGGAGTACAGTTTTATTTAAACAATATTTAAACGAAATTAATAATTTTATGAATATCTGACTTTCGATACTACGCAAGTCGTACAATGCTGAGTGTCGAAAAAACAGTAATTAAATTATCAGAATTGAGAAAAGATTTAAATCGACATTATTAAAATATTTGAAAAATATTTTAATTAATTATAGTAATTTAAAATAAAATGTTTGAAAATAATTGTCAATGAATACGAGAGTATTTAGTCACTCGTTTGACTAAACGTATTTTTCTTGAATTTTTCTATGTTTTAAAATCTACTTTATTAATTTTCATACAATCGAAATAAATGTAATTCTGATAATCATATATTAAAAACTATTATGAATAATATGTTTAAATGTATAGTATAAGAAATATTAGCTAATAAGGAATACTTATCCTTTATAACCACACCAGTTAATTCTAACCTCAGAAATTGTTGCGGTAACTTGATAATTTCAACATTACCGATCTGTTCTCAAGTAACAATCAAATCAAATAGAATTGCTAACAAGAGTTTTTTGAGAAATTTTTCTCTTGTGAATAAATGATTTTAAACCTAATTGTTAAACGAACGTAATACATTTTGAATACTGTACAAGTCATACAGCTTGATAATAACACCCTAGTATTAGAGATGCGCGCGCATACCCGCGTACGATAATTTCATAAATACCAGACATATGGTACCAAATTTTGATTTTTTATATTTGTTCAATTATTATTCAGTATTGTTAATTCTATATAATTATTTGTATTACATCTTGTAACTGGTATCATGTTACCTCAAAGAACCTAACGAAATATGGTAATTCGCTGAATCAAAGTAACATAACCTATGTAGTTAAATTATTGTACTAACAACAGGTCTACCAGCCTTGAGGAATTAGACAGAGTCTTACTGAATTTTATTGTAATCAGTAATTTAAAGATTGTTAATTATTGTTTTTAATTGTTGAAGATTTTATCACTTACCAAATTGTTAATAAACCTCCAATTTTATTACCACAAAAGGAGTATCATTTCTAGTAAAAGTAAATTCATTTAATTTTTAATCAGTTCTGACACAGGTGGCGGAAGAATTTAAAAAAGTTTTAGCATAATCCAGAATATTCATCAAATATTCCTTCATCTACTATTGTGTGTGATGATATATTAAATATTCAATCTGAATATTTTTTGTTGTTGTATTTGAAGTGCATGTATTTCAGAAGGAACATCACAGAACAGAATCGAAGCATTCAAGTGTGGTAAGTAAGTGAGATACACAACAAAGTGCACGGATCATATTAATATAAATAGGAGTGGACTATTACTGCGTACCCACAAAAAAAAATACGTTAACACCAATAACCTCTACGATTACGATTACACCTTTAGATACACAACATTATAGTAGATACCGGTGCGTGTCTACACCCACACGAACACACCAAACATCACTACAACCATATTATATTATATCCTGTACTTGTAATTTTATATTACAAGTTGACGAACCCAACGTGGGGCTTGACATAATAAGACCCCAGGAAAGTAGATACTACAACATCAGCATCTTAAATACTATACTTGTAATTTTATATTACAATTGTTAGAATAAAAATTCGTATTTTAAAATGTTTACAATACGCAACAAATCAGCATCATCCACAGTCCAATTCCAAGAAGCTGGGACAAGCGTTTAAAGTCCGGGACTTTTGTCACTAGTTTGCAGAATCAATCTAGAACGACAGTACTACTTCTATGTAGGCTGCAAATGCGATAAGGAAGAAGCGATTATTATCAGTATATCAAATTGAAAAACATGTCAGTGATGGGTGAACTGGTACCATTGGACTATGATAAGTAACAAAGTAATACTATTATTTTACTGTTTCCAATCAATTATCTTATAATTATTAACAAATATTCTTACTAAAAAGAAAATATTGTTGTGAAAATTATAATATAATTTGCAATAGGCTGGTTCATTTATTAATCAGTAATTTTTACATGTGATTTTGTCTTTTTAAATGTTACTTTATTACTGAGCCTACTTACACGGTTTATGTATATATGATCCTAAATGTGTATGAGGAAATTGTAGTTTAATAAAGAAATTTAATAGTTTCTTTTAATAAAGAAAGTAGGTCACAAAAGAGCATGGCTTCTTTCATTCGGAAGCTAGAGAAAGATACGTCACTTTTGCTTAACTTTGTTTTGTTTCCTGCCAATATTTCACTCACAGTCTTCTATTATTAAAGTTAGGTAAACTTGTTTTCCTTCTGATGTTATTTTCCACTACATAGATCCTCTTTTTGTTAGCGTTCTAGAAAATCAGAATTCCTTATAAGACAAATACAAAACACTTAGGAAGTACAGTTTGATACATGATCTAAATTACTCAATTTATTAGATTCTGTCTGTTACAAGAAGGAGAATATTTTCTGTCTGCCGACTCCAAACATTGATATTTAAACAAATACTTTCAATTTAAAATTAAATAACGAGTGTTATATTAGATAATTAAGACCGTTTAAAAATTTAAACAAATTATCAAAATTGTATTTTTTCCAGCGTAGATTATTAACATAATTAAACTTGCTTTTAGTAGTAACTGAATGTACGATATGTTCTAATTATCTGATGTGTGAATGCATATTTGTAAATCAATATTCACAACAGAGAGGGCTTTACATGAAAACTGAGGTACTGATTACAAGAGACATATAATCACAACGATATGCGGAAATGTTAGTTTTCGAAGTGAGATAACACACAACAAATACAGTAGGCCTACTTATCGCCTGTCGATAGTTATCCAGTCCCAATGTAGGTTATTGCCTCCGTCGCTTGAAATCTCACTGGTGACGACCCAGTCCGTAAACTGGCTGTTGTTTGTATTACACTGTGTTACCGAAATACGTCAAACGCTTCACTGTGCGGTACTACTTTGTGAAATGTGTACTGGTGTAAATCGCATATTATAAACCTTCAGCACTGTCAACTACGTACGGGTTTTAACAAATCTTCATCATATGTAAGTGTACACCAATCTCCAATTTTCACATTTCTTGGTCAATTCGTAAAACATTCACAATTTTGCCTCTTCTCAGATCGTGTCTGTGTCTTTTACCCAACGATTCTATAACCTGCCTTGCCTCATTCTGCGTTTGAGTCGCTGATATATGGTCATTTACTAATTCAGTAGCTCTCAGCGGAGCTTCATTGTGTATGGGCGCGTCCGCCATACATACGTAGCTTTGAAGATCAAGGATGATAAAGACGGATGCACAACTGAAAACTTGGTACGCCGAGAAACTAACAAATCCGATAAGGATAGACATTATTAGTATTCGTCTAACAGTGTCGTTGGGAATTAACCAGATAAATGGGATTTGGAGATATAATGGATGGATTCTCAACAACTGGCCAAATTAACTTGCTCCCATTCTTCATTGGTCTTTTTGCTCACTCTAGCTCATTTTTTTGTTTATTGTTTTCAACCCTCTCTAAACTCCTTAAAGCATAACACTACTTTAATATTCTATTTATAGAGCTTTAAAATTTTCCTTGTTTTTCTTGGATATGTACCACCCATTGGATTCATATACGACTGTTAATTCTACCATACTCTTGTGCATCCCTTGTTAAGAGAATCAATTGTTCTTAGCTGTTCTTTTCTGTCTCCCTCGCATTACTGTTTACTTTCCGTCATCTGGTCTTAGATATTTTTATTTCTGTGTAGCTCTTCCTGCTTCATCGTCTACTGGGAAACCCGTACCAATACATCAACAACAATGTATTCAGGTTCGCTAAGATTCATTTGCGACTCCGTGTAATTTTTAATTGCAATACAGGAAAGCACTTATAAAAGTAGTTGGTAAACATAAATATTTAATAAACGCATACATCGGGTACTTGAGAGCAATTTAAAATGTAATACGTAGCTCGGAAACGATCTGTGTGACACTGAATACTAAATAAATAATTGGTAGTATCAGACTTCTCTCACAGGTGTTATTTGTAGACCTTTAATGCAAACACGAAGTGGTGATATAATAACCATAGGGCCATAGACCTGCTCTGGGGTGAAGAGGAGAGAACTCATGCAAAAAAAAAAAAAAAAAAAAAAAAAAAAAAAAAAAAAAGGCTACTGTATCTGCTACGTGTGTATGTATTTTATGAAATATGTTTATGTATTATAATCCTATTCGCCATCACCTGTCAAACGTAATCTTTAGTAAGTGCTTGTGACCCGTATAGACTTTAGTCTCGTTATAGAAACAAGCAGGTTGAAGCAGCAGCAAACGACGAGTGAAACGATACGATACACCAACAAATGTACAAAAGGATTATCATCTTCCTGTAAAACTTAAAGCCTTACAAACCTGTGTCATAACGTGGCAGAATTTATTCACTGTAGGCTTATATAAAGAAAGTGATAACACGATACTAAAGTAACTGGTGTATTGAATTTTGTTATCCATGACGTGTTCGAGTTTTATTATGCATTCTGCTTATACAATATATTTTCCTAGCGTTATGTGGCAAGATCAATTTCTTTCTCCGGGTTTGTAAACGTGCTAATTTATTTTGGAGAATTCACAGTTTAAATAAAGATTAAGAGAATAATTTGTTTAACGTAATATAAAGTACGTAGTTGATTTATCTTAGCAATTCGAATTAAATACTCAATGTTATTTAAGCGGAATTTCGTAGTCCTTCAGTCTTCGACTGGTTTGTACCCTCCCCGCATATACCCGTGGTGCGTGTGGTACTGATTCTCTCACAGGTATATGGGACCTACAGTTTAACGCCGGATCCGAACGGCATAGTTGGGGAAGGTTTATACTAAGCAGGATACCACTCGCTGGTTTGCCACTGCCTTGCGAGGGGGAACGGTCGTATCTAAATCAGATGGCCCCCGGCGGGAATTGAACCCGTGCCGACAGCGTAGCAGCGCCACACGCTAGCCACTACGCCACGACGGCTCCCGCGGAATTAATTTTACATTACTAATAATTATTACTAATTATTTTAATTACTAATAATTATTATTGCTTAAGTAATATAGTATAGAATATACTAAGTAAAATAGCTGAGCTCATCCACGAACAAGATAGTAAGTAAATGGGCGCAGACGAATTTATTATGATTTAAATGTCGTAATAAATAATAACGGGATAGATAAATTTATACAAAATAACAAAGGATAAAAGATTTAGGTCTCAAATGGATCCAGCTTGATTTTATATTGTAATTATAAACGACAGGAAATCATTTGAAACCACAAGAAACAAGTATCACGAGAGAGATGGCTGGCGGATGTAAAATAGGAATTTCCGGCTGTAAAGTAGCTTGAAAGTAGAAAATGGTGATATATATAGTACAGGAGACCAAAACCCACGTAGTATTAGAGAGAGAGAAAAGGCTATACAAAAAGTGAATATATGTAGATGATTTTCACAAGAATATTATTAATTTTCTTTACTTTCAATTGTCTTCTTGAAGTAATTTCGCCTATTGTTCGAAATTGTCTGTGGTTTACCATTCTGTGAGCCATTAAGTAAGTATATATACGGTGAATGGGAGAAACGTTTTGTTGTTAAGAAAAATAAAACTGACTACAGCTGTAACGAACATCAATACTTACTGAGTAGCGAGATTTAGTATAAGAGCAAACTAATGCCACTTTTGTTTTTAAAATTGTGTTTCAACACATGTGCTATGTTGTTATATTTCAGTCAGCACTGACTGAACAATGACATATCATAACCATAACCTCAAAGTTTTTTTGTTCTTTAGCTGTGTTGTTTCAGTGCTCAGCTCCATTCGTAGTGATTTCAGGGCATTTTATTATGAGTGCCCCGTTGTCCGTGTGCACCAAAGAAGAAATGAGGGGAGTGGTACGTTTTCTGCACTCTGAAGGGACTAAACCTGCGGAGATTATTCGCAGAATGCAGCAGCAGTACGGTGAGAGCTGTCTTAGTGAACGCAAAATTTATGAGTGGATAAATCGCTTTAAAAATGGTCGTGTATCTATCTGCGATGAAGAGCGTTCAGGTAGGCCATCCACTTCGAAGACGGACAAGAACATCGAGATAGTTGAGCGAATGATTCATGATGATCGACGTGTCAAAATTGATGAATTTGCGCATGCGTTGAACATTAGCCACGGTTCAGCAGTTTCAATAATCCACGAATCACTAAATTATCGCAAAGTGTGTGCTCGTTGGTTACCACATCGACTGACAGACCAGCACAAACAGAAACGTTTGGAAATTTCAAAATCACATTTAAGGCGTTTAGAAGAGGAAGGAGAAGAGTTTCTTAGTCGCATAGTAACCGTTGATGAGACGTGGGTCCATCACTTCGAACCACAGAGTAAGCGGCAGAGTATGGTGTGGAAACATCCATCCTCGCCTACAGCAAAAAAGTTCAAAAGACAAGTTTCTGCAGGAAAGTTGATGATGACAGTGTTTTGGGATATGAAAGGTCCACTTCTAATTCATTACACTCCTAAAGGTCAAACAGTGAATAGTGACAGCTACTGTGAGCTACTGCGAGATCTGAAACCCAAAATCAAAACAAAGAGGCGAGGAAAACTTTCAAAGGGTGTGCTTTTGCTTCAGGACAATGCCCGTCCTCATACTGCGGGGAAAACGATCCAGTGCATTCAAGATCTTGGTTTTGAGCTGCTGGAGCATCCGCCGTACAGTCCTGACCTAGCTCCAAGTGATTTTCACCTTTTTGGTCCGATGAAGGAGCACCTGCGTGAATCCAAGTTTTCGTCGGGTGACGAGGTTGTGGAGGCGGTGCGCGAGTGGCTGTGCACGATGCCACAAATCTTCTTCCAGGACGGAATTACGAAGATTGTCAAGAGATGGACCAAGTGCATAGAAGTTGAGGGAGATCATGTAGAGAAATGATGTTACTTGTCATCTTGTTTTCACAATAAAAAGTTCCTTTTTAACAATTTGCCTTTACTTTTCGACTTACCCTGTACTTCGCTTTACGTGTACACACATGCACAAAAACATGCAGCTTTCTTTAAAAGAAACTCTTGATGCTTTCAGTTTCTTTCAGTAATTAAATGTTATATATTTACACAGCAAATAATAGGTTTCTGCTGCAAGTATATCTTTGTATACCCTGTACTTTTGTTGCACCCTAAGTTCGTATCATAGACACAATCTGTATTATTAGATTTTTTAATAAAATTAAACTTATACACCACCACCACCACCACCACCATCATCCCTAAATCAACAACAATACTGAAGACAGTACTGTGGTCACTAACGAGTAACATCCTACGTTAGCAAAGCTCGAATTACACTCACGTTGGCAGTCGATGGTACTGTTGAAACGTCTGTTTTTGTTGAAAACAATGAACCACGGGCAAACAGGGCGGCAATAAATTTTAACAACATTGACTGCAGCCGTGTAAGCCTACGAAGTATTGTAATATAATTTACTTGCAGAAAAATTCTATTGATATTTATACTTAATATTCCTCGCGCGCGCGCGCGCGCGCACACACACACACACACACACACACATTGTAATGAATTTTAAAAATTTCTCCTTCGGCCGGACAAAAGAACCCACACACAATGTAAGCCCGAAAAGTTGGGTCAATATTTCAGTGGGCGTAAGGGAAGTCGGTAAATCTATGTCGGGGGTTCCAAACACGTCTATAGTGTCAGGCATCCAAAAGATCAAAACCAGGTCATTCACTGTCCGCTGTGATAAACAGGACCGCCTACACACACAGTTTAGAGGACAATACGCTTTGTTTATCATTTGTATTGAACGTTTGTATTCCCGCCATTTTAAAAAGTACTACATTCTTAAAATCAGATTTTAAAACGAATTAGTTCACATTACGTAACTACGATGTATTTGTATTACGTAAGAGGTAAGTTTTACGAATTTGTAGTACGTTGTATTTGTATTTGTTTCGGCTACGGAAATTTTTGTAACATTTTCAGTCTACAATTTAAAGAATAATGAGAAATTACTAAAACCTCATGCATTCAAGTAATAGGGGCTACACATTGATTAAACAAATGAAATATTACACATTTGCATAGAACACTAAATGAAAATGAGAATTTGCATTGAACTCAATAGAATGAGAAGCAACTTAACTTGCAAAGTGCTGTCAACTATTTTTTTTTTTTTTAACTACTTGCAATCAGTATAACATAAAAATAACATACTATAAGCAAATCTTTTGTATGAGAAAAAAATAGGTGTTGACCATGTGGAGCTGTTATCCTGTGATAACAAGCTCAGTTATTCAGTAAAAGTAGGTTACAAAAAGAAACAACAGTCACAAAGATTATGGGTGCTTAAATCTAGATGGTAGGTCTAGTATTTTTTGTCTCTTTAGTCTATGAGTGTCTTCACTATTGTCTAGCAAATTTATTGCAAGAATATTAGGGTGTAGTTTTAGTATACTTAAATACTTTTCACTGCACTTACTCACTTCATCTTTAACAGATGACACTTTTAAGTCACAGAGGATTTCTCTATTTGGTATAAACCAGGGTGCATTTGTTATAATCCGTAGAACTTTTGCCTGGAATCGTCTAGAATCTCTATATTAGACGTTGATGCCGACCCCCAAAGCTGTATGCCGTAGGTCCAGATTGGTTTGAATGCCACTTTGTAAAGGAGTAATTTGTTGCTAATGGACAGAGGTGATTTACGTCCAATCAGCCAATAGTATTTGCTGAGTTTATGGCCAAGTTGTTTTCTTTTGTTGAAAATATGCGTCTTCCATGTCAAGCCTTTATCCAAATGAATGCCCAGATATTTAACATTGTCCGCTTGTGGTAGGTAATGGCCATGAAAAGAGACTTGAGGTGACGCTCCTCTGCACTTAGTGAAAGTGACATGGACAGACTTTGTTTCATTGATCAGGATGCGCCATGATTTCGTCCAACGTTGAATTTGATACAAGTGTTGTTGAAGCATTCTCGCAGCAATGCCAGGATCTGCATGACTAGCCAGTATTGCTTTGTCGTCGGCAAACGTTGCTGTTCGGGCATAGGGACAAGTAGGAAGATCTGACGTGAAAAGTAGATATAACGTTGGTCCAAGGAAGCTTCCTTGTGGAACACCAGCTCCGACAGGGTACAACTGTGTTACTTCTAGTCCGTATTTAACCCTAAAGTACCGTTCATGCAGGTACGACTTCAGAATAAGATATAGCGTGTGAGGAAGTACTTTTTTAAGTTTGTAAAGGAGGCCCACGTGCCAAACCCTATCGAAGGCCTGGCTTACGTCAAGGAAGGCAGCGGTACAGTAACCCTTTTTTTTAAAAGTTTGATTGATGAGTTCAACTACCCAGTGAACTTGTTCTATGGGGCTGTGTCCTTTTTATGGGGCTGTCAACTATATTATGTCAATATTTCTATGGGGCTGTCAACTATTAAACAAGAAAGATGGACACACCGAAAGTGGAAAGTCACGTATATCCGACAGAATACAAGACGATAAAAACGAAACCCTGTACGTTCTGCTGGTTGTCTCTCATTTTCTATGCGTGTGCATTCAGAGTTTACTTATGTCCTATGGGTGTGCTACACTGACTTAATGCCAACAGACTTTAAATATTACGTATTTTTACCTTATTTATTTATGGATGTCATTTAATATTTTATGTCCGTAAGAATTATGTATGTTACTATACAATTTTAATTTAACTTTAAATTTTATTTATTTTAACTTTCTATTTCTTGTTTATTCTAATTTACAAAAAAAAGTCTTACTAGTTTCATACACAAATCTCAACCAGTGGCGTAGTATCTATTTACTATATTTATTTTTGTTGTTGTTGTGGTTGTTGTTGTTGTCGTTGTTGTTGTTGTTGTTGTTGTTGTTGTTGTTGTTCTTCTTCTTCTTCTTCTTCTTCTTAGTCCCCAACAAGGATTACGCCTTGGTGTCCTGTTTCGGCTTCATAGGATTATTCTCATATTTTCTTTGGTCTTCCTAGCTGGTTTGTTTCTACTTGCCGCTTTTGGTAGACTTCGATCAATCATACGTTCCAGATGGTACTTCCAATTTCTTTTCATCAAGTCTTTTTTCTCATTTAGGTCGTGTATTTCTAAATTGTCTCCAATCTATTCATTTCTAAATCGATCTTGTTTAGAACAGCCTTTGACCAATCTTAGAAATTTCATCTCCGCTGCTTGTATGCGCCATTTATCTATCACTGACGTTCATAAAGAATTATAGGGACAGCCTATTTAACTTGTAAAACTTGAATGATTATATTTCCGCGTCTTGTTTCTTAGTGTTCTTCTTATGGTGCCGCACATCATTTAAAACTTATGTAGCTTATTGTCTATGTCTCTATTGTTCTCATATGATATAGCATACCGTAGGTAACTAAAGTGAGAGACTTCAATTAGTTGTTTGTTAATCATTATTTTAGCTCTTACAGGACTGCTTTCCAGGAAAACCATTACCATTGTTTTGATTGTAAAAATACTTAAGTTGTACTGAATCGAACACCGTTGAAAATTATGCAGCGCTCTTTGCAAACCATTATCGTCAGCAAACAGCAGCGTATTAACAAATTTCCTTTGTCCTATTGATGGGTAAATAATCAGCCACCTAATAGTGACATCGTTTAAAAATATATAAACAGCGTCGTAGAGAGACTATAGCCCTGTTTTACACCTTGATTTGTACTTTGAACCTTCTGATCTATTTATTTATCTTTTTATAGCTGCTTTATTGACACTTTTGGCACGGCTGAATGCTATAACAGATACCATAATTTCAGAGGCCCAGAACGGTTTTAGAAAGGGCAGATCATGTTTAGATTGTATATTTACAATAGTCCAGCTCATTGAAAAGCGTAGAGAGTATCAGCTACCCACATACACAGCTTTCGTCGACTTCGAGAAGGCTTTTGACAGAGTGAATCGGAGCAACCTATGGGGAGTAATGGCAAGGAAGGGGATCCCACAGCATCTAATTAGAGCAATACAGAATCTGTATATGCAGAATAAAATATGCAGCTCCTAGAGTTGGCCTGATCAATTGTGGAGTACGACATGGGTGTCCATTATCACGTTCCCTTTTTAATTTATATATTGACGATATGATACAAAACTGGCAGATGTGTCTTCGAGACCATTTTATGATTGGTCACTCTACAATTGACACTTTGTTGTTTGCGGACGATCAGGCTATTCTGTCGGACTCTGAAAACAGATTGAAGATGGGTATACATTTGTTAAATGGAATCTGCAAAGACTCTGGATTGCAGATATCCACAAATAAAACCTAGGTGATGGCTTTTTGTGGAACTGATCCCGTACGGACAAAAATTGTTATAGATGGTACTGTCCTGGAACGAGCTGGCAGTTTTGAGTACCTCGGCTACAGTGTGTCTTATAATGCAAACAACTACGTGGTGCGTAAGTTGCATAAATTTAACCTTATGTGCGGGACCATCAGCCAAACTCTTAAGTCAGCAAGTAAAGGAACAACACGCCTAAAATTCTACAAGGTGATGGCTCTTCCCATACTTCTTTATGGGTCTGAGAATTGTACTTTAACGAAAGGCCAGGTTAGTCGCATCCAAGCGGCTGAAATCAGATTTCTCAGGCACGTGGCAAGGTATACTCTCCATGATCTTAGAAGAAACACATATATACGGCGGGACATGAATATTATGAGTATACTTGACAGGATCACCCAGTATCGGCTGAATTGGTGGGAACATCTTTGCCGAATGGATGACTGCCGCATCCATAACAACAACTATGGAACTGTAAGCCGAAGGGACGGAGAGGCGTGGGACGTCCGAGAAAGCGCTGGAGTGACCATCGCTGTAATTTTTGCCTATTTGAGACCGGAACAAACCATTCTTGGTTTAAACCTCGAGGTTGATGATTATGATGATGATGATTGAAAGTTTTGTAGGTGGTTACATACTTGGACATTTCATGTTTCATATAATTATTATAATCAACTATAAGGTAACTATATATTGCTACTCTAACGATGAATTACATGTGTTGTTACGTGATACTTTCCACGTATTGTGATTACGCAACGCTCTCTGCTTACCAAACTTGACTCATTCCAGACGTCTGTCAATTAATCTATCGGTATCCAGGTTATTACACCACACACGCGATGTATAAAAGCGTCGCTTCCAAAGCAGACATTTTAGTTTGGGACTTGTGATATTAGAGTGCGTTCCAGGGTCATTGTTGTTCAGTGTAAAGTGATTATTGTATGCCTTATTGCCACACTGTTAATGACGTTACGGTATATTTATCGTTTGTTGTAAGTTAACTGTAACGAAAGTGTTTTAGCGATTTCATTTGGTGTCAGTTTTTCTGCTTCCAATAAACAACACGACGATACAAACGACCGCCATAATAATGGTATCAGACGTTGGATACGCCATTTAACACATCGTGGAAGAGTAGTGCGCCTGGTAATTGATTTTCAATAATAGTTCCCAGTCAGATGATGGAAGCTTACAGCAAACACAAAAACGGCAGGATGAGAAGTGACGACAGGAAGCAGAAAAACGACAGAATTAGAAACCCAGATACGAAATAGAAAGGGAAGAAGAGCCGCGTAAAGCACTCTTGTCGAATCTCAAGAACGACAGAACGAGAAACATAAGCAGGAAGCAGAGGAACGGAAGTGTGAGACATCACGTCGTTGATACAGAAGCAAACGCAGGACGAGAGTGTGTCGCTGCAAAGATATGTCTATTACGAGGTGAGATCAATAACCAAATTACTAGAATATCTGACGTAAAAAACAATATTAAACAAAATATCTGAAGTTGAAGCAGCTATGTGAACAAAATAACTGCAGCAGAATAGTCAATCGCTGATATTATAAAAAATATTTAAACAGAATTTGAACAATTTTAGGAAAGTACAGCTATGTTTTCCAAAACAAGTTGCTAAAAAGATAGTAGGCCTACCAATAATAAACACAAAAGTAGAGATCGCCAATAAAACAATAGAGCTGTCATTTTGCCTACAGACGATAAAATTTATTCAAGAACCCAAAATTGGATGGACGCCGTATTTACTAGGCGACGTATCTTTAGCAATTTAAAGCCGCTGCATGTGCAAATTATTCGACGGAGAAACACAAACAAATTTCACTTGATCTCACTTTAAAAGACTCGCAGCAGAGCTAGTAGAGAAAGTACTATCTTATAGCCAAAAAATGTCTGCCGAATTCATAAACACTCTAGAATTTCGGGACATTTGTGCGTTAGTCCTACGCTCAGTTGTGAGTAAGGGGTACGTTCTGGGATGAGTCTTCAAGATTTCAAAGCGTATTAATTTTAGTAGAATTTCAAATTTTTTCAGTTTTTAAATTAGGTAGTTGGAAATTGTTTTTAATTTTTCACAGCTTTTTAAGGGGTTTGTTAAGATTTCTAAATTTTTGGTAAAGTTTTTCCTAAATTGTTCGAGTGTGCTATAAACTTTATTTTTACACTAACTGTTTTTTTAGGTAGATTTTAAAAATTAAAAAAAGTACATAAATTTGAGAGTAATTTTTGTTCCTCTTTTTTCATTTTTATCACTAAAATACAAATCCCTGCTTCACAATATTTAAAAACCGGGACAAATCTGCGTCCCGGTAATCTTAATCCAAGACACTGGGACGAATGTTTACAATCCAGAATGTTTTGTGTTGCTAGTTCACAAAAGTAAGTTGGTTCAAGTGTTTTAAAGAAGGTAACATCATTATCAGTATATTAAGATAGAAGATGACTGTGGTGGGAGAATCTATACAATGGTAATGTACCAACAATGCGCTTCCACGATTGTTTATCGCTTTTCAAATATTCGTTTGTAATTAAGGACATAAATTGTCTTTAAACAGAAATTATAATTTTTGAGAAAATGTAAAGTAATTTGGAACACACTGATTCATCTAATAATCAATATTTTTATATTTGGATGTGTGTATGTGTGTTTGTAAAAGCTAGTTTATTGCCAGAATTATACGTTTCACGGTAATGATTCAATACATGTCTGTAATAACATGAGAGATTCATAAAGAAGTTTAATAGTTTATTTTAATAAAGAAAAGAGATCACAAAAGCAACATAGATATTCTTTCAGCCAGAAAAATGTGTCGCCTTCGCCTAACTGCGTTTTGTTTTCCTGTCTATATTTCACTCAAAGTCTTTTGTTATTGTAGTCAAATAACTTTGTTTTCCTTCTGATATTATTTTCCATGACAAAGATTTATTGTTGCTTGTGTTCTAAAAAATTAGATTTCTTTATAAGGCGAATACAAAACAAAAAACACATAAGGAAGTACAATTTGATGCTTGATCTGGATTATTAAGTTTATCAAGTATTGTCGGTTCCAAGACCAAGAAAACTTTACGCCTATCGACCCCAAACATTGCCAGTTTATAATAGCCAAATTTTAAATTAACTGATAGGTGTTATATTTAACTCTTAACACAGTTGAAAACGTCTAAAATTTAGCTTTATTCACGCCGCAGAATTTTAACAAATTTAAATTTGATTGTAGTAGTAACAGAATATGTTACGGTATTTTTTTTAAATTATCTGACGTGTAAATACGTGTATCCAAATATTCGCAATAGAGAATTTCAAATGAAAACAGCAGTACTGATTACAAGAGACACATAATAGCAACGGTATGCGAAATGTTAGTTTACAAAGTGAGATAACATACAACATGTGCTGTAGTAGTGTACGTGTCTCTCGACGATAGTACGTCACAGTTTATTCGTTTGGGGAGGTCCATTAATTACGTGAGCTCAAAATGGGGGGGGAGGGGTCCGGCAAAATCTCACCAAATCTCATTTAAAGGGAGGGGGGCCAATGAAAATCTCACGTCAACTTTTTAATTCAGAGAATATACATTATTATAACGGATAACATTTTGTTTTATAAAATTAATCCCGAGCATAGACAATATTAAGTGCCCACCAATCTTTATGGCCTCTATGAACTGAACTGAATGCTTAATACACGTGTGCATGCCCGGGATTCCCCGATTTGAAACAAAGAGCCGCACAAGTGTCAGATTTCATTCGGGGAGTTCCCTGCCGCGCCGGTCGAAATCACTGCGTGTCATTCAGTGAGTCAGTCGTGATATTCTGCAACGCATGCCGATGTTATTGTGTTCAACATGAATTTGTATCAAAACTTTTACAATGCGTATGTTGAGCGGCATGCAGACAAGTCGAAACAAACGTGCCAGCAAGAAGTTAATCGTTTGTGGAAGGAAGCTAAGCTGAAGTTCACCGACAAGAATTCTCTTAGTGATCATATAAATCAAGAGATTGAAATTCTACGTAATCATACGGTTCAAAGGAAGGTACAAACAATGTTGTCTTTCATCTGCAAAGTAAGTAAAGGTTCAATGACATTTAATGTATATAATATATCAATAAAAGGTCAATTTTTTAGGGATCCGTCAAAACGGTTAAAAATACTATTTTCGCGGAGCCTTTTTGTCCGTCTGTGTTTGTCTGTCTGTCCGTCCGAATACTACTCAAGGTTGGCATGTTTAAAATAAAGTGTTTTTAATCACGTGTTAAAAACACTGTTTAATACACTTTCTAAATAAAACATGTTTTTATTAAATTGTTTTAATCAATGTTTAAAACAAATAAAAAACTTTTCATTTTTACGTATCATGCCCATGGAGTGAGTGAAGAATTAGGGAAGGTGGTGTCGCAGCCTATTTTGTATTTGCTTATTTGCGAAAATTATTTGCAAAAACCACGATATGTAGAGAGCCATTTGGCAGCTTTCAAGACAATTAATTTAATTAAAATCGTTATAGTGCACCTTAAACGTAGTTATCATTTTCACCTCTAATTTCACAGAAAAAATGTAGTACATAGAAGATATGCTTTAGGTATTTTTAGTGGTATGAAGCAAAAACATGAACATATCAAATAAATTTAATTATTTAAAAATTATAGGGTAAACCTCACGTGAGGGGGAGGGGGGTCCCACCACATCTCACCAAATCTCACCAAAGGGGGGAGGGGGTGCAAATTTAAAAAAAAAACCTCACGTAATTAATGGACGTCCCCTTATTTTCTGCGTCGTTTGAAGTTACACACTGACTATGATTTAGTTCCTTAAATTGGTTGTGTTACTTTTAGTGTACCGTGTTACCACCAAACCACGTGAACGGTTTCACTGCGCAATAATCATTTGCCAAATCTGTACTGAACATATTGTTACGTCATGCGAAAAAAACGTTAAACCGTTACAGAACAATCTACGTGTTTATCGGCTCTTCGAGCAGTAACGTTTGTGTGCGTAAGTATTGCTATAGGCCCGCCAGTGATTCCTGAACAGTCATCGGCGCAGACCCAATGTATGAATTACCCCCACTCAAAAAGTACTCGAGAGAGGAGAGTATGCGATAACAGCGTCTCTCTAACACGTACAGTCCCTTCAAAACAAAACTTGCACGCTTATGATGTTCTTGCCAGAAATCTGTATTTACATTTTAACTGTATCTGTTTTGTTACTTAACATCACTGATGTTACTTAGTACTGTATGTGTAACACAGTACTACATTTACTCATTACTTTGAAAACAGTCATTTACAGTTTTTGATATATTTGGTATTTGCATTGTTTTTAATGTACGTAACCAAATTTATTTTAAAATTATAAATTCGAGAACATTTTGAGTTATTCATATAGACCTATAATTATTTGTTTAATATTATTAACAATAAATACAACTTTTCTTACAAGAATATATTTTTTGTATTTTTTTAATAACGCACTGTTTTGATAGTATAAACTATCATCATCATAGTTTTGATTATGATAATTTATACTATCGAAATAGTGTTATATATTCAAAAAATACAAAAAAAATATATTGTAAGAAAAGTTTTATTTATTAATAATAATAACAAATTAAACAAGAATAACTGAGCAAATATTAATTATTATATTTAATTAAATATAAAAATGTTTACTACATTTAAAAAATAATATTGGAGTTATTTAACTACAAAAACTATTGTACAGTACTTACGTTTGAAGGAAGTTTTCAATCGCTGTCAGGCAATACCTGTATTCCAGAGATATTACCATCTTCCTCTTCAGCAAAATCGTCGGAACTGTTTGAACTACTCTCTCCTCCAAGATTAATTATGAAGCGGTCTACTGTTTCATCAACAATAGCTTCCTTTTCCAGATATTCTTTTTCAATGCTTTCTACATGTTTGCATCTTTTTTCCCAATCGTCAGCAGTCACAGATGAAATTTTTTCTTCACATAAGTTTTTCACATCATTTAAATTAAACGTTACATTTTTTTCAGCAACACCCCGCTTAATTTCTGCCCACATCATCTCTATAGGATTTAGTTCAGGGTGGTAAGGGGGAAGCCTTAAAACTAAATGTCCTTTGCTTTGCAGAATTTGATCTATTAAGTATGTTTTAAAGTTTGATTTATACATTTTAACAACTTCATAAAATTCTGCTTTAACCATATCAGGACGGAACGGCATTGCGTGTCGTGTTAGCCAGTCTTGCATATCACGTTTCGTAGAATTAGACGTAGGTGTTTTTTCTAGCTGTACATTATTATAGCTGGCATTGTCAATTACCAACACACTGTTGGCGGGCAAATTCGGGACCAATTTGTCTTCAATCCAACGTCTGTAGTTGTCAGCGTTCATGTTATCGTGGTAATCTCCTGTCTTTTGGTTAGAGTTAAAAATCAGCAGTGCGTTTGGAACAAACCCGTATTGACTGCCGGCGTGAACAATAATTAATCTTTGTCCTTTCGCAACTGGAACAGCGTAGCAACCAGGCTGAATCTGATCGTTCCAGGTGTACGGAAGTGTGTGGCTGCTATGAATGTATGTTTCGTCCTGATATACTACGGTTCTGCCTTCTTCTCTAAATTTTTTTATGTTTTGTAAATAATGTATTCTCATAGCTCTTATTTCGTGAATTTCTGTTAATACAGGTCGATTATTTTTAGTTTTTACCCACCAAAAGCCTATTTCCTTCAAGATAATTGTTAGGCTGCTACTGCTGCCTTTAAAGTTGATAGATTCTTTTAATTTTTCTAACAGCTTTTTTACCGTTGGGAGACACTTTTCTTCAATGTAAAAATTCCGAACAGTTCTCCTAATTACACCTTTATCAAAATCGTCAAGCCCGGTTATAGGTTTACGAACGCGGTGTTTCTTTCCCGGTGTGCTAAATGACGTTCCCGCTTCTGCATCTGGACTGTGTAGCTGTTGACCTTCCTTTATTATTCTCCTCACGGAGCTATGAGAAATACCCGTCGCTTTTGCAACACGTTCTTGTACTTTATGGAAATCTAAGAGAGGTTTCCCACTTTCAGCCACACTCTTCATGAAATTATACACATTCCACACTACCTCACGAGTCTGGCTATGCAGAGTTTTTGAACTCTACACTGACTATACACCACGTTTGCAAAGCCCGATGTGCACATTCCGGAACACTGCACAAAACTGTTCTGCGCATGTGCGAACTGAAAGAAAATTTTGTTAGCCTCGCAGCGAGCCGTTTATCTATTGCGCATCGAGACCTTAGCGTTCAATTTTCACTGTCCGGCCTCTACTACTGAGATCAAGGACAATTACGTGACACTTGTCACGCCTCCGAGACTGATCCAGATTTCACCAGTCTGTGAGCGCTGTGTGCAAGGCCGCAATCAATTACGTTCTGATGTTTTCTTGTAGCGTTCTTGACACGTAATATGGAATATTCTGGTGTTTTAGCGGGGTAAAAAATATAGGCAGTCAGCGGCGCTTAGTTCAGTTATTGTCGGGCGATTGACACAGTGCGTTTTAGTTGCGATATATTCCAGTGCGGTTCGAAGTAATTGTGGCGAAGTGTTCTGTGTTTTATATTTGTGCGGGACAAAATTGTATTTTATACTCGTTGACATTATTATTGCGTGTGAACAATTTTTATTTGATTCGTTGTAAGAGACTATCTTGTTGATTACAAACTGTTTAATTGTGATAATTAAAGCTGGTTTTTAGTGACTTCACTGGTGTCTTGTATTTTGTTTTCCACTGTACCATACGACGATCACTAGACTGTCGTAACAATATAATATCCGAAGATTTCATCATCGTTTAATCACTTCTTTCAATCTCCAGCCCGCGTAACCCCAAAGCGTGTCTGCATATATCTGGGCTCTAAAGGCGACCACATATCAAACGAACCACAGACCTAACCCGCAAACGAATGCGAACCCTCCGAGTTCTCAGCAACAACGGTCGTTGCTCCAGTATGATACTCGGCCACATCTACGCTGCTTGTCTTCGCCCCATCTTGACTTACGCGCATCCCATCCTGCTAATTGCTGACTCTGTCCGTTTGATCCCCCACACAATTACTGAACGGCGAGCTCTTTGACTAATTTACCGCCGACCTCTCAAAACCAAAACCAGAAATATCGCTGTGTATGCCCTCAATTAATTCGTCCTCACTCTAGACTCTTTCCTTTATAAATTAAAATGGAAATACGCCCAAACTGCCAAACACCGTTCTTCTCCCCAGTCCATGGCAGCCTCCATTAACAGAACTAACAAGAACACCAACAGACCGTATAAACCGTATACGCTCCTTATAAACCGTATATTGTCTATCACCGTCGAGCCTCCAATTAGAATACCCGCAGACACAGAAACAACTAAATAAACGCACTGCAACATATTTCCACTTCGAGACAACTTGATCCCCTAATTCTACAATTCTCCGTCTCTTCACACATAATACTATGCCCTCTTCAAGTACCCCGCCTATCGCTTGACGCCGCATTAACGGTTCCCTTCGATTTTAACGCTTCCCTACGCTACTCGACCCCGCCAAACAGCCTTAGGCGCGCACTGGCGTGCGTCTCCACATTCATATTCCCATACGGATGAATGGGGACAGTCTCCAAATCAGCCGGTGACTTGTCCTTCTGGACAAGCCTCAAACAACTCGAAAAAAGCTCACTATGTTCGGCTTTGAATCATTTCATTGTTACAGTTTCCTATAATATGTAGGTTTACAGCATTCTTTGATTTCCACATTTGTTGGTAAATCCGTAAGTCATCCACAATTTTACCCCTTACAGATTTTTACCCCTTGCCTGTGCTTCCTATCCAGCGTTTTTTAATCTGCCTTGTCTCTTTCCGCCTCTTATTTGCTAACAGAACTCAACTTTTTATGGCCATTCGTGGTCCGCCATTTGTTAAAAGTCTCTCTTCTAGGTTAGCAGCCCATACGCTGGTTGTCAGCATCTCGCTATTCTTCACGCTTCTCTGCTTTTCTTTTCAACTCCAATATGATGTGCAGTTCATATCGACCATAAGCTGTTTCATGTAGTCTAAAAGGGGTCGCCCCCTGTAATTCTTCCCTTCAGTGTTACTTCTATTGTGCCGAAGTATATGCCCTCTAAACTCAGCTCTTCTGCTTTTTAATTTTCGTACAATGCTCTCCTCCTCCTCCTGAGCTCTTCTAAAGACTTCGTCATTCATTATCTTCTCCCTTCAGCTTATCTTGAATATTCTTCTGTAGCACCAGGTCTCAAATGCTTGTAGTCTTTTCTTGTCACTTTCTACAATTGTCCAAGAATCACTCCCGTATAAGTCAACACTCCACACGTATGTCTACTAGATTCTTCCTTTAGGCTGATAGTGTTTGAAGTAAAGAGGTTTTTCTGTTTGTTGAAAGTAATTTTAGGCTGGTTAATTCTGCTTATAATTTCCTTACTTCTACGTCTATCACTTGTGATTTTACTTCCCAGATAGTTATATTCTTTAACTGCCTGGAGTTATTCTGACTGGATCTTCTTCCTTCCGACTACAGACTAGGACTTTCGTCTTTTATTCATTTATTTTAATATTGAATTCATTCTTCATTGCTTAATCCATTGTGTCAAGAATTTTTTGTAGATCTTCGTTGCTCTCTGCAGTCACTGCTATGTCATCTGCGATCCAAAGCATGTGCACTTTTTCCCGTGTATGATTACTCCGAGATGGGTGTCTTGTCTTACTCTATCGATCGCTTCTTGGACGTACATGTTAAACAAACATGGAGATAGAGAACATCCCTGTGTTCCTTTTTTCTCAATGTTCGCCTTCTCTTGATGGTTTTCACAGCGTACTATGCCTGTCTTACGCTTGTAAAGATTCTGGATCAATCTTTGTTCTTTGTAGAGCTCTCCTGTTTTCTGTAGAATACTGAACAACTTGTTCCAATTAACGTTATCAAAGGCCTTTTCTAAGTCAACAAAAGCAATAAATGTCGTTTTATTGTTTCCTCAGTCGTTTTCATGTTATCTGTCTTAATGCCAAAAGTATAGACACCAAAAATTTCGTCTCTAAAGAACATATCTTACTCATGCTAAGTATTATTATTTTCCATACCCACTTATTCGCTAATTTCTTATTTTAAACCTTTTGATTACATATCTGGAAAAATGTATTTCGGTTTTCCTAAATATTTTTGAAGTGAGAACTTTATATACGGCACTGTGGTGAGCGGTCCTCTCTCGTATCCGAGGTAGGTCGTACCTCGGTCGTAGGTCAGTAAATTGATTCAACGCGTCACGAAAGTGTATCACTCACTCAACGCGTCAAATTTAATATGAATCCAAAGAGCAGTGTTGGTAGATCAACCAACCTCTATAAACCAGATCTCTCTCTCTCCTATGGCACTACAGCCCTTGTTGGGTCCTGGCCTCCTTTAATTTTTCCCCCCATTCTCTTCTGTCGGTAGGCATCCTCCTCCAGGAACGCACTTTCATTATTTCTTTCGCATACTCATCCACCGTGTCCTCCCATCTTCTCCTTGGTCCTCCCACTGGTCTTTTTTCGTGAATTTTGGTATTCAATAGTTTTTGTGTTATTCTGTCTTCCCCCATCCTAGCTACATGACCAGCCCACCTTACACGCTGTAGTTTTACGTATCGTGTTAGCGGAGGTTCTTTATACATTTGATACAATTCAAAGCTATATCTTATTCTCCAGCCGTGTACGTCATTAACTGGTCCCAGGACATTAACTGGTACTTTGAGCTCAAAGAAAATGCTAGCAAGATAGGCCTTAAAATAAACGTAGATAAAACAAAAATATTAGTGCAGACCAGAAGACAAAGAGACTACGGAACAATCGACAATATCGGAAAAGGTGGACAACTTTAAATACTTGGAAAAAAAAAAAAAAAAAAAAAAAAAAAAAAAACGCTCCAGAAGAAGCCGAAATATGGAGCAGGAAACTCCAAGCCAATAAAGCGTATTTCGCCACATCAGGTATCTTCAGATCCAAAGATATCCACAGAAACACGAAACTAAGGATATATAAATCAATAATAAAACCCATCCTAACTTACGGCTGCGAAACGTGTATCCTGAACTCCAAAGCAGCAAACACTCTCTATAAACCACATAGCTAACTAAAATTTACCCACTGTTACAAATATGTATGCTTTAAACAAATCGTAATATATTAAAGAATCTGTGCGTATTCTAAATGCTTAAATACTATTAAAAGAATTACTTGAATATTACAAATAACTTTATTCTTTAACTAATCTGTTTGTAGTTTGACCAAATCTGATGACAAATGTTTTGAATTTACTTCAGGGCCCCCACGAGAAACCAGCCACAAATAAGTTTGATCATTACACAATCAACTTAATTAAAACAATCTTTTTAATTAAAAAAATAATTATTGTACTACTCAAATCACATTCTACTTTTCAACTAAATATAGTGTAAATCATAATGTTACAATGAAAAAACTATTTGTTACATATTGTTTGTATATGAATGTATACTGAAAATAAAGAGACGATGATGCTTTTCTATTCATATTTATTAAAAATATCAAATTCTTATAATAAAATACACATAAACACTACTTTGCCGTCGCCTCATTTAATTATCCGCTTATTCTTATTTTAATCTTAATTCTTTATAGAAAAATTTTTCTTACTACAAATACATACGAGCAACCTTTTACCCGTTGAATCAGTTCACTCGCCACTCGACACCACTCGACTTCTGGCGTATGTCCCATGACACACCCACTTTATCTAATACTACATGCAGATGGCTGTCCACTCATTGAGCCAAATCTGCAAGATTAGAGATTAAGATTAGAGATCTCCACATTGAAGACCAAGTTTGTGGTTTTTCATGGAGCTGATCCCATACGAGCAAACTTTGGTGTAGACATACTGTTCTGAAGCAGGTCAAATAATTCTGAATATCTGGGGTGTAATGTGCCTTACATTGCAAACAATGATGTGGTGAAGAAGCTGCAAAAGTTCAACCATATGTGGGGGACCATATGGGGAACTCCAGGAACAACGACTGAATTACTAAGTCTACGGTCACGCTTAGCGTTTCTGTCGCCGCGTTCGATACGCCGACAGCGCAGCGACAGAAACGCAGGCCTGAGGGGGCGTCACACTTGGCGACTAACGCGCACTGTTTCAGTGTTCGATATGTCTTCGTTGAGTGAAGCTGATGTGTTACTCGCAGTTGCTGTGAGAAGTTACTTAAAAAAGAAGAAAAAGAGGAGGTTTGGTGTACACCCGATCAATGCTCTACGTCTGACACACGGCCAGTTTTATACGTTAGTTGGCTTACTCAAAAACCATGAAGACGAATTTTTTTCTTATTTTCGAAAGAATGTTTCATCGTTTAATGAATTGTTGTCATATATTGAAAGTGACATTTCCAAACAGAACACGAAGTTTGGACTGTGTATTCCAGCAGAAGAAAGATTAGCTGTTACTTTAAGGTAAGAAAGTAAAAAATAATTAAGTTCTTATCTGTTTTGTATTCTATTCTTGAAGAAACGTGATGTAGCGCAAACGTTCTACTTCAACACCCGATAGCCAAGTAAAAAATAATGAAATTGTTATCTGTTCTATTGTATGTGTGTGTTCTGTCGTATGTTGTTATCTGTTCTGTTGTTTTTGTATTCCATTGTCCAAGAAACTGTGTGGCGTAGCACGACATGTTTATTTCAATACCTGATATCCACTCAACAGGGACTGAAAAAAATAATGTGATATCTTTATACAGAATTTATTTCCTATTACATAAGCCGACGGTTACAATAATACATTGCACCTTAACACATAAAAGATATATGTATATCAACACACTTACTTTATAGAGACTTGTAAATCGATTAACTTTGAGTTATTTGAGAACATTTGAATGCTCCAAATTAGTAAATTAGCACTTTCACTCGTTAGTAACCTAACGCTCACTAAAAACATCTGGGTTACTTTCACTGTAAGAGGGTGTTGGGGAAAAAACTTGACTTGAACTTGTTGACGGCTGCTCATTGCGGTGAGGGTGTGTATAAAAATCGGATCTTGCTACAGTTGTATATTCAGGATGGTTATATTGATAAGATGGTGGAAAATTTTGAAAATTTGGGTGCTTGGAACTGATTAGGGAAATGGGGAGGTTGAACAGGAGTTGGAAACGTTGGATTGAAAGAAGGTGCAATCATAGCTTGCTGTACTATTTCCGTCATTTTCATTCGAGCCCACAGCTTCCTCTCGACTGGAAGTTTCTTGAACATCGGCAAGAAGGACAGTAAAAAATTTTTGTCTGCCTCTTCCTCCTCATCAAACGGTTTCTCCTTCGAGATGTATTTCAAAACAGCCATTTCAAATGGAGACTGTTTTCTTTTTTGCGCACGATGCGGTGTTCTCTCATGTTCCGTTCCTCTAGTTGAGAGACCCTCGTCATTCTCTTCATTCACTTGCTGATTATCAGTCAGGTTTGGCGAATCAGGCAAGTTTGTTGTTGACCTGAAATGATTAATTACACTAATATTCTCCAAAATACGATTTCTCGAAAATTATAAATGTGACAGAACAATAATATTTTTATTTTTATAATTTTGAGCCTGTGTGTGTGTTCGTGTGCGTGTGCGCGCGTGTAAGGTACATAACTGGCTAAGGTAAATGTGTATAAGACTTTAACTTAATGATATTTAAATGAATAGGTATATATTTTCTGATGGCTTTCATTTTTTGTGTACATTTAATTTATATTTCAGTTTAGCTTTTCATTTTGATTAGTAGATTTAAACTTTTATTTTAAAGTGAAATTAACCCTTTATAGGACATAAGGTTCTGGTAGCTGTGTTGACCTGAGTTTTTGCATTTTAGTATTTCGGACCTATAGAATTAAGTATACGATACCAACATGTTTTTCTGAAATTCTTTTTTTTGTTTTTTTTTTTAAATGGTTGGAAAAATAATATACCAGAGGAGGTATATTTAGGAGGAAGATTTTAGCTAAATAGTAAGAAGGAATTGGTGGTATAATAGTTTATAATAAATTATAATAATTATAAAAAATTTCAAATTAAATATTTAAAAAGTCACTAAAACAGTTCAAGAGTGAAAATAAAATCAACACTATAAATAAAAACCACTCTTAATTTAAAAACAACTAGGTTTACTGTCCATGAAAAGCAGAATGGCCATTTTAGAGGTGTTTAACTATAATATTATGCTGTTGCTAAATTATTATACATGTAAACATTTAGGAAAAAAACATTTTTGTAAATGGTAAATTATTATACCACCATCCTATAAATGGTTTAATAAGCATTGTAAGTAAATATAGCCTAATTACTGTACTTCCGTTTAGTGAATGTGTCTTACCCTTTGTCTTCCGTTGCGCCAGAAAGAAACAGTAACTGATCAAAATATATATACTTCTTTCTTAGTTTTAGACCACTTCCACTTGGCATTTTTTGGCCTCGCATCTCTCTGATAAATGCATCTCTTAAAGATTTCCATTTTTTTGTAGTTCTTTCACTGAAATATAAACAAAAATTAGAAAAAAGTATTTAAATAATGAATAAATCAAGGAATATAAAAAACTGATTTCTTTTTTTCAGATACCTTGGAACCGGGAATACTTTCAAATCATTATCATTTGAATTTCGTATTGGAAGATCTACGATTAGTAAAATCGTACGGGAGACTTGCAAAGTGATATGGACTAACCTGAAGAGAAAGGTCATGAAACTACCAACAACCGAAGAATGTATAAAAATAGCTGATGAATTCAAAACCCGAGCAAATTTTCCCAACTGTGTTGGTGCCTTAGACGGAAAACACGTGAGAGTGATGAAGCCTGAGGGGAGCGGATCACAGTTTTTCAATTATAAACACTTTTTCTCTATCGTTTTGTTGGCTTTAGTTGACGCCAATCATTGTTTTACTGTAGTAGATGTTATGGGAAATCCTCTGACTCTAACTTTTTCAGACAATCTGTCTTGTATAAAAAATTAATAAACCAAACACTTAATTTACCTGACAGTAAACCATTACTAAACTTTGGAAACAATACACCAGTTCCCCACATCATTGTGGCTGACGAAGCCTTTGCCATGAGCCATCATGTTGTCAGACCATATTCGAGACAGAACCTTGATAACAAGAAACGAGTTTTTAACTATAGGCTGTCAAGAGCCCGTCGTTTTGTGGAATGGGCTTTTGGCATAGTTGCCAACAAGTGGAGAGTGTTTCACACGTCTATTTCTTTGGATCCAGATTTTGTTAAAGAAATTGTTTTAGCTGCCTGTGTGTTGCACAATTTTGTTCGAGTAAGAGATGGTTTCCAATTCGACGATACTCTAACTTGCCCTTTGGAAAATATAACAGTGGTCGGTACGGGAGGATCATCTTTGAGTTCTAAAAGAAACAGGGATATATTTGCTGACTATTTCACTGCACCAGCAGGAAGTGTTCCATGGCAGTATGATATGATTTAATCATTGTACAAATATTTTTACTGGCATAGACTTTTATATTTCAAAAAGAAAGTGTATTTTGTTTAGTAGTAATGAATTTATAGTATAGACATAAATGAATGTAACAATAATAAATTTATTGTAATGAAGTTATAAACACATTTTTAGTTCTCCCCTAGTATAATCTTAGTAATGTTTCCCACCATCTAGCTATAAATAAATAAACTGGATTCACATAATTCAAAAAATTAAATGTTCTAAATAACTTAAATATTATTATCGAGGATGAGAGCACAATAACTCTTGAAACATGTTCCAAATAAGGGAAAAAAACATCTTGAGGTAAAGTAAATACAAATTTTAAATATTTTATATACATCAGGAAACGAACAGTAGCAGAAAGTGGTTGAACTTAAATATTAAATAGTAAATTTAAAATAACTTACCCTGTTTGTTCTTTTCTTCGTTACATAATTGCTCCCAATTTTCCACGGAGACAAAAGCTACTTCAATCCACAATTTTGCTTTTACCTCCCTATTGCTGTAGTCCTTAAGTGCCATGTCCCAAAGTGCCGGACGAACACTTATCTCGTTAATAAATAATTCGGTGTCAAACTTTTTTTTATAAATAATAATAATAACAGTAATAACAATAGTAACAAGTAACAAATATAATGAATTTAATTCAGTAATCAATATAACTTACATCAACCATCAACGAAGAGTGAATGCGGAATGACACGTGAGTGGAAGAGTGGGGAGGAGAAGGAGCGTTTGGAACGCCAAGTATGTCCCGCTCCATAAGTTAACTCGGTGAGCGTTTATCCGTCGCCGCGTACGAAAAACGCTCTGTCCAGCGTTCGGAACGCTGTCGCAAACGTCGTACGCCTAGTGTGACCGGCTCCATTTTATTACATGGTTTACACTTCTTGATTCTAACGCGGCGTATCGAACGCGGCGACAGAAACGCTAAGTGTGACCGTAGACTAAAAGGTGATGCCCCCCTCCCCCACTTTTCTGTGGGTCTGAGAATTGGACTTTAATGAAGTCCCAGTCTAGAGGTATTCAAGCGGCTGAGATGAGATGTAACAGGCACATGGCAATATACAATCTTTAAGATCGCTTTAAGAATACGATTAAGGAATGTCGATGTACGAAAAATTCTTGGATTTCGTTGTCCATGACGTGTCCGTTACTTAACTAAATATCACTATTGCATTAACGACGCGGAACACTAGGTTTTTTATAAGCAAAAGCATAAAGTTTTACCTTACAGCCTAAACCGGTTTTCTCCTTTATAAGGCTTCTTCAGAGGCTGCCGTTGGTAGCCCTGTCCGTCTTGTTGTAGGCGACGGAATCGAGTTTCGAAAGATCGATGCTGTGTGTGTGGGGTGAGATATGTTCGAATAATGCGTGCGATTTGAAATGTGTCTGTTCGTTTAGGATGTTGTTTTTATTTGTTTTTGTGTGTTTGTATATTTCCAATTGTTCTAGAGTGTCTAGTTTTCGGCCTTTTGTGTGTACGTGTAGAATGTTCATGTTATTGTCGATGTTTTTATATGTGTGGTTTGCTTCAATGAGGTGGTTTGCAAAGGTGGATTCTGTAGTGGAATAGAGTGCTTTTGTGTGTTCAACGTATCTCTGTTTGAAGCTACGTCCTGTCTGGCCTATGTAGAATTTATTGCAATTTGAGCAATTTAGTTTGTAAACACCAGGTAGATCGAATTTGTTTTGTGCTTTGTGTGTGTGTTTTGATAGTGTGTGTTCTGTTTTGTTAGTAGTTTTGTAAGCGATTCTGTATCCTGCTTTTTTGAATTTGTGGGCTATTTTTAAATTTGTTTGTTGATGTATGTTAGTGTTATGAATTTGTTGTTTTCTGTGTTTGTCTGCTGTTTGTTTTGTGTTTTGTGTAGGAGTTTACTGACTATTGTTCTGTCATATCCGTCAGATTCTGCTAGATATTTATCGTGTTTAGTTCGTCTTTGTAGTCTTTTTCGTCTAAGGGAATGTTGTTAAGTCTATGTATCATGGTTCTGAAGGCAGCTAGTTTGTGTTGTATTGGGTGATTGGAGGAGTTGTGTATTAGTGTGTCAGTTGTAGTTGGTTTTCTGTATATACTGAATTTGTGCCTGTGTTCTAGTTTTGTGATGGAGAGGTCTAAGAAGTTTATAGTATTGTTGTGTTCGTATTCGGCAGTAAAGGTTATGTTTTTATGTATTTTGTTTATGTGCGTTAGTAACTGTTCACATTGTCTTTTGTTTCCCCTGTATAGTATTAGAATGTCATCAACGTATCTGTGCCAATATAGTATTTTATGTGAGTGTCTGTCATTGTTTGTGAGTATTTTTGTTTTCTCTAAGTGTTGGAGAAAGATTTCTGCTAGAATGCTGGATATGGGGGAGCCCGTGGGTAAGCTAACGTTCTGTGTGTAGTATTTATTGTTATAAGTAAAGTAGTTTTGTTTTGTGATAATGTTCAGAGTTTCTGTTATTTCGTTGATAAGTTCGTCTGGTGTGTTGTTCTGTTTGAGTTTGTTTTGTACGATGGTGATTGTTTCAGAGATGGGGATGTTTGTGTACAGGTTTTCAATGTCAAAGGAGGCTAATGTGGCATTATGGGGAATGTGTATGTCTTTTATTTTTGTTACTAGGTCTGTGTTGTTTTTTACTGCAATGTTGTTGTCTAGTTGTGTGTGTTGTCTGATAATTTTGTCAAGATATTTTGCGAGTTTCTGTGCAGGGGCATTACGGTAGTTGATAATGGGGCGGATCGGAATATCTTCTTTATGGATTTTGGAAAGCGCTTGGAGGGTAGGGGCTGATTTGTAAGCCGAATGGACATAGAAGTGTGGGGCGTCCTGAGAGCATTGTAGTGACCAGCTCTAATCCATGCACTGGAGACCGGAACAACCCATTTTTGGATTAATTCTTGACAAAGATGATGATGATGTAATTTAGTTGACATATGTTATTTGTTGTGATAGTTTGATTAGCGACAGTCGCGCAATTATAAGTATTTTAATAGAAGTATTATTTTTATTGCCAACTTTCGCAACCGGACATTTAGATATCATGTAAATAATATCATAGTATCTATAATTATATTTACAATAATGTTAATGTCTAACAGTGTAATATAGTTACCTAAAACTAAATGTACAGACAACATTCTGCTATGTGTATTTTGTGAAACTAATCTGGGCAATTCTTAAAGTTGACGAAAGCCATTGTAAAGATAATACTTGTATACTTGGCCTATATATTGTCTGAGAAGCGTCTCGGTGATTAAAATCACATCCACTCGTAAATTTCTAAAGTCAAGTCCACAGCGTACAATTCAAAATAAATGTAAAAGTTAGCTTTACAGATGGTACTGTCCTGGAACAAGTTAGCAATTTTGAATATCTGGGTTACAGTGTATCTTATAATGCATGTGACGAAGTTGTGAATAAATTGCATAAGTTCACACTTATGTGCGGGACCATTAGACGAACCCTTATGTCAGCAAGTAAAGGAACATTCCTAAAATTCTACAAGGTGATGGCTCTTCTCACACTTCTTTCTGAGTCTGAGAATTGGACTTTAACGAAGGGCCAGGCCAGTCGAATCAAAGCGGCTGAAATGAGATTTTTCAGGCACTTGGCAGGGTATACTCTCCATGATCGTAGAAGAAACACAGATCTACGGCAAGAACTGAATATTATGAGTATACTCGACAGGATCGCCCATTATCGGCTGAATTGATGGGAACATCTTTGCCGAATGGATGACTGCCACATCCGCAAACAACTCTGGAACTATAAGCAGAGGGGACGGAGAGGTGTGAGACGTTCGAGGAAGCGCAGGAGTGACCAGCTCTAATCTTTGCCTATCTGAGACCGGAACAAACCATTCTTGGCATAAACCTTGATGATGGTGATGATGATGATGAAAAAGTTTTTTAATTATTATTTTGTAATTTTTCTTTTGTGGCGATTTGTTAAAATTTTGGAACGAAATTCGGTACACAAAATTTTACCTAATGTACTTCTGTTTTTCATAAAATTACCAAAGTGTATTTTTGCTAAATGTTATTCTATTATTGCTATATGTAGCTATATTCTCTACGTCTATGTAGCTATATTGCTATTATCTATATTGTATTATTGCTATGTGTAGTGCATTCGGTAAGTTTCCTGTATTCGGTAATTTGTATTAATTCCTTTTATTTTAGAACATGTGCTCACTGTGGGAAATTTTAAATTCATAGATTTTTAAAGACGTTCATACCAAATTGTTTTAACCAGATTTATGGGAACTAAAATTTAAAAATAAGTACAGCAGGAACAACTATAAAAATAACAATTTTTTTTCTAAAAACAGTAAGACATTGGACACGTTAATAAAAAATTACACATCTCAAAAAATTATTATTTTTTTTTTTTTTACTTCTTTCGAAGTTTAACTAACCCACTATATAAACCATATTAACCATTAAGCTTCGTAGAACTTTACTGATAACATGCTTAGGTACTTAGTTAATACGTACTATAACTAGTAAAATAAAATGTACTATGTTATTACACGATACATATCGTAGCGCATAATATTTCCAATCTACTACATGTACTGTGTACTATATAAAGTAGTTACTTCAGGGAAATACAGCTGACGAATGAATATTTAATGTGCAGACTCAGTTGAGTTTACTGTTTATTTGCGTTTATAATAACAAACAACTTTGTACATGATTATATTCTTTGAACCGTTCTTTTCCATTGGATATTCTGTTCAAAGATTCTGTAATAAATAAATCGCTCTCAATAATGTATGTTTTTACAGTATCGTTATAGTCGAGAAAAGTGCTCCTTCACAAGGAAAGATCAACACAAGTTAAATTACGCAACAATAAAATAGTGAAGAAGGATTGCAGAACTGTACTACTTCACGTTGCTCAATAAACTTTATAAGTAAGGTGCATTTTTACTGTGCATTTCTCCGTTTAGATGCAATTCAATTTGTTGTTATTTAAAAGCTATAACATGACTATTTAAAAAAAAAAACTTTGTCAAATTTTGTTGCTTCCCTGCTATATACACTTTTTCCTCGAACGAGGCCTTTCGGTTTCGCAACCATTATCAAGTTCTTCCAGGGAAGTTCTTCCCCCTCCATTATAGCAGGGAAGCAACAAAATTTGACAAAGTTGTGATGAAGACTGCTAACATAGAGAAAATAACTGATAAAAAAAAACATTAAAGTAAAAACAATACTGGCATAAAATTTAAAATCGCGACAACGGATTTGATAAAGACTATATTTTCGTGTTTATAATACAGTACCATTTTCATTAATAAAATTGGAATGAAAATCACAATCGCTTTGCATGGGACCACAACAAAATCGCCTGAATGTACGTATTTGTGTATATTGTAAGCCGTTTCTGATGAACTAAGTTTCTTCTTCCCAAATATGTTTTGGCGATATTTTTTGTGCTTTCTCTTTCAGCTTGCCTTTTCTGTGTGAAAATTTCTTCAGGCGCCTTTACGTACCCCACTATTTTGTAGTGCTTGTGTGAATTCGATGGCAAATTATCTCATATTAACTCAAGTGTTGCCTCTGAATCGGTACGGTAAGATTCCTTGTTCTATTTGTTTGTTTTGTTTCGAAGGAGACAGGTTTGCTGTTCTAAATATTTCTAAGAATAACCACGAGCGATTTGCAACTTTGAAATTAAGCTGAAAACAGGCTATGAGTTTTGAGGAATAGGATGGCGGAATGTTTTCGCTTCCAACGGGTCATAACACGTTTGCCTCTCTTTTGTAGAGTCAGCGAGCAGACGCTATGGGGTGAAGGCGTGAGACAACTTGTGTACCAATGGAAGTTGATCATGCGTGTAGCCATCTTGATAGTAAGAAACCTATTGGTGCAAACATTGGTAGTTGTCTTCTGGTCGAGGGATAGTTTTTGAGGTGATGCCGTTTTAGCACGTAAGAAACGACATCTTCGGATGTTTATTCAGCGCGCAATTCAAATCGTTTTACGATATTCAAACGACATTAATTTGTTCCTCAGTTTAAAACGTTTCTAAACTAAACGTTTATTCGAATCTTACACATGTGTTCCTATTGCTGCACACGGTGTTTAAATCAATTTTCCGTGTTTTAATTCTACTTTTCATTAATATTTTTTTCAACAATTACAATTGTAGAAACGTAACCGTTTCAACACAAATCAACAATTACAATTGTAAAACGTATCCGTCATTCCATACAGACAAAACTGCCGACATTATATTACATACCTACGACAAAACTGCCGACTATAAGATCTGCATAGACTCTACTAGTGAAACGAAATGAATGGCAACTTTACCAAAAATATGCGGCCAATTACGAGTTTGAACAGACCATAGAATACAGACTAAACTACACAGGGCTCACCAAATATGGTAAAACAAACATTACTATTCTCAGTGATATTATGAATCATATCCACTCGCTAGTAATACCCTACATAGTATATTGCCAACAGGAGAAACAGGAGATAGAAAGTAATAAAAGTGCAATGGTTTTTATATCTGCGTTCCTGTGTGATGAGTAAAATTAACACGTAAAATCTAAATACTTATAACTATACTCAATACATTTCTTATTATTATTTTTCTTCGTCTTTGTAATCACTACCTTCTTCTTTTTCTTCTTTTCCTCCTCCTCCTCCTCCTCCTCCTCCTCCTCCTCCTCATCATCATCATCATCATCATCTTCTTCTTCTTCTTCTTCTTCTTCTTCTTCTTCTTCTTTTTCTTCTTCTACTTCTTCTTGTCTTGTTCTTATTCCTGTTCCTCTCATTTTTCTTCTTCCAGATTAGTCTCAGTTCTCTTTAAACCAACTATTCCCAACCACTTTTCAGGAAATGATTTAACAAAAACCCTATTTCGTGAATATTACTCTGTTAAGCTTCTTCAAAATGCTAAACCCAATTTAGATTTTGCTTTATTCAGTTTTCTTCGTCTTAGAATTGTAATTAAGGACAACCACAAGTGAAGAAAAAGCAATGAGAGGTCATGCTTTGACATGTGAAAAATCAAGAATAACTCGGCTTATAACCCCGTGAATAAAGAACTAAGAATAATTTTAGCCTTCTTTATATGTTTCGGCAAAAAAACACAATTTTCTTTATTTGATTGTCTAAAATATGGTCTCATTTTATCTTAAAATTACATTAACTTTTCACTAAACTTTATTACAAACATTTTAAATTATGTACACTAATAAATGAAAACAATTATGAGGTCAATATATCTTATATGCGTAAGCCAGGAAATGTATCATAAAATAAACAAAACATCCTTAAAGCCTCTGAGATAAAGATGATATAGATATTAATTACGACAGTCTAACTGGTCGTCGTATGGTATAGTGGAAAACAAAATACAGACACCAATAACATCAGTAATTTCCAGCTTTAATGAATCAAAAATAACAATTTGTAATCAACAAGGTAGTCTCGTACAAATCAAGTTAAATTTGTCCACGCGCAATAATAATGTCAACTACCGTAATATACGGAGTGGCCCATAAGTCAGTTGGCAAAGTTCCAAATAGCACTATTTATGTTAGAGTATTTTCATAGCATTGAGGTCCTCACTTCGTATGTACTAAGGAGTGCCAAATAATTAAAAAAAAATACAAACAAAATTTTAAAAAAGGATTAAAACCTACATACAAAATATAAAATATTGTTTCTTCAATGAATTAATTACACTTCTTTCTGTTTTATTTTCTATTAGTCTGTGCAATGTTATTAAATTATAGATGGTCGTTCTTTGTAATGCGCGTATCCTTAAAAGTCAGTCACTATTTCACTGCAACCTTTCGAACCTTGACGAACTATTTCCATTATCAAATAATTTTTGAGAACCATTTCTAATACATTCAATAGATCTGCATTAGTGACTTGGAAATGGTTTAACAACTAACCTGAACATGTTGCCAAGATTTGTTCATATACGGTTGAACAGCAACTAACATTTTTAGACAAGTATTTTTCTCTAGTGTTTTCTCACGTGTTTTCAGCTATTGCACTTCGTATTCAACGTAGACCTCTTTGAAAGATCTGTTTCTTCTTATGGACTCTTACTCAAACCTTAACGTCATACCGCCTTGTTATCGGTGTACATGGACTTCTTTCCATCCATGGATACGAGTCTTAAACGCGTGCTGCACGACTCGAATATACGGTAGTTCTGCACAATAATCACTTTTCACTAATAACTAGTTGAGACGCAATAAGTAAATCGCCCAACGTAAACTCTGACTTCTAAGCGGCAGCTGTCGCTGTCGCTATACATGTTGCCTGTCGACATTCCAGACTAATGTTCCATAATATGTGTCAACGAGCACTCGGAAACTGTAGAGGGTACTTTAGTGTGGCCTTGGCAGAAGCACGCACCAGCTGCTTGGCTAGCCGGGAAACGTGTAGTACGACACTCTCTGTCTCCATTCACCGCTCTCCATACGTTCAAGGGTAGGAAATGTGTACAGTGTAGATGACAGATTAGGAAGCAATGATATCCAAAACCATAAACACAAGATGAATGAATAGCGTTGTTAAAGACAGAAGATCTTTGGGAGGGAAAGACTGGAGAATTGCGATATCTGACATGGTAGAATGGAACGGTGTTTTGAGGCATGTTGTAATGAAGATTTTGGAATACAAGTTTAAAGAGAAACTTTACTAAAACGTTAAGTTAGTTTAATTAGTAAGTATATCAGAAGGGAAATAATAGTACAATAGTGATACAGCTGGGGCGAAAATATTAATGTCGCAAAACCTCATTCACTTTAAACGTAAACTTTCAAAATACAAATTAAGTAAAAAGTATAAATACATTTATACAGTAATAAAAAAATTTTAAACTTTATTACAGAGTTGGATTGTTGTTTTCCAATCAGTATCGCATTTCCACGTACCAAAAATGATTTATGTCGGCAGGTATTTCGTAACAGTGATCTCATTGTGACTTTCACTGTGAAAAGGATTCTATGGATTTGGCAAAATATATACACATAACAAAGTACTTACAGATACGCGGAAGTAAAATTTCTTTCAGTGAAATGGACAACAAATCGCTGTCAGATACGCTCCACTGATTGTTGTGATAAATCTTTGTCAACCGTGGCACTGTCAAAGTACGAGAAAACAGTAAAATATAAATTGAGCGGTAATACTCATATATGTAGTTTATTTTAAGGAAAGAATTTATCAGATATTATAAATTATAGTTGTTGTGCTTTTTGCGTCGATTAAAGAAAACTTATTTACATCGAAATCGACAACAGATCTAATTTCCTAGAAATTTCCCTATATAATTTACCAGAAACTTTTGTTTGTAACCTTTGTCAACTATTTGTTTTAAGTCGTAATGTTCTACAGTTATCGTGTAAATTGTATGTTTCTAAATTATGATTGTTTGTTAATACCAGTAGGGAGTGAAACATGTTAAAAATAACTTTTAATAATTACGTAGTAAACATCCCCTAATCTGTTTTAGTTATAGGTAATATTTTACTTTGCTATATGTTGACTGCTGTAGGTATAAACAATTTATGTACCATTCTAATATCCAATTGTTGATTACTCTTTTTTTTTAATAAAGATAATTTGAAGATGTAAACAAACTATCATAAATCTTCACATATACAATGATACATACATACGCACGCACACACTCACATACACGAACACGTTTACCCAAATATTTAATTGTTCCGTTGTGTTTGACATTTCTTTTGTATTTCATACACAGGTCCTGAAGATGACAATAAATATTCTCGAAACGTCGATGCAAAATAGTTAAAATGTGTGTTATTTTTGACCGATCCTCACTAACCATCCACTACAAAATTTATTTAGATACAGTTTATCAAAAATAATGATGAAAATTTCTACTGTTTTATTGGTATAAACTGAGATAACTTTAAAGTTTTTTTTTTTAGTTATCGAGTTTCCTCATTTTTTTATACTCCTGTAGAATTTTTGAAAGTTAACACTTTTAAACAAAATTTTACCCATATATTCTTTACATACTGAAGAATCCTTTCCTACCTTTCCCTCCCTTTGTCGAAATCCCGCGACGGAAATTGGCAAAATATTTTTTTAATTCATTCTCATCCTTTTACCTACCTGTATCCCGAAAATCTCAAAGGCGCCACTTAATTCGATAGTGTTTCCCTTCGGTGACTGTACTATACGCGCAATGCTACAAATACACTACAGAATAAGATTTATTTGCTGTTACTAACGGCAAACACTGGAGATATCTTTAATAAAGAAACAGTAATAACGTAGCCACAAATTTTGTAAGAATTTCTGTAATCGTTAGACAGTTTCAATTAGACATCTGTCACTGCCAGAGCTGTAGGCATTAAGTCGTAGGCGACTATCAAGAAAGCCGCCTATACACAGTTGTAAGACTTTCTGTGTTTGCGGTTAATGTCTTCGTTCGTAGACATTGATCACTAATATAGCCTTCGGATTGAGTGAATGGCTACACTAGACTTAGCTGGAAACAAAAATCTTCGAAAAACATCTTGTTTAATTTGTTGGTTTAAAGATTATTTGTAATTTGTCTCAGTTTATGTATTTTTACCTATATTATGTTCTTCGTATAATTAATAATATTTCAACACGCATATTATTCTTGAAGATGTGAACATACTTGAACATTTTACCAATTTTTTTGTTTTGTGATACATTGGAAATTGTATTTCATAAACTTAATTACGCTATAAGTATATCTTATATATAAATATAAAATACTAAATTTTTGCAAATATTATAGAATTACGTTTTTTAAACTCACAGCTTCTAGGCAATTTTTGTGACTGTGGTACTTTGGAGTATCACGTAAAAGGATTATTTCTTGTAAATATCATGTGTAGCCGGCAGAAGGCCTAGACGAATAGGCAAACATTAAGTCGTTCCCATTTGTTATTATTTTTAATTACACAAAAAGAAGTAATATTTAAACACTACTGGTTTGTATGTATGTAGGGATATACTTTTTATGTGTATGAATCTTTTATTTCATTGTCAGCCTTACTGGTATTCTCTTCCTTTTTGATCACTTTCAATACTTAATCATTCAACATACGTTTTCTAACTACTTATTTTTCTTCTACTTCTTTATCCTGCCAGCACCGATTATATTTTTTAATATATCTTCCATGAACACTACTTAAAGTACCTTGAGCATATATCTTGCGACTTATTCGTAATCAATTGACCTTCAATTGACTTGTGTTTTATTAACAATTTAAATACAACCATTTATATACACCGAATAAAATTTTACAATTAATCACATTTTTGTGGTATTATATCCATTGTTATTCTTGTACAGACACCTTTAACTAGACAAAAGTGAATTTTGTTACATTTAATACGCAGTCTTCTCGTGCGTTACTCTTCACCTGACGTCTTCTGCTTTCACATCTGTTTGCTGCCTAATTATCACATAATCCAAAATAGACCTTAAAAACTTGTTGGTTGATATCAAGTGTGTTTATGTAAATGTACAACTTTATGCCTATAAAAGGTGTTAGTTAGTTATATCTCAAAATCTTTACGTACGCCAGTACTGTTATTTCTTCACTTCCACCATGGTTCCCTCCTACTTTACTAGTTATCCTGTTTCCGCGACGATATAGCCGTGACGCCTGTTACTCACATGTACTGTCCCGTTACCGAGAAACACTTCCCTGACCGTTTCAATACCTGTTCCTCTTTGTTACAAATATTTTGTTAATCCGTGCTTTAAAAGTCATTAAACCTTTCTTTTCTGTAAACTTTTCGTACTTAGACCGTCCTCCGTAACTTTATTTAGCTATCTTACCTACTTACTTACTTTCTTTCTTTTATTTGTTAAAAGTGAAGTAAGTAAATCGTTTTTAGAAGATTTTGCGTATTTTCCTACATTACTTTTATGTACTGAAGACACTCTAGCTTTTGTCATCGTTACCTTGTCAAAACTCATTTGACAGTATTCAGTACCTTGAATACTGAGCGATCATTTTGAATAGCTTTTATTTTCCTCCTATATAAACATTTCTATGCATTGCATTATTACTTCATATTTGTTCCTAGATTTTCGATCCCATACCCCAAAAGTAAATCTTCCTATTTGCAAAAATGTTTCCATTTGTATTTTAATGGTTTATTTTCCTGGGTTCTTTTGACGCGAGTGAGACGTAAACACTGTCGAACTTCCAAGCTTTGTGGAGGTGGTGGTGGTGGGGGGGTATTTTTGTCTTCCTCCGCGTTTTCTTTCCTTACATAATGGCGATGCACTGCCACCTACAAGTTTGTCATAACCCTTATAGAGTCTACCAACTGGCCAGCAGATTTATACTTTTTTGGGACAAATTTAATCCTTTTTTCCTCACCGGGCTTGGTAATAGCTCGCGGCGGTGTTGGGAATACATATAAAGTTAATTTCATTATCAGTTGTATAAACGATAAAATTAAATGGATCACACAATTTTATAAGACACTTGATAGTATGAGTAGCAAATTCAAAGTTTGCAAATAAGTGATTTTTATTGAATTCCTGGTTTGACTCACTCCTTAAGTAATTGGCTTACATACAACTAACATAACTGTTTATGTTAACATTTGTAACTATATTTTGTTTTGATGCAGAAAATAAATGTAATTCAGAAGAGGTGTAACATCAAATACCGTTTCGCCTCATTTGCCAACTTTAGCCAACCGATATTACTGTCTTATTATTTTTTATGATATTGTGAATATAGTGAGACGCGTATTTCTAAAGAGCGTGACAGGTCAAATGATTGATAGCAGATATGTTTTTTAAATTGTTTCGTAAAAACAAGTGCTGGAATTTAACTTTTACGTTGTTTTTGATCCTCTGTAAGGCGAATTGTTGTAATCAAAATAACAAATGGACAAACTGGGCCGTTATTTATAACTTAATGGCTTCTGTATTCGGAAGCGAATGTCTCATGTAGATAGTCCTATGAATAAAAGAAATAATCTTATCCTATACACGACGGAGATTGAATAAGCGGCCATACTAAACGATATAATTTGTTAAATAGCGTCATTGCAGCGCAAAAACGAAATAAACAAACTACATTTTGACAATGTGCAGAAAGGAATTTCTCCGTTTCCTCAACCCACTTAGCATGTCGTTGAAATCATGCCGGCATGAAAAAATCAGGTTTATTTGCGCTGAACAGGAACAATTAGTTTTACTCAAGAAACTCAAACTCTAGCTTGTCTGGTTGCTTAGTTTATTTTGTTGTTTACTTTGCTTATTCATTTGTTTGTTTACTTCTGTTTAATTTCCTATGTGACGCTTAACACGATTCTAGGGAGTCCTACCAGATGTTCTGTCGATGTTTTTTGGTTGGCTAGTAGCAGGTTGCGAGGTTCCTTTGTACACGTTGTCGGACTGTAGAAACCTGACGATAGAAATTGAACACTGACCTCAAGGTGCGCGGTGGACAAACGTCTCGTTTCGAGGCTAACAAAATTTTCAAACATTTCGCACATGCGCACAACCAACATCGACTGCAACAAGGATGGCGAAAACAATGGCTGCAGGTGTGTGATAAAGAGAGAATTAGTGAGTAAAGTGAAACAGTGAACTGTTATCGCGTTGTCCCCCCTTACTCCTCTCTAGACAACTTAAGTGGGGGTAATTCATTCGCTGGGTCTGCGCAGCTCAGCATCCAAGAAAGGCTGTCACATTTCTACTTACTCGCATGGTAACACCATTGGAAAGCGATAACCCTCTTCTCTATTATTTACATTTAGGCCTATCAGACGCTAGATTAAGTAATGCAAAGTAACAACGCATAGACTAACAATGTCACGCTTAGTGAGTTATAAAATGCCATAAACCTTCCGCACTTATCAAGAGGATTTTAATAGTCTCGAGATTTCTGCACCTCGAATCCGATCTACCTAAATATAGGGAAATCAAAATTGAGCAAGTTGTTTTATAGAGCAGTCATTCTGTCATTTGACCTCACAAAAAATGAAACATGGATCAAACTTTGCACAATGAAAATACATATAAAATACAATGTTTTTAAAAATTCTTTGCATCCCCACCCCCTGGACTTTTTTATTTATAGTTAATAACAATTACAAACATTTTATTTTTTAATTAACTTTTTAAATATTTGTCCTAATATAAAAAAACAAAGTTTACGTGAAAGAGCAAGAAATTTTGCACAAAAATGGTTCTATTGGTTATTTTCGTAAAATTGATAGTTTTCTTGTAAAACGCGATAAAATGACGTAGTGCATATTTGTTGTCCGGACCGCTCCTGCGGCATTTTCGCGCTAATTTTTCGGCGCGCTCACAAGTTTTTTGCTCGAGACTTTGTTTTCAATGGTTCTAAAAAATTTTGAAAAGACGTATTTTGTAGAGAAAAACATAAGCTTTATAATGACGTAAAAAGAATTTGTGTTACTACTTTCACTAAAAAAATATGGCAACTCAAACTTAGGTATAAGTTTTCAAGTGACGCGAGTTAGAGGAAATCGTCATACTATTAAAAATAATTTATGAAATTCCTTGTACTATTGAATTTATCTTAACAAGAGTACGTATATTTATGTACATATAATGATTTTTTGATATAGATTGTAAATTTAAAACGCCGAACATTATAAAATATGTAAATTTTGTTGATTTTGAAAATTTTAAGAATTTTACATTTTAAGTCGCTATAATTTCTTAAATATTTGGTCAAAAACAAAAAAATCAAGAGCCATTTTAAAGCTGGAAGTATCTACTTTTTAACGGTATTCAGCATTTTTCAGTACTGATCTTCCTTTATTATGTAATATGAAAAGTTGCGGATATTTTGCTTCAGGGTACTTTTCTTACGTATAATTAACTCACAATTTACTGGTTTAATAATTCGCTATGAAACTTTGGGAAAGGTTCTCATATATACAGTTTGTAAGCCTACAAAAGGAATTTTTTCCTGAGTGTTTCGGTATAAAATACGAGTGTATAGAAAACAGGTGTGCGCGCTTGATGTGCCGACGCCGGGTCTCGCTGTCGGGACCTCTAACGCCTTAGGAGTTGGCGCATGTGCAGACGACTTTCTGCGTGGTTCCAAACCGGCTGCACCGTTTTTTATTTGTTTCAACAGTCATTTCGGAGTTACACGATATTTTGTCTAAGTTTGTTTATTAGTTTGTGTTTAAGTTTATTAGTATTAATAGATATTTATTATGTAATTTTTAACACTATTTTAAAAACATTTTTAATAATTGTAAATAATTCTAAAAACTATAAATTAATTATAAGTAAATTACTTAAGTGTTCCATTTTCCATTAAAACTTAATATTATTTCAAAATTCGTTTAATTTATATACTTAATATACAAAAATTGTAAATATGTTCATAGCAAAAAGACATTTAATGGAATAAATTTAATTTTTTAATTAGCTAATAAACATATTGACATTGTTGTCTCATTTTGTAGAGAATTAAATAAGCTATAACATTTATCTGATTATCTTTTTCGAATAAACGCGGAAAATCGCTGAAAACTTCAAGAAACTACACCCAAATTTCCCGGATGAGCAAATGTCATAAAAATATGACACAATTGAATCTTCATAACTCGGCGAATCTTGGTCGTACAAAAAATAAAAAATAAATAAAAATACGCAGAATTTTATCAGCTACAATTTTTATTTGTATCATTTTAAGGACAAATGAAGGGAAAAGGTGAAAATGCAGAAAAACTGATTTTTCACCCCTTTAAGACGGGGTGGAAAAAAGTCCTGGACTTAGGGGTGCAAAGATTTTTTTAAATGAATGCAACATAGTTAAAGGTCATACTTCCAAATTTTTAACCAAATTTCATTTTTTGCAAGGTTTTGCCTTTTCTTGGTACAGAATGACTGCTCTATTAGAGTTATGCTTTGTGCGAAATTACGTTAACTGTTTTTTTTTTAATTTCTTTTTAGCAAAATTAATAACGGTAAAACCTGTTGTTTTTCTTATAATATTACGTAGTAACTTCAATAATTTGTATTGAAAAATGGTTAGTTTTTTCTATAGAGACTATAGTCAACTTTTACTAACAATCGTAAAAGAGAAATTGAAATTAAATATCTTGGATTCTACCTTGAAAGGCGGTTTGGCTGTCACAAGGGAACGGATATTCAAATCAAATCCAGAACTAAAGCTCAGACATGTGTACTAACTCTTCGGGGGTTAAGCTACATTATCATTAAGTAATAACTTATCACTGTATCAATCACGCTAAAATATATATACGGTGCTTCAGACTCCAGCAACGGTGAAACCCCAAACCTACATATGTAAAAATCATCCTTATTATCAAAATTTCTGAGAGCTTTCGTAAGTCGACAACATAGTACGTCGTTGCCAATCATATTCTTTAGGCTTATCTAAAAGAACAAGGATTGAAACTGAATACAGTTATAAAATCACAAATCATAGAAATGTGTCAATAGAGCAATTTTAGGCCTATATAACAACAGACTGGTGTGAAAAGGCTTTGTAGAATTAAGCGTTAGAATCCCTTTCAACTCTGTTTTCTAAAGAGAAGCACCGGTATTTGTTTTCCTTGCAAGCCTAAATCATATACTTTATCTACTTAATAGACTGTATGGAAGTATATTTTGAATTTCTCGTTGTCAATCAAAAGAATGTTTAAGTAGAGAACAACATTAATCTAACCTAACCTAATTACTATTAAATTAGCCACTGAATTTTTCATATAAAATATAATAATAAACTAAAATAATCATATATAAAATAATAAAATATCATATTATTTAACTAAATTTCAGTTGGATAGATTACATGCAAAGGATAATTTGGATACTTTGCATGCATAAGAATTCCTAAAAGTGGAATATTAACTAGGACTTAAAAGACTCAAGTTTACGGAATCTTAACCTCCATGTCATCTTTGGATGTAAAACGTTGAGAAAGAATAAAAATCACCAACCTTAAAAGTCTTTAAAAATAAAATTTAGGCGTGTAATCGAAAACTTGATATAATCAAGATCTTATTATCAAAAGGAAAAAAAGGATATCGTCAAATTTGTAAGAGACAACATATTTTGCCTCAGTCGATTATTAAAGCACAAGGTTTTATCTAATAAGAGGAGAAGACACAGAAGGAGATGGATGGAGAATGTATTGGAGGAATTTAAAAAAATAAAAATTAGGAGGTGGAAAGAAAATATTAAGAATAGAAAAATTAGAGAAGGCTTGTGAAGAACGCTCTTCAAGAACTGTAGCGTTGAGTATTAGGTAGGAAAGTTGTCAGTTTCTGTCTCGCCAGGCACCTGTAACGGGAGACAGTGAACTCCTCTTAATGAGTAGACACTCATATAGAATGACATAGTGGTGTCAGCCGTCGTATATTCCGTCGCAATATACCTACATATTAAACCGTAAAGCCTCAACACATATCTGTTACCGCTGGCAGGATGTGTTAAGAATCTCGTATAATTACATATCGCACCGCACGCAGACAGCGACGCTTGTGTTCAACCAAGAGTCACCTGTATATTTAACCACGTAGTTGCGGGAGACTGCGAGAGTGTTAATTTCAAAGTGGAGAGGTACGTTAATCATAGTATTTTTAAAATTTAATAAAATAATAAATAAAATAAAACCGTGGCCCCTTTAAGGAACCATTAACGAAAACAATAACTGTCATAAAGAAGATATAATTAAATTAGTAAATAAGTTTGTTACATTAGACGTGATATTATCGACAGGTTTTAAAACTTTTTTCCACGAGTGACGTTATTAAGTCTACCGATTACTAACCAAGAAGGACAGTAATGACAGTAAAAAATAGTACCTATAGTAATCCCTGTAAGGATATTATTGGTAGTATTTCTTATAAATTGTAACGTGAGTAATTATAGTAAGGATAGTAATAGTAATAGTAATAAACATAGCCTATAGTAAAAATAATAAGGTTGTAAGAGTGTTATGTGTATTATATATATATATATATATATATATTGTAAGAAGACCCTATATATGGCTGTAATCAAATCAAGTCCCACTGTTTGGGCTAGCCACTTGGTCACCAGACCGCTGTATGCCGGTCGTTACAAAAGAATAAAAATAAAATGGAAAATTCAAATAAAATAGAATTTTCAAATAATAAAATAATTTTGTTTATGTTTATAGAGGTATGTATAAGAGATAAATCTGTTTTTTTTTAAAGGTTCTGGTGAAATTTTAATAACAGGTAGGTATTTATTGACCGTCGAGCACTTCTTGAAGATTTGCACCAAGTCTGGAGTTAAATAGATTAACTCCAGGTAATAATCGATTGGTGACTTTTCTGACTGGTCCAATATCTTTTTCAAAATAGAATATATTCTTCTCGCTTAATTCCTTCAGCCTTATAAATACCCTTAAATTACCCTGTGGAATAAGTACAGATACAAAATAATGGAAATATAAAGATTTATTGACAATTTTAAATAAATAATCGATATTTTATCGATGGAGAGCAATTATCGACTCTGTCTCGGGAATTATCGATTGTGTCATACAGAACAAAATTTATGATATTTAATATATTATAAGACAGGTTCTTTGAGCGATTAGAATTAATAGTCAGAGAAGGGTGACGAGAAAGTATAACATTAACAATTAAAAATAAATACAATAATTACTATTCAATAGTATTTAAATAATTCCACTATGTAATGTAAATGAATGCTGTCAAACCATACGCAGACGATGACGTCACTACGGTATCGTGAAGGCGGTCTCTGTAGAATTAAAAGATGGCCGCTACTATTTCTTGCGTAGTTACTGTGAAATCGTCATGTCCGAAAATCACCACAAAATTACCTTTGTGAATGTCTAAAATCTTCCCGCACTGGTGTAATATGTCTGTTAAGTTAGTTGGTGTATTCTGGTGAAGTGTTCCGTGTAAACTTGTGTTAATTTGGTTATTTTGTCTGTTTTCACTTCTGGGGTTAAGTTTTTCAAGTTACGGTTAGGTTTGTAGAGTGAATCAGTTGAAATATAATGTTTTACTGTTTTCTGTCACTCGTATAGTGAAGTTAGAGGTTTGTTTTCACTATTGTCGTGAATGTTTTTATAGTATTAGTTTCAAAAAGTGTCTAATTTGTCTAACTCTCGTTCACTGATTTCAATGGCTAAACGCTAGCACCATGTTCGACTCGATTTAAAGAACGTTTTTGTCACACAACTATTCAGCTTGATATTCAACAAAAGACTAATTAACTTGGTCATAAATCTTGCCCAGTTAATCCTTGAAAAAGTATTGTTAACATTTTTCGACTTCCCATACATATGATAAAATATTACATTATGTATGGAATTTATCTATTTTATTCCTCACTTTTATGAATTATTATCCTTATTATTGGTTTAATCATCTCATTCCCTTTAAATTGATGTATTATAGTCCATATCTGTAGATATTTTGTGGAAATTAACAAATTTCTTTACTTTATGGAAATATAGGCTCAAAATTGGATTTCCGTCTTTATACAAAATCCCCTCCATTTAAATATTATTAATACTATTATAATAAATTTTAATTAGTCATATTCCTCTTCCTTTCCTTAAATACATATAAATTACACCTTTGAACTGGTTTTTTGTGTTAATCTGTAAATTTGACATTGCTCTTTAAAATTAATTAATTTATATATTTTGACAATTTACAAAATGTTAAGGTATATTTCCTTATTATCATTTTAATTCATAGGATCATTCCTAGTAGTGGTTAATTGTGTTATCTTATATATAAATCTTGGTAGTTTACAGGATTTATAAGTGAGTTATACTATTTTATATTGGTTCTCTGATTTCACCAAATGGCCTAGATTTTAGAATTTTATATTTCTTTCTTTCTCAAATAATTTAAACTTAATTCCTCCTCTGACTTTACATAATTACAATTATATGAAAATAACATGATTTATAACTTATTGTGTTGTGTAGTAGTTAATTAACACTACATATTTAAAATAAATAATTATGAACATGGTTTAGCAATCTGCACAATTGAACATATTGCAGATATGGTTTGAACATATATCTTTTAACTATTTTTGAGCTAACATAGCATACCTATTAGAACATTACTACTGGTATGTAGGTTATTATTTATCAAACATAATTCTTTTTAAAACACATAACATAAATCTTATTTTCTAATAAACCTTACAAATACATTTATTTAACACATTGATTTTAGGACTGTGAAACAACAGTCTGTCTAAACATGTTACACTTATTCATACTATATTAGTACCAGTCCTTTCTGGTTTAAACCATTATTATTGTGATCCCCTACATAAGTAAACATTAACTCCCATACTCTATTTATTATCATTTTTTTACAAATGTCTTGTAAATAAAGATTTACATTAAAATAACAAAATACTGGAAACCTTCCATTTTATTATTTTATTATGCTGTTTATTATTAGATTTTAAAGTTGTGATATAGCATATTACTAAGTTATAGTATCACCAACTTTAAGTTTATTGCTTTTTTTAAAAAAACACTTACACAAATTCACTTTCACTGTTGGTTCTGATATTCTGAGTCTTATTATCTCAGACCAGACCTTTAGTAATCATGGACCGTTAAGACTAGTTTATTTTCTTTATTACACAATAGCTTTAGCCGGTCCACTTCTTATAACGCTATACAACACTTTAGTTTTCTCAATAATTACATTTTTATAAGATTTTGGGTATGTTATACTTTCTTTGGCATAGTTTTTGTGGGTTTGGGATTGATAGTAGTTTATATAATAATAGGTTTTACTACGGTGTTTCTTTCATACTATTTCTTCCTCTTCTCCTGTCTTCCTTCTTGTCCTTCTTCGTATCTTCCTTCTGGTATTCAATCTTGTCCCTCTTCTAGTCTTCATTCTTGTCCCTCGTCTAGTCTTCACTCTTCTGGTCTTCCTTCCGTTCTTGGGTAAACCAAGGTACTTGGTGTTATCACGACTGAGGTTTAGTTTGGAGTATTTAATTTATTCACTGAACTGACTTTATTCTTCTATACAGGTTTCAGGGTATTGTTTTCTTCCTGCTCACAAACTTTATTCTTCCCTCTTCTTGTTTTTGGGGTATTTTGGTATTCACCACCCTTTAATTGAGTCTCTTTTTTCTTTGATATGGTCTTATATAACTGGTTTACTGCTCTGAGCTTCCTGGCTAACTTACTGGTATTATACAATGAGTTGATGAGTTGCTTCAATACTTTCTTTGGTTTCTTTTAACAGTGGTTTTTATATATTATGTAGTGAGGATTTTTATCTTATTGTGGTTCATTCCTCTGATTTATTTAAATGTCATTCAATATTATTGTAACATTTGTTGGTGTAATTAAACTTTATGATTTCATATGACTTAAAATGTAGTGGATTTTCTGTCACGCTACAGAATGCCCTTCTCCAGAAGTAATTTTTTCAGACTATACTTGCTTTGTCTGAAACAATTGCTTATGATAATTATTCAAGCTTTGTTATTATTTTGGACTTCCTTCCATTTTAAAAATTTCTTATTTATATTTGAGTTTATATCATTCTCACTTGATCTTCCTTGATAGTAATAGCCTTCTGAGTTTCATATTTATTATTTCATTTTTATATTTCTTCTTAGTATTTTCTCCTTGGGATATTTTCTCCCTATCGTTCCCTACTTTGTGAGCTGGTTCAGTTCAGAGAGGCACTGTACGCTACTTTCCTCTGCTGTCCAATACTTCACACATATTTGAGTACAGAGGCAAATCATCTCTGCTCAAAAAACATATTAATCCTGCTGGAATTATCTTCAGACAGATTAAAAAAATTATTCAGAATAGTACACATTTGTTACTATTTAAAAAATATCTTTGGGATACTTCACTTATTACTTATTATACTTCTCAGAGATTTTAATATTTCTATCTCAGTTGTTCATCTGACTTATTATCTGGATGTTTCTTTCATTTGATATTATGGTAGGAAGCTCTTCTATTATTACATTTTTTCAACTTTTCTTATCATATAAATCTTTTGGTTATAAATTCTTTATTACCTTCTGGTTTTTTCATTATAATCTGCATTATTTATAGTAGCATATCTTTATGACATTTTTAGACTGTTTCATCGTTCTTAAAACTTCCACTTGTTCTATTTTCTAGAATTTGTATAACTGTCATTATCATAATTGTCATTTAATTCATAAATCATTTTATATTAATTCGTTTAATTACATAAATCTTTGACATTACTTTTACATTATTCCTGTCATTGTTATTATACTTGTGAATGATGGTTTTTTTATTAATTTCATTATGAGGTCATAACTTCTCCTCATACCACTTCAAAGTTTCATTCTCTCATAATTCCAAAGAAGTTTTTGTACTTTATTTTATTCAATCACTCAAATCGTATTAAAGAATTTTTTCTTTTTTATTTCCTTCAACACCATTTTACGGAAAGGTTTTTACTCTTCATATTGAACTTAGACATGATTATACTGTCTAGAATTATTTGTTTTAATTCTAAATCTGTTTTCTTTTATTCATCCCATTATGATCCTTTGTTACCATGGTAATTATCTTCTATGCTTACCATAAATATGGTAGGAAATTTCATCAGTTTATCTCACCATAGTCTTTTATTTATAATTGGTTGGTAAGTTGTACTTATACTTGGTTTGGGAAACTTGATTTATTCATAATTCAAAATTCACTCTTCTTATATCATTCTGTGAAGTTTTCTCAAATAATTTGTATGTAAGGTGGGCTTATATGTGTTTTGGCTGGTTTTATTTTTTAAAATTCTCTTGGTATTATTGTCAAAATGTTTCTCTTCAAATAAATATTTAGTAAGCTGTCCTTATTTGTTTTTGACCTTAGATGGTTTTATTTCTAAATTCTCTCCTTCTTTATTATTATATTATAGCCATAAAGTTTTTCTTCAAATATTTGTTATGTAAAGTGGGCTTACATTTGTTTTTAGAATTTGGTTGGTTTACATTCAAAATACTGTTTTATATATCTTCTTCCAAAATGTTCCTTCTCAAACAAATTGTATGTAATTGGCTTACATTGTGTTTCGAATTTAGAGGTTTTAAATTCTAATTCTTATATATCTTCTAGCCATAAAATTTTATAATAATTGTAGATAATATGTGCTTATATTTCTTTTTAGAATTTGGAGGTTTTATGTTTTTAAACTTCTTCTCTTCTATTCTAGCCATAAAGTTTTTCACATTTTCCTGGTATGTAAGGTGAACTTACATTTTTTTAGAATTTAGAGGATTTTTAATCATAAAATTTTTTCATGGATGCCTGGTTAAAAACACCCTTGACTTTACTTGAACTTATTTCTTTGATTTCGTAGGTGTTGTTGTTATTGTCTTTTGAGACGATATAGGGACCAGTATACAGGAGCAATAACTTTTTTGTTATCCCCTCTAGGGAACTGGGTAATTCCATATTCTTCAACAACACCTTCTCTCCAACGGTATAATGAATAACCTTACCCATGTATTTATTGTATTTGTTCCGCCGTTTCTCCTGATCTTCGGCCACCTTATTACAAAATTGAATTTTATCAAATCTATATTTATGTTCTCTGGGGAACTCCAAGATATCTGCAATCTCTCTAGGGGGTTGTCTCTCGTACATTGCGGAGTATGGGGTTATTCCTATGGCTGGATGGTAGGCCAGGTTGAGGAATTCTTCAGTGGCCTCCAAGTATTCTTGCCACCTTCTCTGCTGATCATGGCAATATGTTCTTAATAGGCGCCCCACCTCTCGCAAGACTCTTTCGGCCGGGTTACTGCTTGGGTGGTATACGGATGTCTTGTATGTGTGAACCCCCATGGACAGCAGTGTATCACGCCATCTCCTCCCCTTGAATTGCGTTCCGTGGTCGGTTATGATCGATACCGGTTTTCCGACGGTTGGGAAGTACTGGTCGATCAGGATATTAAGAACTTTCTTCGTAGTCGCCCGATTTGCTGGGTATAGCTTTACGAACTTAGTGTAATGGTCCATAATGATGACGATATATCTGTATCGGTGGCGGCCTCCACTGCGGGGAAATGGCCCGCAGATATCCAGGAATACCTTCTCAAGTTTAAACTGCGATGTTATTGGAATCATCTGCCCGTCTCTTTTCTCGTTATTAGTTTTTACGAGTTGGCAAATGCGACAGTTTCTAATATACCTCCGTACCTTCCGATTGATGTCCTTTATATAGCAGTTTTCTTCCAGGGCCTTTACCACCTTTAAAGCGCCCATATGCCCATATCGAACATGATAACTGATCACTATCTCTTTCTCGATATGGGTTGGAATTATTACCTTCCACTCCTCCTTATATAATGATGGTTTGGAAAACAGGATTCCCTTATGTATAGTGTAATATCGGGAGATGGTCTCATTTCCTGCTTCCAATCTTGAGATAATAGTAATTAATTTCGGGTCAGCTTGTTGGTGTGTGCTTAGTTGTTCTAGAACTGATTGTAGACCGGCGCTGCTGCTGAGAATATGGTACACCTTCAGAATACTCTCCTTCTCCCCCTCGAACGTCTGCTTGTCAATGTCAACTCTAGACAATACGTCCGCGACGACATTCTTCCTTCCGGGGATATACTCCCACTTAAGGTCGTATTCTTGCAGCAATAGTATCCACCGCGTTAATCTTCCATGGCTCAGCTTACATCTCTTAAGGAACGAGATAGATTTATGGTCTGTCCGGACGGTAACGGGATAACCAAGAATATATGTACGGAACTTTCCGCACGCGAACACGACACTCAATAACTCCTTTTCTGTCACATGATAGTTTTTCTCACTCTGGTTCAGAGCTCTGCTGGCAAAACAGATTACAAGATGCTCGCCCTCCTCATCCTCTTGATATAAATTAGTGCCGAGGCTGATGTCACTGGCATCGCAATTAAGAAAGAAAGGCTTGTTAAAATCTGGATGGCGGAGTATAATGTGTTTAAGGAATTTTTGTTTTATAAGAGTTAATATGTTTTGTTGTTCATTACCCCAGATCCATTTATTTTTAGATGACAGTTGCGGCTGAAATCTGGCAGTCAGTTCGGAGTACTTTTCCTGGAACTTGCGGTAGTAGTTACAGAGACCCAGGAACGACTGTAACTGCTTTCGATTCTTTGGTGTAGGAAAGTTCTGAATTGCTTCGACTTTTTCAGCCGACGGTGAGATTCCCTTATCATTTAATATGAAGCCTAAGAATTGTATCTCTTTAGCAATAAAATGAGACTTTGCTAACTTCAGAGTAATATTGTTTGCTGCTACCTTCTGTAAAACGTGTTCCACACGGTAGCAGTGTTCCTCCCAAGTTTCTGAGGACACTAGCAAGTCATCGACGTATACGGTGGTGAATTTTAGTGCTTCTTGGATAATGTCACGGTTAATCATTTGCTCTATTTCAGCTCTTACTGGCTGCTTTCGTGATTGCGCAATGGGGTAAGACTTCCGGTTAAAGTCTACAGTGTCTCGGAATTGTAGAGTACACTGGAAATTCTTCACTTTACCGGGCTCATCAGAAAAGACTGATTTATATTTATTGTAGATGTCTATTAATTTGTTCGCTTGGTTTGTTGTTAAACCTTCGCCAGTTGTACCGCTCCGGAAATCCCTGATCTCCTGGATTTTTTGCGACCATAAATCTTCATTGGATGTGTCGTCTATTTTCTGTTCAATTATGGATGTTGGATGGATGTAATTAATTTTTCGGATTTGCTGATGGATACTATCGGGAACGACTTGGTCACTACCCACCAAGTTCGCCGTCCAAGTATGTCCGTTAGAAAACAGTGATAATGTTTCAGTTCTTAGATCAATGATGGCGGAATTTCTCCTAAGCACATCACACCCGACCAGTATATTAAATGGCAGACCGCTCGCCACCAAGAATTCCATGTCAATCGCTATACCACAGCTCATCACACTGGCGGAGACTTGTCTACGTATAGTTTTGTTCTGTCGGCCGGTTGCTCCCAACAAAACAATATTATTCAATGGCAATGTTGGTAAAGTTCTCCCGCACTCCTGCTGTATCCTCTCCCGTTCCGTCGTACTTATTATTGATACGTTTGACCCAGTATCGATCATTAACTTGGCTGGGATGCCTTCTACCTTGGCGTCAACATGTATAATTTCATTATTGAAGTTATTGGTGGGACTCCTGTTATCCTCTTCCAATAACTCCTGTCTGATGTCTTTCAGGTAGTTGCACCCGATGATTGTAATACGATTGTGATTATTTACGAACTTGCACTCATTCTCATTATCATACCCAGTAGTCAGAAGCAGTAATGGGTTCTGTCGATTTCTTACTGCCTGTGCCCGTTTAAAGGCTCGGCATCATTGTTTCTTTGAGCCATATTATTCGATGCCTCATTCGGGATGCTCAGAGTGGTTACTTGCCGATCTGTTCTATGGTCTTCCGGTCGTTCATGGTGCGACCTCGGTTCAGTGTTGTCCAAACTATTACTCCTACGCGCCGGATAGTACCTCGGTTGGTCCCGTTCTAGGCTCCTCCGCCTTTCTTCGTATCTTCGGTAACTGCTTCGTCGATTGTGGTTGAATCCTCGCTGTCTTCCTTCTGTGGCTTGTATGAAGTTCACTCTAGGGCGAGGATACCTATTATTATTAAAATTACTATTATTGGGACCCGCACGATTAGCATTATTAGGGTAAGGACGATTACCATAATTGGGGCTTCTCTGACTATTTACGTTATCAGGGTAGGGATTGCGGTTACCCTGATAACCATTAGAGGGTCGATTCGGGTTTTGCTGGTTTGGACCCGTATTATTATTGTCATTGTAATTGGTAATATTTACATTATTTCCATTATTATAATTGCTATTTCGCGGGTATGCCCGACCTCCTTGGTACCCAGTATTTACGTGGTTCGTACCCTGGTTATTATTCTGGTACGTCCTTGGTTCGGGCCCATCACTTCTCCTACGACTCTGCCTGTAGTAATCTTCGTTTTCATAATTCTCTAGGAGTTCTGTCATTGCTTGGATGGTTTTTATCTGGCTGCCCCTCCTAGCACGAATCACTTCCTCATCATAATGGTAAGACAGCTTGTTTATTAGGCATTCCTCCGGTATGGCTGGTTCTAAGTGCTTGGCCATACACACTTTGCCGAGGAAATAAGCTGTCATTGAGCTGCCGACTTGTGGTTTGTAGCGGCCGTGGCAAATATTATCTCTTATGAGATTTTGCGTGGTCTCTGACCAGTATTTGGCCTTGAACAGGCTCTTGAATTGTTCGTAACTGTCGATGTCGCTCCGGTTGGCCATCCACCAATGGTCATTCACCTCCCGAAACGACTCGTCAAGGATCTCTCTGTTCTGGACCCATCGGTTCCCTCGGTGTTTCTCGAGGTACTCCTCTATTCTTGCCAAGAACTCCATAGGCTTCCGTTTGTATTGCCGGAAATTGAGCCATTCTCTGTTCTCTGACATGGGGAAACTGTGATATGCCGATGGTCTGTTTCTTATTAACTCCATCTCCTCCTGACTCTGACGCACCTGTCCGGTTATGTTTGCCATGGCGGCCTCCACGCCGTCGCATCTTTCTGTTACTTGGGTCCTCACTTTATTTACTTCCTCCAAGGCAAACTTCTTGGTCTCCTCCAATTTAGTTTTCTGTTGTTCTTGGACCTGAGTAATCTCCTTTGTTATTACTTCCCGGACTTCCAGCACTTCGTTTTCGGTGTGACGACACCTTTCGTCTACTTCTCGGATCTGCTGGTTAACAACCACAACTTCCTGTTCTAATTTCTTTACAATGGACTTCTTCGTCTCAGTTATCTTTTTATTTATCTCCTCTTTGGCTAACTCTATCCTCTCGTCTAACTTATTCATGTTCTCTTGGTTAACTTCCCTCAGTTCTTCTCTCAACCTTTGATTACTCTCATCCATCTTCTCTTCTAAATTCTTATTATTTTCTTCCATTTTTCTTTCCATCTTCCTACTAGTTTCTTCGATTCTCTTATTAGTATTTTCTATCTTACGGCCCAATTCTTCCTTTGTGGATCGGTTATCTTCCTTCAGATCCTCTAGTTTTTCATTTAATGAATGGTTGTTTTCCTTCAGATCCTCTAGTTTTTCATTTAATGCATGGTTATCGTCATCCATTTTCTTGCTTAAATTCTCCTCCATCTTCTTGTTATCTTCTTTATTGTCCTTGCTAGTGGAATCCATTTTCTTATGCAGGTCTTCCTTTAATTCCTGATTCATTTTCTTACTGGTTTCTTCCATGCCCTTTTTCAAATCTTGACCCATTTGTCGGAACATTTCCATCAATCTGTCCATTTTATTTTCTTCGGTGGTCTTAGGCCTTTCTTTTTCCTTCTCTGGGACAGTGACTTCCCCTGTTTGCGTTGTTACTTCAGGTTGTTCCTCGGGTGGTGCGGGTTGTTTCGGTTCCACTTGGATTAGTAACACTTCCGGATCCTCCAAGGGTGTTGCTTCCTTATCCCCCATGTCAACCTCTTTCTCGGCCTCTGCCGCCCTCTTTTTCGATGTAGCTCGTCTTTGCATCTTTCTCTGTCTCTATTTAATAATCGCTGCCAAGCTTAGATTGTTAAGCCCTCTAAGTTGGACGCCACTTTGTAAGAAGACCCTATATATGGCTGTAATCAAATCAAGTCCCACTGTTTGGGCTAGCCACTTGGTCACCAGACCGCTGTATGCCGGTCGTTACAAAAGAATAAAAATAAAATGGAAAATTCAAATAAAATAGAATTTTCAAATAATAAAATAATTTTGTTTATGTTTATAGAGGTATGTATAAGAGATAAATCTGTTTTTTTTAAAAGGTTCTGGTGAAATTTTAATAACAGGTAGGTATTTATTGACCGTCGAGCACTTCTTGAAGATTTGCACCAAGTCTGGAGTTAAATAGATTAACTCCAGGTAATAATCGATTGGTGACTTTTCTGACTGGTCCAATATCTTGTTCAAAATAGAATATATTCTTCTCGCTTAATTCCTTCAGCCTTATAAATACCCTTAAATTACCCTGTGAAATAAGTACAGATACAAAATAATGGAAATATAAAGATTTATTGACAATTTTAAATAAATAATCGATATTTTATCGATGGAGAGCAATTATCGACTCTGTCTCGGGAATTATCGATTGTGTCATACAGAACAAAATTTATGATATTTAATATATTATAAGACAGGTTCTTTGAGCGATTAGAATTAATAGTCAGAGAAGGGTGACGAGAAAGTACAACATTAACAATTAAAAATAAATACAATAATTACTATTCAATAGTATTTAAATAATTCCACTATGTAATGTAAATGAATGCTGTCAAACCATACGCAGACGATGACGTCACTACGGTATCGTGAAGGCGGTCTCTGTAGAATTAAAAGATGGCCGCTACTATTTCTTGCGTAGTTACTGTGAAATCGTCATGTCCGAAAATCACCACAAAATTACCTTTGTGAATGTCTAAAATCTTCCCGCACTGGTGTAATATGTCTGTTAAGTTAGTTGGTATATTCTGGTGAAGTGTTCCGTGTAAACTTGTGTTAATTTGGTTATTTTGTCTGTTTTCACTTCTGGGGTTAAGTTTTTCAAGTTACGGTTAGGTTTGTAGAGTGAATCAGTTGAAATATAATGTTTTACTGTTTTCTGTCACTCGTATAGTGAAGTTAGAGGTTTGTTTTCACTATTGTCGTGAGTGTTTTTATAGTATTAGTTTCAAAAAGTGTCTAATTTGTCTAACTCTCGTTCACTGATTTCAATGGCTAAACGCTAGCACCATGTTCGACTCGATTTAAAGAACGTTTTTGTCACACAACTATTCAGCTTGATATTCAACAAAAGACTAATTAACTTGGTCATAAATCTTGCCCAGTTAATCCTTGAAAAAGTATTGTTAACATTTTTCGACTTCCCATACATATGATAAAATATTACATTATGTATGGAATTTATCTATTTTATTCCTCACTTTTATGAATTATTATCCTTATTATTGGTTTAATCATCTCATTCCCTTTAAATTGATGTATTATAGTCCATATCTGTAGATATTTTGTGGAAATTAACAAATTTCTTTACTTTATGGAAATATAGGCTCAAAATTGGATTTCCGTCTTTATACAAAATCCCCTCCATTTAAATATTATTAATACTATTATAATAAATTTTAATTAGTCATATTCCTCTTCCTTTCCTTAAATACATATAAATTACACCTTTGAACTGGTTTTTTGTGTTAATCTGTAAATTTGACATTGCTCTTTAAAATTAATTAATTTATATATTTTGACAATTTACAAAATGTTAAGGTATATTTCCTTATTATCATTTTAATTCATAGGATCATTCCTAGTAGTGGTTAATTGTGTTATCTTATATAAATCTTGGTAGTTTACAGGATTTATAAGTGAGTTATACTATTTTATATTGGTTCTCTGATTTCACCAAATGGCCTAGATTTTAGAATTTTATATTTCTTTCTTTCTCAAATAATTTAAACTTAATTCCTCCTCTGACTTTACATAATTACAATTATATGAAAATAACATGATTTATAACTTATTGTGTTGTGTAGTAGTTAATTAACACTACATATTTAAAATAAATAATTATGAACATGGTTTAGCAATCTGCACAATTGAACATATTGCAGATATGGTTTGAACATATATCTTTTAACTATTTTTGAGCTAACATAGCATACCTATTAGAACATTACTACTGGTATGTAGGTTATCATTTATCAAACATAATTCTTTTTAAAACACATAACATAAATCTTATTTTCTAATAAACCTTACAAATACATTTATTTAACACATTGATTTTAGGACTGTGAAATAACAGTCTGTCTAAACATGTTACACTTATTCATACTATATTAGTACCAGTCCTTTCTGGTTTAAACCATTATTATTGTGATCCCCTACATAAGTAAACATTAACTCCCATACTCTATTTATTATCATTTTTTTACAAATGTCTTGTAAATAAAGATTTACATTAAAATAACAAAATACTGGAAACCTTCCATTTTATTATTTTATTATGCTGTTTATTATTAGATTTTAAAGTTGTGATATAGCATATTACTAAGTTATAGTATCACCAACTTTAAGTTTATTGCTTTTTTTTAAAAAACACTTACACAAATTCACTTTCACTGTTGGTTCTGATATTCTGAGTCTTATTATCTCAGACCAGACCTTTAGTAATCATGGACCGTTAAGACTAGTTATTTTCTTTATTACACAATAGCTTTAGCCGGTGCACTTCTTATAACGCTATACAACACTTTAGTTTTCTCAATAATTACATTTTTATAAGATTTTGGGTATGTTATACTTTCTTTGGCATAGTTTTTGTGGGTTTGGGATTGATAGTAGTTTATATAATAATAGGTTTTACTACGGTGTTTCTTTCATACTATTTCTTCCTCTTCTCCTGTCTTCCTTCTTGTCCTTCTTCGTATCTTCCTTCTGGTATTCAATCTTGTCCCTCTTCTAGTCTTCATTCTTGTCCCTCGTCTAGTCTTCACTCTTCTGGTCTTCCTTCCGTTCTTGGGTAAACCAAGGTACTTGGTGTTATCACGACTGAGGTTTAGTTTGGAGTATTTAATTTATTCACTGAACTGACTTTATTCTTCTATACAGGTTTCAGGGTATTGTTTTCTTCCTGCTCACAAACTTTATTCTTCCCTCTTCTTGTTTTTGGGGTATTTTGGTATTCACCACCCTTTAATTGAGTCTCTTTTTTCTTTGATATGGTCTTATATAACTGGTTTACTGCTCTGAGCTTCCTGGCTAACTTACTGGTATTATACAATGAGTTGATGAGTTGCTTCAATACTTTCTTTGGTTTCTTTTAACAGTGGTTTTTATATATTATGTAGTGAGGATTTTTATCTTATTGTGGTTCATTCCTCTGATTTATTTAAATGTCATTCAATATTATTGTAACATTTGTTGGTGTAATTAAACTTTATGATTTCATATGACTTAAAATGTAGTGGATTTTCTGTCACGCTACAGAATGCCCTTCTCCAGAAGTAATTTTTTCAGACTATACTTGCTTTGTCTGAAACAATTGCTTATGATAATTATTCAAGCTTTGTTATTATTTTGGACTTCCTTCCATTTTAAAAATTTCTTATTTATATTTGAGTTTATATCATTCTCACTTGATCTTCCTTGATAGTAATAGCCTTCTGAGTTTCATATTTATTATTTCATTTTTATATTTTTTCTTAGTATTTTCTCCTTGGGATATTTTCTCCCTATCGTTCCCTACTTTGTGAGCTGGTTCAGTTCAGAGAGGCACTGTACGCTACTTTCCTCTGCTGTCCAATAATTCACACATATTTGAGTACAGAGGCAAATCATCTCTGCTCAAAAAACTTATTAATCCTGCTGGAATTATCTTCAGACAGATTAAAAAAATTATTCAGAATAGTACACATTTGTTACTATTTAAAAAATATCTTTGGGATACTTCACTTATTACTTATTATACTTCTCAGAGATTTTAATATTTCTATCTCAGTTGTTCATCTGTCTTATTATCTGGATGTTTCTTTCATTTGATATTATGGTAGGAAGCTCTTCTATTATTACATTTTTTCAACTTTTCTTATCATATAAATCTTTTGGTTATAAATTCTTTATTACCTTCTGGTTTTTTCATTATAATCTGCATTATTTATAGTAGCATATCTTTATGACATTTTTAGACTGTTTCATCGTTCTTAAAACTTCCACTTGTTCTATTTTCTAGAATTTGTATAACTGTCATTATCACAATTGTCATTTAATTCATAAATCATTTTATATTAATTCGTTTAATTACATAAATCTTTGACATTACTTTTACATTATTCCTGTCATTGTTATTATACTTGTGAATGATGGTTTTTTTATTAATTTCATTATGAGGTCATAATTTCTCCTCATACCACTTCAAAGTTTCATTCTCTCATAATTCCAAAGAAGTTTTTGTACTTTATTTTATTCAATCACTCAAATCGTATTAAAGAATTTTTTCTTTTTTATTTCCTTCAACACCATTTTACGGAAAGGTTTTTACTCTTCATATTGAACTTAGACATGATTATACTGTCTAGAATTATTTGTTTTAATTCTAAATCTGTTTTCTTTTATTCATCCCATTATGATCCTTTGTTACCATGGTAATTATCTTCTATGCTTACCATAAATATGGTAGGAAATTTCATCAGTTTATCTCACCATAGTCTTTTATTTATAATTGGTTGGTAAGTTGTACTTATACTTGGTTTGGGAAACTTGATTTATTCATAATTCAAAATTCACTCTTCTTATATCATTCTGTGAAGTTTTCTCAAATAATTTGTATGTAAGGTGGGCTTATATGTGTTTTGGCTGGTTTTATTTTTTAAAATTCTCTTGGTATTATTGTCAAAATGTTTCTCTTCAAATAAATATTTAGTAAGCTGTCCTTATTTGTTTTTGACCTTAGATGGTTTTATTTCTAAATTCTCTCCTTCTTTATTATTATATTATAGCCATAAAGTTTTTCTTCAAATATTTGTTATGTAAAGTGGGCTTACATTTGTTTTTAGAATTTGGTTGGTTTACATTCAAAATACTGTTTTATATATCTTCTTCCAAAATGTTCCTTCTCAAACAAATTGTATGTAATTGGCTTACATTGTGTTTCGAATTTAGAGGTTTTAAATTCTAATTTTTATATATCTTCTAGCCATAAAATTTTCTAATAATTGTAGATAATATGTGCTTATATTTCTTTTTAGAATTTGGAGGTTTTATGTTTTTAAACTTCTTCTCTTCTATTCTAGCCATAAAGTTTTTCACATTTTCCTGGTATGTAAGGTGAACTTACATTTTTTTAGAATTTAGAGGATTTTTAATCATAAAATTTTTTCATGGATGCCTGGTTAAAAACACCCTTGACTTTACTTGAACTTATTTCTTTGATTTCGTAGGTGTTGTTGTTATTGTCTTTTGAGACGATATAGGGACCAGTATACAGGAGCAATAACTTTTTTGTTATCCCCTCTAGGGAACTGGGTAATTCCATATTCTTCAACAACACCTTCTCTCCAACGGTATAATGAATAACCTTACCCATGCATTTATTGTATTTGTTCCGCCGTTTCTCCTGATCTTCGGCCACCTTATTACAAAATTGAATTTTATCAAATCTATATTTATGTTCTCTGGGGAACTCCAAGATATCTGCAATCTCTCTAGGGGGTTGTCTCTCGTACATTGCGGAGTATGGGGTTATTCCTATGGCTGGATGGTAGGCCAGGTTGAGGAATTCTTCAGTGGCCTCCAAGTATTCTTGCCACCTTCTCTGCTGATCATGGCAATATGTTCTTAATAGGCGCCCCACCTCTCGCAAGACTCTTTCGGCCGGGTTACTGCTTGGGTGGTATACGGATGTCTTGTATGTGTGAACCCCCATGGACAGCAGTGTATCACGCCATCTCCTCCCCTTGAATTGCGTTCCGTGGTCGGTTATGATCGATACCGGTTTTCCGACGGTTGGGAAGTACTGGTCGATCAGGATATTAAGAACTTTCTTCGTAGTCGCCCGATTTGCTGGGTATAGCTTTACGAACTTAGTGTAATGGTCCATAATGATGACGATATATCTGTATCGGTGGCGGCCTCCACTGCGGGGAAATGGCCCGCAGATATCCAGGAATACCTTCTCAAGTTTAAACTGCGATATTATTGGAATCATCTGCCCTTCTCTTTTCTCGTTATTAGTTTTTACGAGTTGGCAAATGCGACAGTTTCTAATATACCTCCGTACCTTCCGATTGATGTCCTTTATATAGCAGTTTTCTTCCAGGGCCTTTACCACCTTTAAAGCGCCCATATGCCCATATCGAACATGATAACTGATCACTATCTCTTTCTCGATATGGGTTGGAATTATTACCTTCCACTCCTCCTTATATAATGATGGTTTGGAAAACAGGATTCCCTTATGTATAGTGTAATATCGGGAGATGGTCTCATCTCCTGCTTCCAATCTTGAGATAATAGTAATTAATTTCGGGTCAGCTTGTTGGTGTGTGCTTAGTTGTTCTAGAACTGATTGTAGACCGGCGCTGCTGCTGAGAATATGGTACACCTTTTGAATACTCTCCTTCTCCCCCTCGAACGTCTGCTTGTCAATGTCAACTCTAGACAATACGTCCGCGACGACATTCTTCCTTCCGGGGATATACTCCCACTTAAGGTCGTATTCTTGCAGCAATAGTATCCACCGCGTTAATCTTCCATGGCTCAGCTTACATCTCTTAAGGAACGAGATAGATTTATGGTCTGTCCGGACGGTAACGGGATAACCAAGAATATATGTACGGAACTTTCCGCACGCGAACACGACACTCAATAACTCCTTTTCTGTCACATGATAGTTTTTCTCACTCTGGTTCAGATCTCTGCTGGCAAAACAGATTACAAGATGCTCGCCCTCCTCATCCTCTTGATATAAAGTAGTGCCGAGGCTGATGTCACTGGCATCGCAATTAAGAAAGAAAGGCTTGTTAAAATCTGGATGGCGGAGTATAATGTGTTTAAGGAATTTTTGTTTTATAAGAGTTAATATGTTTTGTTGTTCATTACCCCAGATCCATTTATTTTTAGATGACAGTTGCGGCTGAAATCTGGCAGTCAGTTCGGAGTACTTTTCCTGGAACTTGCGGTAGTAGTTACAGAGTCCCAGGAACGACTCTAACTGCTTTCGATTCTTTGGTGTAGGAAAGTTCTGAATTGCTTCGACTTTTTCAGCCGACGGTGAGATTCCCTTATCATTTAATATGAAGCCTAAGAATTGTATCTCTTTAGCAATAAAATGAGACTTTGCTAACTTCAGAGTAATATTGTTTGCTGCTAGCTTCTGTAAAACGTGTTCCACACGGTAGCAGTGTTCCTCCCAAGTTTCTGAGGACACTAGCAAGTCATCGACGTATACGGTGGTGAATTGTAGTGCTTCTTGGCCAAGTATTTGATCCATGCAGTGCACAAAGACTGCGACTGAGTTTACCAGTCCGAAGGGCAACCTCTTAAACTGGTAGTTCCGCCCTTCGAATATAAAGACCAGATACTGGCGACTCTGTGGATGTAATTCCACCTGCCAATATCCGCACACCGTATCCCAGGTAGTGAAGTATTTGGTACCGTGGAACCGTTTTAAGATCTCCTCAATCTCACCGGGCGAAGTCCTGTCATTTATGATCATCTTATTTATTTCGCGCGCATCTAAACATAAACGGACTTGTCCGTTTTTCTTAGGAATAGCCACGATAGGACTTGTGTAAGGGGAATGGCTACTCTCTATAATGTCACGGTTAATCATTTGCTCTATTTCAGCTCTTACTGCCTGCTTTCGTGATTGCGCAATGGGGTAAGACTTCCGGTTAAAGTCTACAGTGTCTCGGAATTGTAGAGTACACTGGAAATTCTTCACTTTACCGGGCTCATCAGAAAAGACTGATTTATATTTATTGTAGATGTCTATTAATTTGTTCGCTTGGTTTGTTGTTAAACCTTCGCCAGTTGTACCGCTCCGGAAATCCCTGATCTCCTGGATTTTTTGCGACCATAAATCTTCATTGAATGTGTCGTCTATTCTCTGTTCAATTATGGATGTTGGATGGATGTAATTAATTTTTCGGATGTGCTGATGGATACTATCGGGAACGACTTGGTCACTACCCACCAAGTTCGCCGTCCAAGTATGTCCGTTAGAAAACAGTGATAATGTTTCAGTTCTTAGATCAATGATGGCGGAATTTCTCCTAAGCACATCACACCCGACCAGTATATTAAATGGCAGACCGCTCGCCACCAAGAATTCCATGTCAATCGCTATACCACAGCTCATCACACTGGCGGAGACTTGTCTACGTATAGTTTTGTTCTGTCGGCCGGTTGCTCCCAACAAAACAATATTATTCAATGGCAATGTTGGTAAAGTTCTCCCGCACTCCTGCTGTATCCTCTCCCGTTCCGTCGTACTTATTATTGATACGTTTGACCCAGTATCGATCATTAACTTGGCTGGGATGCCTTCTACCTTGGCGTCAACATGTATAATTTCATTATTGAAGTTATTGGTGGGACTCCTGTTATCCTCTTCCAATAACTCCTGTCTGATGTCTTTCAGGTAGTTGCACCCGATGATTGTAATACGATTGTGATTATTTACGAACTTGCACTCATTCTCATTATCATACCCAGTAGTCAGAAGCAGTAATGGGTTCTGTCGATTTCTTACTGCCTGTGCCCGTTTAAAGGCTCGGCATCATTGTTTCTTTGAGCCATATTATTCGATGCCTCATTCGGGATGCTCAGAGTGGTTACTTGCCGATCTGTTCTATGGTCTTCCGGTCGTTCATGGTGCGACCTCGGTTCAGTGTTGTCCAAACTATTACTCCTACGCGCCGGATAGTACCTCGGTTGGTCCCGTTCTAGGCTCCTCCGCCTTTCTTCGTATCTTCGGTAACTGCTTCGTCGATTGTGGTTGAATCCTCGCTGTCTTCCTTCTGTGGCTTGTATGAAGTTCACTCTAGGGCGAGGATACCTATTATTATTAAAATTACTATTATTGGGACCCGCACGATTAGCATTATTAGGGTAAGGACGATTACCATAATTGGGGCTTCTCTGACTATTTACGTTATCAGGGTAGGGATTGCGGTTACCCTGATAACCATTAGAGGGTCGATTCGGGTTTTGCTGGTTTGGACCCGTATTATTATTGTCATTGTAATTGGTAATATTTACATTATTTCCATTATTATAATTGCTATTTCGCAGGTATGCCCGACCTCCTTGGTACCCAGTATTTACGTGGTTCGTACCCTGGTTATTATTCTGGTACGTCCTTGGTTCGGGCCCATCACTTCTCCTACGACTCTGCCTGTAGTAATCTTCGTTTTCATAATTCTCTAGGAGTTCTGTCATTGCTTGGATGGTTTTTATCTGGCTGCCCCTCCTAGCACGAATCACTTCCTCATCATAATGGTAAGACAGCTTGTTTATTAGGCATTCCTCCGGTATGGCTGGTTCTAAGTGCTTGGCCATACACACTTTGCCGAGGAAATAAGCTGTCATTGAGCTGCCGACTTGTGGTTTGTAGCGGCCGTGGCAAATATTATCTCTTATGAGATTTTGCGTGGTCTCTGACCAGTATTTGGCCTTGAACAGGCTCTTGAATTGTTCGTAACTGTCGATGTCGCTCCGGTTGGCCATCCACCAATGGTCATTCACCTCCCGAAACGACTCGTCAAGGATCTCTCTGTTCTGGAACCATCGGTTCCCTCGGTGTTTCTCGAGGTACTCCTCTATTCTTGCCAAGAACTCCATAGGCTTCCGTTTGTATTGCCGGAAATTGAGCCATTCTCTGTTCTCTGACATGGGGAAACTGTGATATGCCGATGGTCTGTTTCTTATTAACTCCATCTCCTCCTGACTCTGACGCACCTGTCCGGTTATGTTTGCCATGGCGGCCTCCACGCCGTCGCATCTTTCTGTTACTTGGGTCCTCACTTTATTTACTTCCTCCAAGGCAAACTTCTTGGTCTCCTCCAATTTAGTTTTCTGTTGTTCTTGGACCTGAGTAATCTCCTTTGTTATTACTTCCCGGACTTCCAGCACTTCGTTTTCGGTGTGACGACACCTTTCGTCTACTTCTCGGATCTGCTGGTTAACAACCACAACTTCCTGTTCTAATTTCTTTACAATGGACTTCTTCGTCTCAGTTATCTTTTTATTTATCTCCTCTTTGGCTAACTCTATCCTCTCGTCTAACTTATTCATGTTCTCTTGGTTAACTTCCCTCAGTTCTTCTCTCAACCTTTGATTACTCTCATCCATCTTCTCTTCTAAATTCTTATTATTTTCTTCCATTTTTCTTTCCATCTTCCTACTAGTTTCTTCGATTCTCTTATTAGTATTTTCTATCTTACGGCCCAATTCTTCCTTTGTGGATCGGTTATCTTCCTTCAGATCCTCTAGTTTTTCATTTAATGAATGGTTGTTTTCCTTCAGATCCTCTAGTTTTTCATTTAATGCATGGTTATCGTCATCCATTTTCTTGCTTAAATTCTCCTCCATCTTCTTGTTATCTTCTTTATTGTCCTTGCTAGTGGAATCCATTTTCTTATGCAGGTCTTCCTTTAATTCCTGATTCATTTTCTTACTGGTTTCTTCCATGCCCTTTTTCAAATCTTGACCCATTTGTCGGAACATTTCCATCAATCTGTCCATTTTATTTTCTTCGGTGGTCTTAGGCCTTTCTTTTTCCTTCTCTGGGACAGTGACTTCCCCTGTTTGCGTTGTTACTTCAGGTTGTTCCTCGGGTGGAGCGGGTTGTTTCGGTTCCACTTGGATTAGTAACACTTCCGGATCCTCCAAGGGTGTTGCTTCCTTATCCCCCATGTCAACCTCTTTCTCGGCCTCTGCCGCCCTCTTTTTCGATGTAGCTCGTCTTTGCATCTTTCTCTGTCTCTATTTAATAATCGCTGCCAAGCTTAGATTGTTAAGCCCTCTAAGTTGGACGCCACTTTGTAAGAAGACCCTATATATGGCTGTAATCAAATCAAGTCCCACTGTTTGGGCTAGCCACTTGGTCACCAGACCGCTGTATGCCGGTCGTTACAAAAGAATAAAAATAAAATGGAAAATTCAAATAAAATAGAATTTTCAAATAATAAAATAATTTTGTTTATGTTTATAGAGGTATGTATAAGAGATAAATCTGTTTTTTTTAAAAGGTTCTGGTGAAATTTTAATAACAGGTAGGTATTTATTGACCGTCGAGCACTTCTTGAAGATTTGCACCAAGTCTGGAGTTAAATAGATTAACTCCAGGTAATAATCGATTGGTGACTTTTCTGACTGGTCCAATATCTTGTTCAAAATAGAATATATTCTTCTCGCTTAATTCCTTCAGCCTTATAAATACCCTTAAATTACCCTGTGAAATAAGTACAGATACAAAATAATGGAAATATAAAGATTTATTGACAATTTTAAATAAATAATCGATATTTTATCGATGGAGAGCAATTATCGACTCTGTCTCGGGAATTATCGATTGTGTCATACAGAACAAAATTTATGATATTTAATATATTATAAGACAGGTTCTTTGAGCGATTAGAATTAATAGTCAGAGAAGGGTGACGAGAAAGTACAACATTAACAATTAAAAATAAATACAATAATTACTATTCAATAGTATTTAAATAATTCCACTATGTAATGTAAATGAATGCTGTCAAACCATACGCAGACGATGACGTCACTACGGTATCGTGAAGGCGGTCTCTGTAGAATTAAAAGATGGCCGCTACTATTTCTTGCGTAGTTACTGTGAAATCGTCATGTCCGAAAATCACCACAAAATTACCTTTGTGAATGTCTAAAATCTTCCCGCACTGGTGTAATATGTCTGTTAAGTTAGTTGGTGTATTCTGGTGAAGTGTTCCGTGTAAACTTGTGTTAATTTGGTTATTTTGTCTGTTTTCACTTCTGGGGTTAAGTTTTTCAAGTTACGGTTAGGTTTGTAGAGTGAATCAGTTGAAATATAATGTTTTACTGTTTTCTGTCACTCGTATAGTGAAGTTAGAGGTTTGTTTTCACTATTGTCGTGAGTGTTTTTATAGTATTAGTTTCAAAAAGTGTCTAATTTGTCTAACTCTCGTTCACTGATTTCAATGGCTAAACGCTAGCACCATGTTCGACTCGATTTAAAGAACGTTTTTGTCACACAACTATTCAGCTTGATATTCAACAAAAGACTAATTAACTTGGTCATAAATCTTGCCCAGTTAATCCATGAAAAAGTATTGTTAACATTTTTCGACTTCCCATACATATGATAAAATATTACATTATGTATGGAATTTATCTATTTTATTCCTCACTTTTATGAATTATTATCCTTATTATTGGTTTAATCATCTCATTCCCTTTAAATTGATGTATTATAGTCCATATATGTTGTAATACTAAATTTTGCCCGACGTTGTGTGCGTCAATGTAATAATAAAATATGCCCCTCAGTTCCGGAGCGCCAATTTAATAATAAAATATTTTATATGCTCTTTATCTCAGGGTAAAATATAAATAAATGCTCAAATTTTCTTATAAATTGTTCTTCAATTTATTACAATTAGCTATGATTGATTATCATACTTTATCATTTATATATGAACTATATAAATTCTAATCAAAATATAAACATATTCATTTTCATAAATCTTATTTCATTACTCATATTCATAGCTCTAATAATTTAAATATTGTAATTCTTATTCAAAGACAAAACTTTTAATAATAATTTTCTTAAATTATTATATATTACGACATTGTTAATTATTGATCTGGATTCATTTAAAATCGGTGCTTATAGATGAACTTAATTTCCATAATTTCCTAATATGATTTAATTTTGTTCTAAATAAAATTTTATCTTAATCCTTTAATTAAATCTTATGAGTTCTTTAAGTGAACAGACAGTGGACCTAATACTAATTATGGCATGAAAATTTTACTTGTGGTATGTATCCAAATCTGGTAGCAGTTCATATTGTGTGGTTGTCATGTTGATCGTCTGGCGTGTCTGCGATATTTCCCTCTGGATTAGCAGATTGTAACGTGGTCTCCTTTGAGTCACAAGACACTGCACAACACCAAACTTCACTCTCTCAAATTAGTTCGCGTTAATTGTTATTATAGTTATTCGCTTCTACAGCCATTATTAATTATTATTTATTAACTGCGTTATGGTTTGAATCACTGTTGTTACGGGTTTAGTTCGTTTCGAAATGTTACTCGATGATGAAGTTATTGTTGCGTATTTGCACAACTAAATCACAGCGTTATTTAATTATCATTTGTGTTGTATTAATTCACTTGTACATCACTAGTAAAATTACAGTTTTTCTCTTTACCGAAATCTGTTCTAGTACGAGCTTACTTTTCTAACCATCGTACCGAATTTCTCTAAGTCCAATAGCTATGGGAATCTCGGTCGCGGACTTACACTCCCGTTTCCGTCAAAATTTTTAGTTAAACTCCCCGAGCGCGCCTTTCTCGCGTCCCTATATCGAATTCCATATTTCTCCCACTTACTTCCGATTTTTCTAACGCTGTTTTCCAATTGGTTCTACTTTACGACTCTTCAGATTTAGAGACCACCTATTTTTCCGAAAGAACTTCTCTGATAGGCCTTTGGATTCCCACCAGATTCCTTCCCTAGGTCACTACACTGAGGTCGTTGTCGCTGCTAGATACTGTAGCAATAATTCTTGCCTGTCACTTTTTTGGAGTAAACAAAACAACCCTTAACTTTCTCGTCAAGTATTGTTTTCGTGCACTAGGTTGTTCTAATGGCATCAACTATTGTTACTTACAGGCCTTACCAAACTTCCTTTCAACACTTCTTGCTTGTGTTCGGACATTACTCCCAGCTTTCTCTCTTCTCAGTAAGGTCGAAGTCCTGTCGCTGACCGTTTGAGTCTTTCAATAACATATACCCTTTTTTGTTTCGCTATATGCAGCTGGCGTGTATACGTATTCTGGTCTATTGTTAATACCTACAGCTGCTCTTCAAATGAGTTCGTTTACTTCTGTGCCCTTTTTTCTACGGATCTGAGGTAGTTGTCAAAGTTTAACGTTTCTTAGTATGGAGAGCGATGAACTCAGCCTATTTGCCGTGAGCGTGTTGGGGCTGATATATGATTTTATTGCCTGTCACTTACCTCTGCGTTTCACACAACAATTCCCTGTTACGGCGCTTAAAGATACATCTCTACTCAAAATAAGAAATTTTCAAAATTTCTGATTTTGGTGTTATAATGTAGATATTTTGTGGAAATTAACAAATTTCTTTACTTTATGGAAATGTAGGCTCAAAATTGGATTTCCGTCTTTATACAAAATCCCCTCCATTTAAATATTATTAATACTATTATAATAAATTTTAATTAGTCATATTCCTCTTCCTTTCCTTAAATACATATAAATTACACCTTTGAACTGGTTTTTTGTGTTAATCTGTAAATTTTACATTGCTCTTTAAAATTAATTAATTTATATATTTTGACAATTTACAAAATGTTAAGGTATATTTCCTTATTATCATTTTAATTCATAGGATCATTCCTAGTAGTGGTTAGTTGTGTTATCTTATATATAAATCTTGGTAGTTTACAGGATTTATAAGTGAGTTATACTATTTTATATTGGTTCTCTGATTTCACCAAATGGCCTAGATTTTAGAATTTTATATTTCTTTCTTTCTCAAATAATTTAAACTTAATTCCTCCTCTGACTTTACATAATTACAATTATATGAAAATAACATGATTTATAACTTATTGTGTTGTGTAGTAGTTAATTAACACTACATATTTAAAATAAATAATTATGAACATGGTTTAGCAATCTGCACAATTGAACATATTGCAGATATGGTTTGAACATATATCTTTTAACTATTTTTGAGCTAACATAGCATACCTATTAGAACATTACTACTGGTATGTAGGTTATTATTTATCAAACATAATTCTTTTTAAAACACATAACATAAATCTTATTTTCTAATAAACTTTACAAATACATTTATTTAACACATTGATTTTAGGACTGTGAAATAACAGTCTGTCTAAACATGTTACACTTATTCATACTATATTAGTACCAGTCCTTTCTGGTTTAAACCATTATTATTGTGATCCCCTACATAAGTAAACATTAACTCCCATACTCTATTTATTATCATTTTTTTACAAATGTCTTGTAAATAAAGATTTACATTAAAATAACAAAATACTGGAAACCTTCCATTTTATTATTTTATTATGCTGTTTATTATTAGATTTTAAAGTTGTGATATAGCATATTACTAAGTTATAGTAATCACCAACTTTAAGTTTATTGCTTTTTTTTAAAAAACACTTACACAAATTCACTTTCACTGTTGGTTCTGATATTCTGAGTCTTATTATCTTAGACCAGACCTTTAGTAATCATGGACCGTTAAGACTAGTTTATTTTCTTTATTACACAATAGCTTTAGCCGGTGCACTTCTTATAACGCTATACAACACTTTAGTTTTCTCAATAATTACATTTTTATAAGATTTTGGGTATGTTATACTTTCTTTGGCATAGTTTTTGTGGGTTTGGGATTGATAGTAAGTTTATATAATAATAGGTTTTACTACGGTGTTTCTTTCATACTATTTCTTCCTCTTCTCCTGTCTTCCCTTCTTGTCCTTCTTCGTATCTTCCTTCTGGTATTCAATCTTGTCCCTCTTCTAGTCTTCATTCTTGTCCCTCGTCTAGTCTTCACTCTTCTGGTCTTCCTTCCGTTCTTGGGTAAACCAAGGTACTTGGTGTTATCACGACTGAGGTTTAGTTTGGAGTATTTAATTTATTCACTGAACTGACTTTATTCTTCTATACAGGTTTCAGGGTATTGTTTTCTTCCTGCTCACAAACTTTATTCTTCCCTCTTCTTGTTTTTGGGGTATTTTGGTATTCACCACCCTTTAATTGAGTCTCTTTTTTCTTTGATATGGTCTTATATAACTGGTTTACTGCTCTGAGCTTCCTGGCTAACTTACTGGTATTATACAATGAGTTGATGAGTTGCTTCAATACTTTCTTTGGTTTCTTTTAACAGTGGTTTTTATATATTATGTAGTGAGGATTTTTATCTTATTGTGGTTCATTCCTCTGATTTATTTAAATGTCATTCAATATTATTGTAACATTTGTTGGTGTAATTAAACTTTATGATTTCATATGACTTAAAATGTAGTGGATTTTCTGTCACGCTACAATATATATATATATATATATATATATATATATATATAAGAGTAAGATATTATATATTCAGAGTAAGATCACAAATAGCAAAGGGTGTCTAAATATGCAATGTAGGCCCTAATGTGGCCAGCTAAAAAATTAAATTTATTTCCTTATACATACTATTTCCTGTGGTGGCATGACATGTCAGTATGGTATGATTGTAAGGATGGTAACGATATTAAAGATAAAAGTATAATAAAGAATGTAAGAATAAAACAACCTGTAAAATTCCTCGCCTAAATGACCATTGTCAAAGGCTACAATTATTACTTATGAATTCCTTAAGGATTATTCCTTACTGAAGTTTCAGCAATACGCGCGGCAACCTTCTTCACGACGTAGAGCAAGGTACATAATTGTTTCAACACTGGCAATAATGTTGTTTAAAACACTGGAGATGGCTTCTCTACATAACGTTTTGGCAGACTACAACTGGCGTCTAATTGGTGCTCATAGACAACTAATCGAGATCAGCATGATCAGTCTACATTGGTCCCCAGTTCTCCATGTTGACAACAAAGGACTGCTGATTCATTGTTAGACGTGGCTCAATGAGAGCACGTTTAAAAAGTCATTAAGTCGCGTTCAGTGGTTGCAACAACTTTATTATCAGAACTGAGACAAGTTTCGTCCTAGTTTCCCTCTCTGAAGGTGGCTGCGAATTGTGAAGTAAATTAATCACATGTCGAGTGCTTTCTTTACGAGGGAAACTGTGGTGAAATAATATTCACTGCAGGAGGTTCCACAATACTATGGTGGAACTGTCACCCACTAAAATGTGGAATGATGGGTCATCCAAACCACTCATTTGTGTACACTGAATCGACGTGAGAGATAAAAAAAAGCACCTTGACTTTATGGTGAGCCCGGAAATTGAGCCCACTGGCAGGTTACTAAGCTCCCAGAATTGTATTACCTATGTATATAATTACCCAATGACTATTAGACAACTTAAGTGTCAGATTAGTTTACGTGTGTTAATTTAGCTTAACAAACGCTACGTTCATTACACCATCGTTAACATCATTCAACAGCCTAATGGTTATTTCGCTAAAAATAAGACAAACAAGACAACAAGAGGCAAAGTGTTGCGTTCCGTCGCTACTGGAAATGAAGCCAGTTACAAAGACGGATAAGCGAAACGTGTTGAGAGAAAGGGACAAATGAAGCGGAAAAGTTTTTATAAATCTTGTTGTGTTGAAAAAGTTTTTCTACTTCCTTAAGATTTACCGTAGGACACCTTTGACAACGTTTACTCTAACCAATAAGGAAAACAGGAATAGGCCTACATATTAGGTGAGTTTCGACCCAAATGAACGTATACACCTTTGCATATTTACTAAGTATAATATATTTATACACTGTAGTATATTTAAGTATTGTTTACATATTTGAAATATATTTGTGTAAGCATATAAATAAATATATATTGCAACATTACAACATTGCAAAAGTTGCATAATATTATATTGTATGTATACAAATTTTTGTACGTAAATTTAGGCATCTCGTGCCTCACGTCCAGGGCGACAAATTTATATAACGTGACAATTTGGCAAATTTAATTTAATTTAAATTTGTGGAGTCCTTCGATCTTGGAGCACCAAATTTAAACAACGTTACATATACATAAATAGGTGTGAACGGTCTCACGTTCAAGATTGACAAATTCTTTAAACATATAACATTTAAATAGGGGGTCAGGTGTATCTGCAATAAGAACTCTACGGAACTTGAAACAGTAATTAAAATTTATTTGATACTATAAAAAAAAATATGTGCACATGGCACTGACTTCGATTTAAAAACATTAGTTATTATTTGTTATAATGCCGTAAGGCTTAAGATATATACATCCTTACTAACTAAACATTCTATGTTACTAAATAGTATATACAAGAAAAATCTCATTTTTAGACTACTCAGTCTATTAATATGTTTCAAAATCAATTTTTAAATCTTTTTTCTGTATATGGTACGTACTCAAAAGACTAATAGTTATTACTTCTCAGTACTGTTTTCTCAAATACTAATTGTTTTTATTTATATTCTTTGTAATCATTTTATATCATATTAATTTGAGCTCTTGTTACGTTAATCGTATTTCTAAAACATCTATGATTTTTAACTCTACTATACAAGAAATATTACTCTTATTTTTAAATAAAATATTAATGTCTTTAACTGTCTTTGTATACTGTGTATGATTAAGATATGAATAAGTTGTCTATCACCTTATTGTCGTCAATCATACTCGATCATTTTTTGTTCCATCGGTGTTCATCTTCGTCTCGCCTCCAGCATCGGCTGTCTCTCTTCTCCTCTTGTCCAGCGTCGGCTGTCTCTCACTCTCTCGTCCTCTCCTCTTGTCCAGCGTCGTATCGCTATGGAACTGCTTCTCTTGTCCAGCGTCGTATCGCTATGGAACTTCTTCTCTTGTCCAGCGTCGTATCGCTATGGAACTTCTTCTCTTGTCCAGCGTCGTATCGCTATGGAATTTCTTCAGTAATGCTGTTATTAATTACAATGTTTGTCTTATAGCTTGGTTACGTATTTGTACATAACTGGCAATTTAAACTGTTTATAAAAATATTAATAAATATGCCGTGCTGACGGGCATAAGCTCCCGCTGCATCGTGGATGATTCAAGAAAGAGAACCACTGAAGCTTGCGTGTCCTATTTATACCCATGTCTTGGTCGACACCCTTCAGTGATACAAAATCGACATGTTAGAAACTGTCTTTGGCGTCAGTTCCCCCACTCTTTGTCAAATTCACTATTTTTTATATTTCTGCGAATTGCAGAGTCCTGTAAGTATTTTTTTATACTTATCTTATAACTAATTTTACAACACATGTTCATTGTAATTTTGGACATTGCAACTTAACCCTTTTGATTTGTACACAGTTATTTCACTATTGCACTTGTACGGCGTGTCACTTTCGCGTGGTTTTCGCACACAGTATTTATTAAATTTATTTACATTTTATGGTGCTTTTGGATTTTAATTCTTAATTCTAGTTTATGAATAATTACAGAAAACCCGTCATTGTGCAATTATTCATACTGGGGTGGCAAACTTGCCTGCAGAGACCTGCGTTCACACACACTAGCAAAATACTGGTGTACACACTTTCAGTTACATTTGTATGTGTGTGCACGTTGATTCAGGTCGAAACACCTGTTCATATTTTTGTCTGAGTCAAGCTTGCAATCCATAACATGCTTATTTCTAATATATTATTAATTATTTACAGTTTATTAAGTAAATTTAAATTTTTATATTTCATGCTCAGTACATCACTTATTTGTACTGTCGCAATATATTGCAGCTTACCAAAATAAACATTGCATAGATAGGTATAGTGATAATATAAACACAGAGTCTATATCTGGAGATAGAAAATTTATTAACTAAAAAAATTATTACTTGTCTTATTAAGTTTTCCAACATAAAATTATTTACATGTATTTAATTATTTAGCTTTTAGATAAAGAGTTTATCGATTCTTATTTTTAAAACAGTTTGTTACTTGGGTGTCTAATTCCACAACTGTCGTCGATGTCGCTGTTGATGATCTACTGCCCCCCGTTGACCTTGGCGTAGCTGACGCTCGCATTTACACACACGTCGCGGTTACCTCACTATATTGTTTATTAATTGAGCTCAGGGTTTTCATAATGGGTAATTAAATAAATCTATTGCAACGTAACAACTTGCAAATTTATTATAATTTAAATTTGTAGAGCCCCACGATCTTGGAGCACCAAATTTATGCAACGTTACATATACATAAATAGGTGTGAACGATCTCACGTTCAAGATAGACAAATTCTTTAAACAATATTACATTTAAATTGGGTGTCAGATGTATCTGCAATAAGAACTCTATGTAACTTGAAACGGTAATTAAAATTTATTTGATACTATAAAAAAATATATGTGCACATGGCACTGACTTCGATTTTAAAACATTAGTTATTATTTGTTATTATGCCGTAAGGCTTAAGATATATACATCCTTACTAACTAAACATTCTATGCTACTAAATAGTATATAAAAGAAAAATCTCATTTTGAGACTACTCAGTCTATTAATATGTTTCAAAATCAATTTTTAAATCTTTTTTTTTTGTATTGTAACGTACTCAAAATATTAATAGTTATTGCTTCTCAGTACTGTTTTCTCAAATACTAATTGTTTTTATTTAAATTCTTTGTAATCATTTTATATCATATTAATTTGAGCTCTTGTTACGTTAATCGTATTTCTAAAACATCTATGATTTTTAACTCTACTATACAAGAAACATTTCTCTTATTTTTAAATAAAATATTAATGTCTTTAACTGTCTTTGTATTCTTTGTATGATTAAGATATGAATAAGTTGTCTATCACCTTATTGTCGTCAATCATACTCGATCATTTTTTGTTCCATCGGTGTTCGTCCTCGTCTCGCCTCCAGCGTCGGCTGTCTCTCTTCTCCTCTTGTCCAGCGTCGGCTGTCTCTCTCTCTCTCTCTCTCTCTCTCTCTCTCTCTCTCTCTCTCTCCTCTTGTCCAGCGTTGTATCGCTCTCTGGAACTCTGCTCTTGTCCAGCGTCGTATTGCTATGGAACTCTCCTCTTGTCCAGAGTCGTATTGCTCTCTGGAACTCTTCTCTTGTCCAGCGTCGAATCGCTATGGAACTCTTCTCTTGTCTAGTGTCGAAGATCTTCTTAAGTAGTGCTGTTATTAATTACAATGATTGTCTTACAGCTTAGTTACGTATTTGTACGTAACTGGCAAATTTAAACTGTTTATAAAAAATTAATAAATACGCCGTGCTGACGGGCATAAGCTCCCGCTGCACCGTGGATGATTCAAGAAAAAAAACCACTGCAGCTTGCGTGTTCTATTTATACCCATGTCTTGGTCGACACCCTGCAGTGATCCGAAATCGACATGTTAGAAACTGTCTTTGGCGTCAGTTCCCCCACTCTTTGTCAAATTCGCTATTTTTTATATTTCTGCGAATTGCAGAGTCCTGTAAGTATACTCTTATACTTGTCTTATAACTAATTTTATAACACATGTTCACTGCAATTTTGGACATTGTAACTTAACCCTTTCGACTTGTACACAGTTATTTCACTATTACACTCGTACGGTGTGTCACTTTCGCGTGGTTTTCTTACACAGTATTTAGTAAATTTATTTACATTTTATGGTGCTTTTGGATTTTAATTCTTAATTCTAGTTTATGAATAATTACGTAAAAACAGTAATTGTGCAATTATTCATCTTGGGGTGGCAAACTCGCCTGCAGAGACCTGCGTTCACACACACTAACAAAATACTGGTGTACACACTTTCAGTTACATTTGTGTGTGTGTGCACGTTGATTCAGGTCGAAACACCTGTTCATATTTTTGCCTGAGCCAAGCTTGCAATCCCTAACATCCTTAATTCTAATATATTATTAATTATTTACAGTTTATTAAGTAAATTTAAAGTTTTGTATTCCATGCTCAGTACATCACTTATTTGTACTGTCGCACTATGTATTAGGCTTACACAATCCAGACTCTTCAAGTGTTTTCTCGTCAATCAGTAATACCCCGATGGGTATTACTGTCCTAGGCGGAAAATCTTGCACTAAAGCGAAAAGCACTAATATTGGTCTATTATATTAATTTAGTTACAATTTGAGTTCTCCGACTCTACATAACGTATACCTAAGTTCTACGTCACTTAAAATAGACACGTCCGGACACGAAAAACTCGCGACAGTCAGTACATGTCGTCTATGACGAGACCTCGAAGCAAACTGCCCGATATGTACTCTGCAAAGGACCGACTCAAATAATTTTTAGAACATCTGATTGGTTGAAATCTTAGATACGTCTTATATTTTTCATCATTATAGACTGACTTTAAGTTAAAACTATGTCCAAGTCACCAAAGGCTTGTCTAGATTTAATCTACAATTTTGATTACTCTCTTGCAGATAACGAGTTAGAAGAAGGATTAATTTCATTTAAAAAACTTATTAAAATTATAGTATGAATAACTTTATTAAATTACTAAATTAATTATTAATTAATGATTAATTATTAAGCAATTAAATTATTAATTAAATTAAATTATTGATTAATTATTAAATTCCTAAATGTATGAAAAACGTAGCCTTCAATACGGTGCATACTATGTTCAAGTTTCATAAAGAAATGTTAATTATTAATGAAGTTATTCAATAAAATGTGAATCACACGCGAACCCGCGCACTCGCGCACTAACACTGCACTGGACATGGCGGAGTATAAAATTATGTGTATTTTGACGTAACTCATTTTTTTGCTTATATCTTAATTCAAAACGTACATCTAATTTACAAAAAAGGAATAAAATCAATTTACAACTTGTCTATGATCGTCAGAGAATGTGTTATAGCACTAATAAAGGGATATTACGGTTCGGTTGCAATATATATTGTTATATATTACTTTAATATTTATAACTAAATTTACCTCAAGATATACTTTTTTCCCTATTAGGAACATGTTTCGAGAGTTCCTGTTCTCTCATCTTCAGCCTTCGCCATCTTGTTTCTGGTGAAGGTCTAGATTGTTATATATATATGCTGTCTACTGATCATCGTATGGTACAGTGGAAAACAAAATAAAATTTTATATTTAAATTAATTCACTAATCACCAGCTTCAATTATCACAATTAAACAGTTTGTAAACAACAAGCAAGTCCCTTACAACAAATCAAAAACTGTTTACACGTAATAAAAGTGTCAACTAATAGAGTCCCGCACTATATAAAACACATAACACTTCGCCATAATAGTTTGAACTGCACTAGAATAAATCGCCACTTAAACTAATCTAATTGTCGCTGAATGCCTATATTTATACCTCGCATACGAGAAACAAGTAGAATGTTCTCTAATAGCGTATCAATATGTGTGTGTGTGTGTGTGTGTGTGTGTGTGTGTGTGTGTGTGTGTGTGTGTGTGTGTGTGTGTGTGTGTGTGTGTGTGTGTGTGTGTGTGTGTGTGTGTGTGTGTGTGTGTGTGTGTGTGTGATCCATAATATTTTATTCGTAAATATGATTACGCTACTCATATGTAGGTTATTGTCAAACAGTAACACGACATATTACGTTATATAAAAATACTACGTAACATAACATATTGATATTGAAAATAACATAATATATTATATAAGTACAGTGTGTTGTATACAAACAAATCAAAAATTCTACGTAACAAATTATTATAGAGAATTTTTTTATTATTATTTTATTTTTTAGGCATATTGTAAAAGAAGTTATAACTAGCATAGAATGGTCCTTTGTACAGTTTTGGTTTAAAATAAAATTTAATTAAATAAAAACTGAGATACAAAGAATTTTAACAATTCCTAAAGAAAATTAAAGTAAGACTAGGCCTACATACGAAAATATATTTAAATAAATCTACGTGAGGCAGAATATTTTGTAAAAGAGAACAAGGAAACTAAAATTAAAAAAAAGCAGTTTAAATGAAAGAGGTAAATTTAATTGCTTAGTTTCCATTAATAGAGCAAAACAAATTCTCAGTTTTAATTATATCGTTTTGTAGGCCGATTTATCTGGTTGTCTATTAATTTGTCTATTTGGGAGATGTCTTACGACATCTGACAATTTACTCTCGAGGTCTCATAAAATGTTTGAAATAATCAAAAAAATTTGTATGACCATGAAATTAATGTTAATTTTGACGGCACTCTGCGCGCAGGGTTAGGTTTAAAAAATTAAAAATCTTGGAACTCAAATCCCGAAAAAATCCTGTATTTACAATTTTGTGTAAATTGTACAAAGCATGCGGAATGCACCTGCTGATAAAGGGTACATTAACTGACACTATAATGCAATGTTTATAATAAACATTTTTATAAGCCAGATTTAGAGAAAATGATATAAGTCTACTGGGGGCATCATATAGTGAGAAATTTTATTGAAAATTAAACCTCGGTATACATAAAATTTAACAAAATTATCGTGTGTCAACATCACTTACAAAAAGTTTGTATTCTACACATGCAAAAATATTACACATTTTCGTCAGTTGTGTATGTTTATAAAAAGTATTAGAAATTGGCCAATATATATACTTATGGAGACAAATACTTGTTTATATATGATCACGAGGTGGTTGTTTCTATTGGATGACGATAAGAATCGTACATACAGAGAAAGAACTGTCTTCACAATTTTGAAACTTAAAATTTATTCAATACATTTTATTAAATTAATTTTAATTACGGTTTATTATTTTATACGTAATGTGCCGTACATAGGTGTACGGCAAGTAGTGGTTATACGGATTCCGGGCGATATTTTCATGCATTTGGGTAGTCCGCCGTGGACAGTGGTCACTTCGCTATTTATGAGACGGTACGGCGACTGTTTGTTATTTCGAAACTTACGCCATCTAGGAGACGTTACGGTAACTTCGAACTAAGGTATCTTTCGTTCCGTCTGCTGGATGGAGTCTGCTGTACTTCGTCGTGATTTGTAGGCGCCTTTGGGAAATTTGTGTGCTGTGGAGTGAGATTGTTTCGGACTCAAGTAGTAGTTGGCCTCTGGTTTTCCTTTCGTTGTGTGGAGAGTTGAGTTTTTGACTCGATGGGTTGGTTCCGGTCAGCTGTTCGGATCTGGAGCTGTTGACGACCACGTGTTGGGCTCATTGTATAGAGCTGAAAAGTTTTGTGGTTTTTTTTATGCCGGCGTTTTTTTTTTTTTGAAATGATTATGTCTGGCTGAGGGAACAGTGTGCCAGGGGGTCCCTGGGGGGCCGGCGTCCGTGATCATGTGAAGACCGGGATGTTAAATTGTGTGATATACGTGTGTAAGTATTGAGGGACACAGCACGCGTGATTATGCACGCACTATGAACAGGTATGGAGAAATAAAATTTATTATATTTTGCCCTGGGACTTTATGGGTCGAGTGGGGGTCTGGCTGATTTTTTAACACTACCAAAAAAAAAGAAAAAACATTTTTTTTCCCTACAAAAAAAAGAGAACACAAAAAAAAACACAAAAATAAAACTTAAGAAAATGTGTTAGTTATTGGCCAAGGTGTTCATTTGGCCTAGTGGGGCAAAATTCAGCTGAGTTGCTTAAATGCTCTTATTCCGTGTGTGCATGTAATTGTGTGGTGTTCCATATACGCATGCAATATTGAGTTCAATTTTCATTGTAATCTGTGTGGAACTTATATGGTGGCTGTTCTTATTGGAACGTGTAAATCTGCTGGTGAAAAGAGTTTCAGTCCACCTACTGCTGTAACAACACACTACCTTGTGCTAGAACAGTGATTCCTGTGTTGACACTGTCAAAGTTGCCACTGTGTTACAACAAACGGAAAGTGGTATTTAGTAAACTTACCTTTGCCGCAGAAAATCTCTTCAGAACTTAATATTAGCTATAAAACACCATTCTGGCACAGATTTATGATACCAGTACATCTCAATGAATAATGATATTGTTTCATAAAAAAAAAAAAAAAAAAAAAAAAAAAAAAAAAAAAAAAAAAAAAAAAACTTGGGAGTTTTACACTAAACAAACATTGTGATTTTTATAATATTTAAATTATTATGAATTGTTGATATATACTTTATTTAGTAAAATTTATTTATTTTTAATGAATATGTTGAAGGGTGTAATATATTTTTAAAACTGTGAACCTGTTAAAACTATTTGCAAAAATCTATTGGAAACTGTTATTCTATTACTTTCATAACTGTATGTACTGATTATCTGAGTTTATATATGATTGTGCACTCTGAAATCTGTGACCTGTGGTGCTTCACCAGTTTATGCAAGTTAGGGCAGGGTGAGCACATGCACTTGCGAGTCCCACACAAGAGTATAATGATCTATCTTTGGTTGCATGATAATTTATTAATTTGAGGATTCGCCCTTCTAACGAATGATTTCAGAGGGCGCATGTTGTTATGCAATATAATTGTTTAAATTGTTGTGGCTTTAATGATGTTGTACGATAGAATTGCTTGTGAAAGGGTTTAGAAAGTTGATTATATTGTTGAAAGCTGCATGTTAATAGTTTCAGTATGGCATGTAAGCGATTTTAAATGTTTTATATATTTTGTATAGTGTTCAGTATGGCCTGTAAGAGTTTTTAAATGTTTTATATATTTTGTATGATTTTCATGGAATATTTCTTGAATATTGAATACTTTTACCTTTTAAATTTTGAATACCCTGTCATAGTTTAAATATTTACACATTTTCCATAATTCTAATGGAATAACTTACAGCCTGTGTTTTTGTATGAAATTTCATTGTCAAAAAAAAAAAGATAGCCTCAATAAACTTGTTATTTTTGAAATTGTAAAATTGGGGACACCTCATTCGTCCAATTCCCCAATGGACCTAGCATGTGGATATTCTTCCACTAGGAGGCCTCTCCTAGTTCAGTGAAATGGTGAGTCGGTCATCAAGGTAAGTTGTGGTTTTTTGAAATTTATTTTTCGGTTGTCAGTTTTGGAAAGTTTAAAAATTGTTGTGACGTCATGGGTGATGAGCGGCTCACAAATGGTAGCAGAGCGTGGTTAGACGTAGTCCTGGCCACCTCTGAACCGAAATTTGGAAACGGATGAGGTGACCTCAAAATCTTAGTCGGACAAGTTATGTCGAGTGTGATATGTTATTAGTGTTGTAAATCTTGGTCTTTGGGTGCGGTTGCCGGGCCGGGACCCCTAGGGGGGGGTTGAGCTCAGCCTGGCGATTCCTGATTGTATCTTGGGGGTTCTTAAGTGTTTATCTGTTTGTTTGTGTTCTTGTGCGGTCATTGTTGTCTTGGTTGTCTTATCGCACTTCATCTTGGTCTTCATTGTTGGTCCGGTGCCGGGTCGGGGACCCTGAGGCACCTTGATTGTCAGCTCTTGTTGCATTCAGTCTCTTGTTGTTGGATACTATGGCGGAGCAGGGGCCAAGTAGGAGTCGTGAAGGCCGCGGTCTGGTGCCCGAATATTTCACGAAGGACAAACTCCTGTTCGAGATACGTTTGCGGGGTGGGGTTCCCCAGATGGACGTGGCGTCCTTGCGGCGTCAACTGCGGGAACTGCTGGTAGGTGACGCTCCCATCCGGAGAGTCGAAATCGAGGATTTGGAGGAGGAGCTGGCCGTGTGTGAGGACAAGTGGACCGAGTTTTCTACCCTGATGGAGGACTCGGAATATATGGGGAGTTCCACCCGTGTTTGGCAGCGGGTGACCCAAAGGATGCACCACTTGTCCGCCCGCCTGAGTAATTTGTTGTTGCAGGATGATCTGGAGGAGGAGGGTAGGCGGACGGCGTCGGCCCTCCAGTCAAAGATTGGTCTACCTGGGGAGGCTCCCGAAAGCCGTAGTAACCTTAAGGAGATGCCCATGGGCCATACCGTGGCCCCTGAGCGGGTGGGTCTCCTGGGGGAGTCTTGTAGCGCTCTGGTGGAGGAACGTCCGTCTATTCGGTGGGCAGTCGCCCCCAGGGATTTCAGGGGGAGCATGTGGAAGTCCCTCGAGGGTTGGGTACAGCCCTTGCTAGTGTTAAGTACGAATCGTTGCCGAACCCCATTTATGACCTCCTCCGTCGGCTTCCAGTGGTCGACGGTTTGGACCTTGACCAGCTTGTCAAATTCCTTGAAGGGGTTTTCGGCATTTTTGATGTCCCTGGGGTGACCGGCGTTGCCTTGTTAAATTTGATTTACCCGTATTGCCGGGCGCCCCTGCTGGATCGTGTGGTCTGGCATCTGGGCGCGGGCGGGGATTTTGAGGCGTTTCACAAAGATGTTTTGGAACTGTTTATGCCCGGGAGGCTGCGTGACCGGATGCGGCAGCGATTATTCTACAGAGTTCAGGGGCAAGGGGAACAGTTGAACGTATTTATAAACTCGATCAAAAGTGCTGCCCGTGTGCTGCGGGTAGATGTGTCGGAGGCGGATGTGGTGCGGGTTATCTTGGAGGGCCTTAATCCGCAGGAGAGGTCAAGGTTGGTGTTTTTGGAGCGACCGCGCAGCTTCGCTGATCTTAGCGGAGCTTGTGTCTTCGCCCGCACCATCCAGATGAACGATGAGGCTCGCTCCGGCCGTTCCGATTTCCCTGTCCCCTGTTCCTCGTCTGGTCAGCAGCCGCCTACCCGGGAGCAACGTGGTGGCAACCATTGGAAAGAGCAACGTGGTAGCGACTCTGAGAGGCGGGAAGTCCGCTGCTATTCCTGTGGGAAGATGGGGCACTTGGCCCGGAATTGCCCTCTCAAACGATCGGAGGTCTCGCGGGAAAACCGTCCTTCAAGAAACGGCCTGCGTGGGGGGATTGAGGGGACGCCGGCCCCTCCCCACGTTTGGTAGCGATGTCGCATCCCAGGTCCCGTTATGTGCAGTTGAGACGGGACACCCATCCGGGGAGGCCGATCCCAAGCCGATTCGTCCGGGTCTCTCCGTGTGTCCATTTTTGGAGCTGGAGGTTGGGAAGGGCCGGGTTAGGGCCCTGGTGGACTCCGGATCGGCACGGTGTCTTATCTCCTACCGTGTTTACCAGCAGTTGGTCCGGTCGAATACTCCTTCGTCGGTGGTATGTTGGACGGCCTCGAGGGAGGTTTTGCCGACCTCCAAATTGGTGGCTTTTAAATTTAAAATAAACTATTTTTCGTGGGTTTGGGAGTTTCTTGTGGCTCCGAACTTGAGCGTGGACTGTATTGTGGGTGCGGATTTTATTGTGAAAAGTGGCATGGTTCTCGATATCCAGGGGCACGTATGCTTCTTTAAGTTCAACCGTGCCGTACGCATCCCCTTTCTTGGATATCGGGATGAGGCGGGGGAAGGTCTTGAAGAACTTCACCCCCCGGCGTACATTAATAATTTAAGCCCATCTCTACAGACCACTTTCCGTAAATTGTGTGATGAGTTCCCCGAGGTGCTGACTGCCAACCTCGGACTCACTCACAATTTGGAGTATCGGATCCGCCTGTGTGACTCCGCGGTTGTCCGTTCGCACCCGTATAAATTCGCTCCGCCTAAGATGACCATCTTGCGTGAGAAGGTGCAGGAATTGTTGGACCAGGGGTTATTGAACCTTCCACGTCGGCCTATGCCAGTCCAGCATTCCTGGTGCCTAAACCGGGAGGGAAGCATAGGCTGGTCATCGATTATCGAAAATTGAATCAGAATATTGAAGTTGAGTCGGTGCCCCTCCCGGACCTGCATTCGGCCTTTGACTGGTTTTCGCAGGCCCGATATTTCACCATTTTCGACTTGAATTCAGCATACCACCAGATACCCTTACACAAGGATTCTCGGCCGTTCACTGCCTTTTGCGTGCCGTGGAACTTGTACCAATACAAGAGAGTCCCCATGGGACTGGCGGTTGGTGCGCAGAAGTTAACCCGTCTATTAGACTCTGTGTTCCACGACATTAAATTCCAGTATGTGTTTAATTATCTGGACGATCTGCTCATTTACAGCTCCACTCTTGAAGAACACATGAACCATCTCCGTGAGGTGTTGTGTCGCTTGAGGCGCGCGGGGCTTACAGTGAATCCCGACAAGGTGAGATTTGCCCAGGAGGAAATTTCTTTCCTCGGTCACCTTGTCTCTCATAAAGGGGTCACGGTTGATCCAGAGAGGACGCAGGCAATTCGGGATTTTCCTCCTCCTCGGGATGCTAAAGGGGTGGCCCGCTTCGTGGGGATGGTGAATTTTTACCGGCGGTTCATCCCGGGGGCTGCTGAGATTGCGGCTCCCCTAAATTCCTTAAGGAAAAAAGGGGCCAAATTCGTGTGGGGAGACGCGCAGCAACGTGCCTTCGAGTCCCTAAAGGAGTCCATTTTGTCGCCGCCCGTGCTTCGGATGCCCGATTTCACGAAGCCTTTCATTGTGCAATCCGACGCCAGCTCAGTGGCGATCGGGGCCGTGCTCTCTCAGGAGGTGGATGGTGCTCGGCAGCCAGTTGCATTTGTATCCAGGACCCTTACCAACCCTGAAAAGAAATCCTCGGTATACGAGTTAGAGTGTTTGGCGGTAGTCTTCGCCCTTGACAAATTTAGGAGGTATTTGGAACACGCTGAGTTCCTATTAGAGACGGATAATCAGGCTCTCTCGTGGCTTCTGGCGCACCCCCGTCAACTGGGTAAACTTGGCCGCTGGGTGGTCAAGATCTCTTCTTTTAAGTTTCGGGCACAACATATAAGGGGGACCCAAAATGTTGTTGCCGACGCTCTGTCCCGTATGTATCACCTACCCAGTGAGGAGCCAATAAATGAACCATGCGCCGTACTCCTGGAGTTCCCCCTCGCCTTCACGGAAGTTATCCCTCATCAGCTTGATGATGAGGTGTTGGGTCCTATCATCGATAAAATCAAATCAGGCGAGATGAAGGCTCCATATCATCTGTCCAAGGGCGTCCTCTGCTGCAGGGAACGTAGAGGACGGGTCCCTAAGATAGTGCTGCCGAGCAAGTTGGTGCCAATGGTCTTCCAATATTACCATGATTCCCCGGTTGGAGGCCATTTGGGTGTTTCAAAGACCATCGCCGCGATCAGGAAAAACTTCATCTGGAAAGGCATGGACCGGGACATCGCCACCCGGGTGAAGTGTTGTCATCTGTGCAGTCTGAGCAAGCCCGCTCGGAACACCAAGTTGGGGTTGCTGTCTTCTGGGGTGGCTGGCAGACCGATGGAGAAGGTTTTCATCGACTACGTGGGTCCTTTCCCGCGTAGCAAGGCCGGGAATTCGTTCCTCCTTGTTTGTGTGGACGCCTTCTCCAAGTATGTCTGGCTACTTCCCTTGCGTCAGGCTAGTACTGCCAATACCATCGTAGCCCTTCAGACCAGTATTTTTCAGCATTTCGGGCTTCCCTCCATCATTGTCTCAGACAATGGCCCGCAATTCATCTCGAGGCAATTCCGAAACATGTGTTTCAGGCACGGCATCCGGCATGTAACCACTTCCCCCTACCACCCGCAACCTTCCCACGCTGAGCGATTCAACCGCAATCTGAGATCCGCTCTTATCGCCTATCACGCGGAGCAGCAGAATACGTGGGACCAGAATCTCCAGTGGTTGCAGATGGCGTTCAATTCGTCCCTTCATGAAAGCCATCGTGCCGTGCCTTTTGAGGTCATGTTTGGTTTCTCCCCCGCTCATCCCCTTGTTAATTTGTGGAAACTGGAGGATCTTCTCCCGGATTTGCCTAACGAAGGGGTCGTTCACAGGTGGAAAGATGTGAGGAGAGCCCTGCTCCGATCGCACGAGCGCGTGCGGCGTCGCTATAATGCTGGGAGAGTCCCCAACCCTTTTAAGGTGGGCCAGCTGGTTTATTGCAGGAGCCACCCGCTCAGCTCTAAGGTGGAGGGTCGCGCTGCCAAGCTCTGCTATAGATGGTTGGGACCCTTCCGGATTTCTGAGTTTGTCTCGCCCGTCACTGCTAGCCTGGTGGATCCGGAGGATGGGATGAAGGTGAGGGTGGCCCATGTGTCCCATTTGAAGGCGTGTGTGCAGATGGAGCTTCCGTGAGAGGTAAATTGGTATTGTTCACCCCAGTTAGATTTAGTTAGGGTCCTCAGTTTGGTTTTCGGGGGGCTTCGCTGGAGGGATTGTGTTTTATGGTTTTACTTTTTAGCGTTTTATTGTTTTAAGGTTTTATCGGTATTTTAGCTCCTCTCCCTCCTTTCTTCTTTCTATTGCTTTAGGCCGCGGCCGCTCACACTCCCCGTATCTTCTACACTCACACACACCCAACTACACACACCCACACACCTTGTCCTTTCTTCTGGTGTCCTTTCGTTTTCAACTTCCGCCTGGGTTTTATCTTTTTATTGGTTTTTAGTCGGTCCCCGCTTTTCCTCCGGTGGTGGCAGTCCCGGTGTAGTCCAAACCGTTGGACTCCTTTTGTTGTGGGGGTGTGCCGTACGTAGGTGTACGGGCGATATTTTCATGCATTTGGGTAGTTCGCTTTGGACAGGTTCTCTTCGCTATCTATGAGACGTTACGGCGACTGTTTGTTACGCTCCCGCCATCTAGTAGACGTCGCTGTAACTTCGGACTATGGTATCTTTCTTTCCCGCTGCTAGAGTGAGCCTGCTGTATTCCGTTGTGGTTTGTAGAGCGCCTTTGGAAATCGGCCAGCTGTAGTTATCAGCTGTGGAGTTTTTGTCTTGACTCGAGGGTGGGTTGATGTCAGCTGTTCTATTCGGGAGCTGTTCACCACGTGTTGGTCTCAATTGTTGAGTGCTGAAAAGTTTCGTGGTTTTCTTTTTTTTATGCCGGCGTTGGGTAAAATCATTATGTCAGGCTAAGGGGAAAGTGTGCTAGGGGTTCTCTGGGGCCGGCGTCCGTGAACCTGGGAAGACCAAGATGTGAATTATGTGATATATTGTGTGAGTATTGAACAGGTATTGTGATGTGAGGTATTGATGCACTATGAACAGGTATGGAAAAATAAAATTATTAAATTTTGCCCTGGGACTTTATGGGTCGGATGGGTCTGGCTGATTTCTCTAACACTACAAAAAAAAGAGGGGACAATAGTTTCTTAATCCTGGAGTTTTGTCACTTCTCGGTACTCTTGTAATCTCAGGTACTATTGAAACATGCAGGTTTTTGCAGACCTTGAATAACTTCGCATGTTTCTCTCTAATGATGAGTAGCTTCGCCGCTGTTTGCGGTGACCGTGTATTTTATGGGCAAAACTTTTCTTACCTAAAAAAAAAAAAAAAAAAAAAAAAAAAAAAAAAAAAACTTAAGAAAATGTGTTAGTTATTGGCCAAGGTGTTCATTTGGCCTAGTGGGGCAAAATTCAGCTGAGTTGCTTAAATGCTCTTATTCCGTGTGTGCATGTAATTGTGTGGTGTTCCATATACGCATGCAATATTGAGTTCAATTTTCATTGTAATCTGTGTGGAACTTATATGGTGGCTGTTCTTATTGGAACGTGTAAATCTGCTGGTGAAAAGAGTTTCAGTCCACCTACTGCTGTAACAACACACTACCTTGTGCTAGAACAGTGATTCCTGTGTTGACACTGTCAAAGTTGCCACTGTGTTACAACAAACGGAAAGTGGTATTTAGTAAACTTACCTTTGCCGCAGAAAATCTCTTCAGAACTTAATATTAGCTATAAAACACCATTCTGGCACAGATTTATGATACCAGTACATCTCAATGAATAATGATATTGTTTCATAAAAAAAAAAAAAAAAAAAAAAAAAAAAAAAAAAAAAAAAAAAAAAAAAAAAAAACTTGGGAGTTTTACACTAAACAAACATTGTGATTTTTATAATATTTAAATTATTATGAATTGTTGATATATACTTTATTTAGTAAAATTTATTTATTTTTAATGAATATGTTGAAGGGTGTAATATATTTTTAAAACTGTGAACCTGTTAAAACTATTTGCAAAAATCTATTGGAAACTGTTATTCTATTACTTTCATAACTGTATGTACTGATTATCTGAGTTTATATATGATTGTGCACTCTGAAATCTGTGACCTGTGGTGCTTCACCAGTTTATGCAAGTTAGGGCAGAGTGAGCACATGCACTTGCGAGTCCCACACAAGAGTATAATGATCTATCTTTGGTTGCATGATAATTTATTAATTTGAGGATTCGCCCTTCTAACGAATGATTTCAGAGGGCGCATGTTGTTATGCAATATAATTGTTTAAATTGTTGTGGCTTTAATGATGTTGTACGATAGAATTGCTTGTGAAAGGGTTTAGAAAGTTGATTATATTGTTGAAAGCTGCATGTTAATAGTTTCAGTATGGCATGTAAGCGATTTTAAATGTTTTATATATTTTGTATAGTGTTCAGTATGGCCTGTAAGAGTTTTTAAATGTTTTATATATTTTGTATGATTTTCATGGAATATTTCTTGAATATTGAATACTTTTACCTTTTAAATTTTGAATACCCTGTCATAGTTTAAATATTTACACATTTTCCATAATTCTAATGGAATAACTTACAGCCTGTGTTTTTGTATGAAATTTCATTGTCAAAAAAAAAAAGATAGCCTCAATAAACTTGTTATTTTTGAAATTGTAAAATTGGGGACACCTCATTCGTCCAATTCCCCAATGGACCTAGCATGTGGATATTCTTCCACTAGGAGGCCTCTCCTAGTTCAGTGAAATGGTGAGTCGGTCATCAAGGTAAGTTGTGGTTTTTTGAAATTTATTTTTCGGTTGTCAGTTTTGGAAAGTTTAAAAATTGTTGTGACGTCATGGGTGATGAGCGGCTCACAAATGGTAGCAGAGCGTGGTTAGACGTAGTCCTGGCCACCTCTGAACCGAAATTTGGAAACGGATGAGGTGACCTCAAAATCTTAGTCGGACAAGTTATGTCGAGTGTGATATGTTATTAGTGTTGTAAATCTTGGTCTTTGGGTGCGGTTGCCGGGCCGGGACCCCTAGGGGGGGGTTGAGCTCAGCCTGGCGATTCCTGATTGTATCTTGGGGGTTCTTAAGTGTTTATCTGTTTGTTTGTGTTCTTGTGCGGTCATTGTTGTCTTGGTTGTCTTATCGCACTTCATCTTGGTCTTCATTGTTGGTCCGGTGCCGGGTCGGGGACCCTGAGGCACCTTGATTGTCAGCTCTTGTTGCATTCAGTCTCTTGTTGTTGGATACTATGGCGGAGCAGGGGCCAAGTAGGAGTCGTGAAGGCCGCGGTCTGGTGCCCGAATATTTCACGAAGGACAAACTCCTGTTCGAGATACGTTTGCGGGGTGGGGTTCCCCAGATGGACGTGGCGTCCTTGCGGCGTCAACTGCGGGAACTGCTGGTAGGTGACGCTCCCATCCGGAGAGTCGAAATCGAGGATTTGGAGGAGGAGCTGGCCGTGTGTGAGGACAAGTGGACCGAGTTTTCTACCCTGATGGAGGACTCGGAATATATGGGGAGTTCCACCCGTGTTTGGCAGCGGGTGACCCAAAGGATGCACCACTTGTCCGCCCGCCTGAGTAATTTGTTGTTGCAGGATGATCTGGAGGAGGAGGGTAGGCGGACGGCGTCGGCCCTCCAGTCAAAGATTGGTCTACCTGGGGAGGCTCCCGAAAGCCGTAGTAACCTTAAGGAGATGCCCATGGGCCATACCGTGGCCCCTGAGCGGGTGGGTCTCCTGGGGGAGTCTTGTAGCGCTCTGGTGGAGGAACGTCCGTCTATTCGGTGGGCAGTCGCCCCCAGGGATTTCAGGGGGAGCATGTGGAAGTCCCTCGAGGGTTGGGTACAGCCCTTGCTAGTGTTAAGTACGAATCGTTGCCGAACCCCATTTATGACCTCCTCCGTCGGCTTCCAGTGGTCGACGGTTTGGACCTTGACCAGCTTGTCAAATTCCTTGAAGGGGTTTTCGGCATTTTTGATGTCCCTGGGGTGACCGGCGTTGCCTTGTTAAATTTGATTTACCCGTATTGCCGGGCGCCCCTGCTGGATCGTGTGGTCTGGCATCTGGGCGCGGGCGGGGATTTTGAGGCGTTTCACAAAGATGTTTTGGAACTGTTTATGCCCGGGAGGCTGCGTGACCGGATGCGGCAGCGATTATTCTACAGAGTTCAGGGGCAAGGGGAACAGTTGAACGTATTTATAAACTCGATCAAAAGTGCTGCCCGTGTGCTGCGGGTAGATGTGTCGGAGGCGGATGTGGTGCGGGTTATCTTGGAGGGCCTTAATCCGCAGGAGAGGTCAAGGTTGGTGTTTTTGGAGCGACCGCGCAGCTTCGCTGATCTTAGCGGAGCTTGTGTCTTCGCCCGCACCATCCAGATGAACGATGAGGCTCGCTCCGGCCGTTCCGATTTCCCTGTCCCCTGTTCCTCGTCTGGTCAGCAGCCGCCTACCCGGGAGCAACGTGGTGGCAACCATTGGAAAGAGCAACGTGGTAGCGACTCTGAGAGGCGGGAAGTCCGCTGCTATTCCTGTGGGAAGATGGGGCACTTGGCCCGGAATTGCCCTCTCAAACGATCGGAGGTCTCGCGGGAAAACCGTCCTTCAAGAAACGGCCTGCGTGGGGGGATTGAGGGGACGCCGGCCCCTCCCCACGTTTGGTAGCGATGTCGCATCCCAGGTCCCGTTATGTGCAGTTGAGACGGACACCCATCCGGGGAGGCCGATCCCAAGCCGATTCGTCCGGGTCTCTCCGTGTGTCCATTTTTGGAGCTGGAGGTTGGGAAGGGCCGGGTTAGGGCCCTGGTGGACTCCGGATCGGCACGGTGTCTTATCTCCTACCGTGTTTACCAGCAGTTGGTCCGGTCGAATACTCCTTCGTCGGTGGTATGTTGGACGGCCTCGAGGGAGGTTTTGCCGACCTCCAAATTGGTGGCTTTTAAATTTAAAATAAACTATTTTTCGTGGGTTTGGGAGTTTCTTGTGGCTCCGAACTTGAGCGTGGACTGTATTGTGGGTGCGGATTTTATTGTGAAAAGTGGCATGGTTCTCGATATCCAGGGGCACGTATGCTTCTTTAAGTTCAACCGTGCCGTACGCATCCCCTTTCTTGGATATCGGGATGAGGCGGGGGAAGGTCTTGAAGAACTTCACCCCCCGGCGTACATTAATAATTTAAGCCCATCTCTACAGACCACTTTCCGTAAATTGTGTGATGAGTTCCCCGAGGTGCTGACTGCCAACCTCGGACTCACTCACAATTTGGAGTATCGGATCCGCCTGTGTGACTCCGCGGTTGTCCGTTCGCACCCGTATAAATTCGCTCCGCCTAAGATGACCATCTTGCGTGAGAAGGTGCAGGAATTGTTGGACCAGGGGTTATTGAACCTTCCACGTCGGCCTATGCCAGTCCAGCATTCCTGGTGCCTAAACCGGGAGGGAAGCATAGGCTGGTCATCGATTATCGAAAATTGAATCAGAATATTGAAGTTGAGTCGGTGCCCCTCCCGGACCTGCATTCGGCCTTTGACTGGTTTTCGCAGGCCCGATATTTCACCATTTTCGACTTGAATTCAGCATACCACCAGATACCCTTACACAAGGATTCTCGGCCGTTCACTGCCTTTTGCGTGCCGTGGAACTTGTACCAATACAAGAGAGTCCCCATGGGACTGGCGGTTGGTGCGCAGAAGTTAACCCGTCTATTAGACTCTGTGTTCCACGACATTAAATTCCAGTATGTGTTTAATTATCTGGACGATCTGCTCATTTACAGCTCCACTCTTGAAGAACACATGAACCATCTCCGTGAGGTGTTGTGTCGCTTGAGGCGCGCGGGGCTTACAGTGAATCCCGACAAGGTGAGATTTGCCCAGGAGGAAATTTCTTTCCTCGGTCACCTTGTCTCTCATAAAGGGGTCACGGTTGATCCAGAGAGGACGCAGGCAATTCGGGATTTTCCTCCTCCTCGGGATGCTAAAGGGGTGGCCCGCTTCGTGGGGATGGTGAATTTTTACCGGCGGTTCATCCCGGGGGCTGCTGAGATTGCGGCTCCCCTAAATTCCTTAAGGAAAAAAGGGGCCAAATTCGTGTGGGGAGACGCGCAGCAACGTGCCTTCGAGTCCCTAAAGGAGTCCATTTTGTCGCCGCCCGTGCTTCGGATGCCCGATTTCACGAAGCCTTTCATTGTGCAATCCGACGCCAGCTCAGTGGCGATCGGGGCCGTGCTCTCTCAGGAGGTGGATGGTGCTCGGCAGCCAGTTGCATTTGTATCCAGGACCCTTACCAACCCTGAAAAGAAATCCTCGGTATACGAGTTAGAGTGTTTGGCGGTAGTCTTCGCCCTTGACAAATTTAGGAGGTATTTGGAACACGCTGAGTTCCTATTAGAGACGGATAATCAGGCTCTCTCGTGGCTTCTGGCGCACCCCCGTCAACTGGGTAAACTTGGCCGCTGGGTGGTCAAGATCTCTTCTTTTAAGTTTCGGGCACAACATATAAGGGGGACCCAAAATGTTGTTGCCGACGCTCTGTCCCGTATGTATCACCTACCCAGTGAGGAGCCAATAAATGAACCATGCGCCGTACTCCTGGAGTTCCCCCTCGCCTTCACGGAAGTTATCCCTCATCAGCTTGATGATGAGGTGTTGGGTCCTATCATCGATAAAATCAAATCAGGCGAGATGAAGGCTCCATATCATCTGTCCAAGGGCGTCCTCTGCTGCAGGGAACGTAGAGGACGGGTCCCTAAGATAGTGCTGCCGAGCAAGTTGGTGCCAATGGTCTTCCAATATTACCATGATTCCCCGGTTGGAGGCCATTTGGGTGTTTCAAAGACCATCGCCGCGATCAGGAAAAACTTCATCTGGAAAGGCATGGACCGGGACATCGCCACCCGGGTGAAGTGTTGTCATCTGTGCAGTCTGAGCAAGCCCGCTCGGAACACCAAGTTGGGGTTGCTGTCTTCTGGGGTGGCTGGCAGACCGATGGAGAAGGTTTTCATCGACTACGTGGGTCCTTTCCCGCGTAGCAAGGCCGGGAATTCGTTCCTCCTTGTTTGTGTGGACGCCTTCTCCAAGTATGTCTGGCTACTTCCCTTGCGTCAGGCTAGTACTGCCAATACCATCGTAGCCCTTCAGACCAGTATTTTTCAGCATTTCGGGCTTCCCTCCATCATTGTCTCAGACAATGGCCCGCAATTCATCTCGAGGCAATTCCGAAACATGTGTTTCAGGCACGGCATCCGGCATGTAACCACTTCCCCCTACCACCCGCAACCTTCCCACGCTGAGCGATTCAACCGCAATCTGAGATCCGCTCTTATCGCCTATCACGCGGAGCAGCAGAATACGTGGGACCAGAATCTCCAGTGGTTGCAGATGGCGTTCAATTCGTCCCTTCATGAAAGCCATCGTGCCGTGCCTTTTGAGGTCATGTTTGGTTTCTCCCCCGCTCATCCCCTTGTTAATTTGTGGAAACTGGAGGATCTTCTCCCGGATTTGCCTAACGAAGGGGTCGTTCACAGGTGGAAAGATGTGAGGAGAGCCCTGCTCCGATCGCACGAGCGCGTGCGGCGTCGCTATAATGCTGGGAGAGTCCCCAACCCTTTTAAGGTGGGCCAGCTGGTTTATTGCAGGAGCCACCCGCTCAGCTCTAAGGTGGAGGGTCGCGCTGCCAAGCTCTGCTATAGATGGTTGGGACCCTTCCGGATTTCTGAGTTTGTCTCGCCCGTCACTGCTAGCCTGGTGGATCCGGAGGATGGGATGAAGGTGAGGGTGGCCCATGTGTCCCATTTGAAGGCGTGTGTGCAGATGGAGCTTCCGTGAGAGGTAAATTGGTATTGTTCACCCCAGTTAGATTTAGTTAGGGTCCTCAGTTTGGTTTTCGGGGGGCTTCGCTGGAGGGATTGTGTTTTATGGTTTTACTTTTTAGCGTTTTATTGTTTTAAGGTTTTATCGGTATTTTAGCTCCTCTCCCTCCTTTCTTCTTTCTATTGCTTTAGGCCGCGGCCGCTCACACTCCCCGTATCTTCTACACTCACACACACCCAACTACACACACCCACACACCTTGTCCTTTCTTCTGGTGTCCTTTCGTTTTCAACTTCCGCCTGGGTTTTATCTTTTTATTGGTTTTTAGTCGGTCCCCGCTTTTCCTCCGGTGGTGGCAGTCCCGGTGTAGTCCAAACCGTTGGACTCCTTTTGTTGTGGGGGTGTGCCGTACGTAGGTGTACGGGCGATATTTTCATGCATTTGGGTAGTTCGCTTTGGACAGGTTCTCTTCGCTATCTATGAGACGTTACGGCGACTGTTTGTTACGCTCCCGCCATCTAGTAGACGTCGCTGTAACTTCGGACTATGGTATCTTTCTTTCCCGCTGCTAGAGTGAGCCTGCTGTATTCCGTTGTGGTTTGTAGAGCGCCTTTGGAAATCGGCCAGCTGTAGTTATCAGCTGTGGAGTTTTTGTCTTGACTCGAGGGTGGGTTGATGTCAGCTGTTCTATTCGGGAGCTGTTCACCACGTGTTGGTCTCAATTGTTGAGTGCTGAAAAGTTTCGTGGTTTTCTTTTTTTTATGCCGGCGTTGGGTAAAATCATTATGTCAGGCTAAGGGGAAAGTGTGCTAGGGGTTCTCTGGGGCCGGCGTCCGTGAACCTGGGAAGACCAAGATGTGAATTATGTGATATATTGTGTGAGTATTGAACAGGTATTGTGATGTGAGGTATTGATGCACTATGAACAGGTATGGAAAAATAAAATTATTAAATTTTGCCCTGGGACTTTATGGGTCGGATGGGTCTGGCTGATTTCTCTAACACTACAAAAAAAAGAGGGGACAATAGTTTCTTAATCCTGGAGTTTTGTCACTTCTCGGTACTCTTGTAATCTCAGGTACTATTGAAACATGCAGGTTTTTGCAGACCTTGAATAACTTCGCATGTTTCTCTCTAATGATGAGTAGCTTCGCCGCTGTTTGCGGTGACCGTGTATTTTATGGGCAAAACTTTTCTTACCTAAAAAAAAAAAAAAAAAAAAAAAAAAAAAAAACTTAAGAAAATGTGTTAGTTATTGGCCAAGGTGTTCATTTGGCCTAGTGGGGCAAAATTCAGCTGAGTTGCTTAAATGCTCTTATTCCGTGTGTGCATGTAATTGTGTGGTGTTCCATATACGCATGCAATATTGAGTTCAATTTTCATTGTAATCTGTGTGGAACTTATATGGTGGCTGTTCTTATTGGAACGTGTAAATCTGCTGGTGAAAAGAGTTTCAGTCCACCTACTGCTGTAACAACACACTACCTTGTGCTAGAACAGTGATTCCTGTGTTGACACTGTCAAAGTTGCCACTGTGTTACAACAAACGGAAAGTGGTATTTAGTAAACTTACCTTTGCCGCAGAAAATCTCTTCAGAACTTAATATTAGCTATAAAACACCATTCTGGCACAGATTTATGATACCAGTACATCTCAATGAATAATGATATTGTTTCATAAAAAAAAAAAAAAAAAAAAAAAAAAAAAAAAAAAAAAAAAAAAAAAAAAACTTGGGAGTTTTACACTAAACAAACATTGTGATTTTTATAATATTTAAATTATTATGAATTGTTGATATATACTTTATTTAGTAAAATTTATTTATTTTTAATGAATATGTTGAAGGGTGTAATATATTTTTAAAACTGTGAACCTGTTAAAACTATTTGCAAAAATCTATTGGAAACTGTTATTCTATTACTTTCATAACTGTATGTACTGATTATCTGAGTTTATATATAATTGTGCACTCTGAAATCTGTGACCTGTGGTGCTTCACCAGTTTATGCAAGTTAGGGCAGGGTGAGCACATGCACTTGCGAGTCCCACACAAGAGTATAATGATCTATCTTTGGTTGCATGATAATTTATTAATTTGAGGATTCGCCCTTCTAACGAATGATTTCAGAGGGCGCATGTTGTTATGCAATATAATTGTTTAAATTGTTGTGGCTTTAATGATGTTGTACGATAGAATTGCTTGTGAAAGGGTTTAGAAAGTTGATTATATTGTTGAAAGCTGCATGTTAATAGTTTCAGTATGGCATGTAAGCGATTTTAAATGTTTTATATATTTTGTATAGTGTTCAGTATGGCCTGTAAGAGTTTTTAAATGTTTTATATATTTTGTATGATTTTCATGGAATATTTCTTGAATATTGAATACTTTTACCTTTTAAATTTTGAATACCCTGTCATAGTTTAAATATTTACACATTTTCCATAATTCTAATGGAATAACTTACAGCCTGTGTTTTTGTATGAAATTTCATTGTCAAAAAAAAAAAGATAGCCTCAATAAACTTGTTATTTTTGAAATTGTAAAATTGGGGACACCTCATTCGTCCAATTCCCCAATGGACCTAGCATGTGGATATTCTTCCACTAGGAGGCCTCTCCTAGTTCAGTGAAATGGTGAGTCGGTCATCAAGGTAAGTTGTGGTTTTTTGAAATTTATTTTTCGGTTGTCAGTTTTGGAAAGTTTAAAATTTGTTGTGACGTCATGGGTGATGAGCGGCTCAGTAATTAGTTGTTAATCTATTTTGCTGAAAATAGCCAGAATATTCTGAAACTCACGGAGGTTTCTAATAATCTCAGGAAGCCATAGAGAGGAAGAAGCGATAATGAAAAGAATTGGATAAACTCGGAACTGCGGTAGTCCTTTTCTGTGTGACAGGCATATTAAAAAACGCCAAGATAAGGATTGCGTATTTCAAACTACGGAACAAATCGTAATTATTTATGAATTAAACGTTTGGTTTTGAAAAATATAAAATGTATACAACTACTACTACTACTACTACTACTACTACTACTACTACTACTATTACAACAACTACTGCTACTACTACTACTACTACTACTACTACTACTACTACTACTACTACTACTACTACTACTACTACCACCACTACTACTACTACGACTACTACTACTGCTATTATTATTATTATTATTACTGTACACAGTATTCAAAAATAGACATACATTTTTGCACTCTTAAAAATTTGGTTTGATTTTTGTACGTTCAAGAAAACTGTTATGAGAATATTCATAACAGAAAGTTATGAACAAGGAAAATTCTCTCATACGTGTTCAAAACGTTTCTCTACGAACCATGCCAGATTACATAAAGTATTATTACATGATTTTAAGAATTTATCGATTTTCCATGCCTCGCTTATATTATTGTTTTGATCTCGCGTGCGCGCGCGCGCGTGTGTGTGGCATCATCAGTCCCTTTCTCCATAATTTGTAATCCCTATTCTTTTGGAGTCAACCTTTCGCTTCTGGAATTAATCATTATTTTGTTTAAAAATATTTAAATCTTTTTATTCGCCTTTTATTCAGCTCTCCATTAAACATTCAAAGTTTTTCTGCCTTCCTCTACATGCATAATTCACACTAAATAAGCCGTTTGAATAACTGTGTTATATAAACAACTTATATATTATACATAGCAGCGAATAACTTTTAAAATATCGCTTTCTGTCCTAGCGTTCTTCTTTCCTATAAAAATACTTATCTCAGCTGGAAAAACAGTACGTCAAGTGTAAAATATTCACATGCGTCTGTGTGCGTACAGTATATATTATATACGTAACGTTTATTGTTATTTAAAGTTTCAAGCCTCTTGGCCTTCGCACATGACTTCACATGTTGATTAATGTATCCCACTGCGCCTTGTCCTGTCACTTGGAAGCAGACTATGATGTATGGAATTTAACATTACTCTTACTTTACTAAGAATTTTTTTTAAGCAACGTGTGAATATAATATAAACTCTAAACCACAGCCAACAGCAAATTTAACTCGTTAGAAATATACTTATTATATTTCTATTATGCAATTATTTATTATGCAAACAACAGAAATAATCTCCAATTAGCAGTTTTCTACTACTACTACTCTCCAGCACTACAGCCCATGGTGAGCCTTGGCCTCCGCTACGACCCGTCTCCACTCATCTCTGTCCACTGCCTTCAGTCTCCAGTTCCTAATGCCCATCTTTCTTAGATCTTCTTCCACATCCTGCTGCCATCTTCTTCGAGGCCTTCCTCTTCTTCTTTTGCCCAGTATCCTTCCACTTAATATAGTTTTGGGCATCCTCGTAACATTCATACGGAATACGTGTCCCAGCCATCTAATTCTAGCTGATTTTATGTGTCTCACCAGGTCTTGTCCACCGATCAACTCATTTATTTCACCGTTATTTCGGATCCTATACATATTCCCTTCCTTCACCGGTCCAAATATCTGTCTCAAAATTCTTCTTTCAAAAATTCTTAGTGCACTTATATCCTTATTTACGAGAGTCCATGTCTCGGATGCATAAGTAACAACAGGTCTGATCAGTGTTTTGTATAACATCAATTTGGTTCTTGGAGTTAGAAGCTTTGATTTCAGCAATGATTGGTTAGCATAGTAGGCTCTATTGCCGGTTATGATTCTATTTACTATTTCACTGCTCACTCGGTTTTCATTATTCAGAATCACACCTAGGTACTTAAATTCTGTAACTCCTTGGAAACAGTAATGGCCTGTGTGAAGGTCTAGCAGTTCTCTATTTTCCTTCGCAGACACTTTCATGTATTTTGTTTTAGCCTCATTGACTTCCAAACCAATCCTGCTCACTTCCCTCTCTATTTCAATAAACGTGTCTTTTAATATATTTTTGTTCCTGGCTATCAGCACAATATCATCCGCATATGCTCCTAGTTGCCTCGTCCTTTTGAAGATGTGTTCTCTGAAGTCTATCTTGTTTATAGCATAGTGTAGTGCCAAGTTAAAGAGGGTCGCAGATAATGCATCACCCTGCTTTACTCCAGTACCAACCGTAAAATCTTGGCTTTTGTTTCTTCCCAGAACTACTTTACCCCTGAAATCGTTCAGACTGAGCAGTACCAGTCTCACAATCTTTTGAGGTACTCCTAATTCTTCCAGTGCTATTCGCAACATTATTCGATTTACACTATCGAAGGCTTGCCTGAAATCTATAAACAGTATATGGATGTCAATACCATACTCGAAACATCTTTCGAGTGACTGCCTCATGACGAAAATTTGATCGACTGTGCTTCGGTCGGCTCTAAATCCACTTTGATGTTCACTTAGGATTTCCTCTGCATATACATTTAGCCTATCAAGGAGAATCATGGACAATATCTTATAGACACAGCTTAGCAGTTTTCACTTGAGCCAAATATGCCAAGAATTTAATCTTAGAATATCTACTCAGAAAACAAAAGTTATGGCCTTTAGATTAAAGAATCCGATACGTTATAAGATAATTATAAACAACCAGGCTTCAGAACAGGTACCTAATTTCAATTTTCTAGAATGCGATGTAACTTATGAGTATGACAGTGACATAGATATAAAAATAAATAGATTTCATATAACATGCGGTACTGTACACAGAACATTTGAAAATAAGAGAAGAAAAGACACCAAGATAAAATTCTGTAAAGTAATGCCAACACCTGTTTCAACTTATGGATGTAAAACTTAGACAATGACGAGAAATGATGAACGAAGAATACAAACAAGTGAAATGAAGTTCTTGTCGAACACCAAAGGTTGCATCCTTAGAGATAAAGTACAAAATAAAGATATAAAAACTGAGTTAAATGTATATCTATGGCCAGTAGAATAATATACTTTTTCTAAGTAGAATACGTCCTTTTTCAAAGAACCTATATCCTTCCTTCAAGATGTAAAAGATTGTGTGAGTTTTGTGGCAAATTATGTATGTGAGGACTATATTCTTAGTAATACTGCTTAAATTAAAATATTTACTTTTGTAGCATACTGTTTAAAATGCTGCCTACACTTTAAAGATAAATATTTAAGTTGAAGCTTAGCATCTGGTAGGACAAAGGATGGGGAAGGACAAATAAAATGGAGGCACCATATCAAGTGAATGGAGGATATGAGACTACCTAAACAAGTAATACGATACAGACCTCAAGGAAGACGAGACATAGGTAGACCAAGGAAGAGATGGCTTCAGTGAAGACGGAACAGGCTGTAAGCCTATACCTTCTTGTGATGAAGAAGAAGAAGAAGAAGAAGAAGAAGAAGAAGAAGAAGAAGAAGAAGAAGAAGAAGGAGAAGGAGGAGGAGAAGGGGAAGGGGAAGGGGAAGGGGAAGGAGGAGGGGAAGGAGGAGGAGGAGAAGAATGAGGAGGAGAAGAAGAAGAAGAAGAAGAAGAAGAAGAAGAAGAAGAAGAAGAAGAAGAAGAAGAAGAAGAAGAAGAAGAAGAAGAAGAAGAAGAAAATTTCGTTTTGTGCGTCCCTGAGAAATGTATTTAAGTAGAACAACCTGAACCTACGAAACTCACGGCATACACAGATGGTAAATTGTTTTCATAAACACTCGATGTTTACAAATATATTTGTTGCTGAATTCTACCTGCCCAAATGTATATATTTCTACGTAACTATCTTACGTAATTACTTAACCGATATTCCTTGTGTACGTTGGGTATTTTATAGTGTTTCTTTTCCATAGTTCTCTACTCCTGTCTATCCTAATCCGTTTCGGATGTGACTGTCAGTTTTATAATTTATCTAATCTTCTTCTTATTCATCCTGTCTCTGCTTTTTTTTAAGGTTTCGACTCATATAATTTTTTCAATTTTTTTTCTCACTAATTCACTACTCTTACTCACTAATCATATCTGTTGGTTTTCTTCTACTTAGGGAGTCTATTAGGGCGTCTCTTTATATTTTTCTAACTTTCCATTTTTAATTTTGTCCATGGAAATTGTCCATTCTGTTTTTTACAAGTATCTCGTTTCAGTTGCTTCTTCGTCTTCTTTAATTTTTGATCTTTTTCCATAATTCAACTAACATGTAATTAGGTAACAACTATTTTTCTTATTATTTAAAATTTTGTCTCCTTCAAAATGTTTTTATTCCCTAAAAATGTATTTTTTGAACTGGTGAAAAGCTTTCTAACTGATGTTCTTCTTTGTATATATTCGTATGTAAGAAAACATATTGCACGTTTACATTTTCATTAAATTTTCTTTTCACGTTTTTCAAGTAATTATGTATAGTTCTAAATATTATATACGTTAACATAACGTAAGAGAAATAACCCACAGTCTGTCAAGCTATTATTGAAAAACCAGTAGAATATAATTAAATATGGTGAGTATTTTTTAATTGAATCTTCCATTCCTTTGTCACTCTTATTGGTGTCATGCTTACCAGGATTGTTTGACAAAGCCTATTAGGAAGTTTACCTTTAGCTACTTTGATTATAAATACACGACCCGCTTATTGCAGACGTTCTGCAAAACTCTGGTAACCTGTAAGATCTTCTTATAAGATTTTCATAAATTCATAATTGCAAATCAATCACCAGAATTCATATTTCACTCGTCTCAAGATTTTTCTTTAGACTTCATAAATGCTTCCTAAGTTACTTCAGTATCTAGTACAAATATTGTAACGAAAATTGAACAATACTAAAGATATGATTATCATGACTTTCACAATCTCTTTAATTCACTTCTATTCCTAAAAGCGGTTGATTAACGTGCACAATAATCAGGCAACGCTGATTATAAGCTCGGCTGAAAGACGTAGTTTCGAACGTTCTACCATGTTTTTTTGCTGTCATTACTCCTTTGAATGGTCGATTATTCAACACGCACTGGGACCACAGGAGGAGAGTCTCACAACTAGATATAAATAGTACAACACCACCCCACTGTGACCAGTTTAGTATTGCCATTCCAAGAGATATGTCACTAGATAAATGTGCTTGATATTCTGTGTGTCATTAGACGGTGCTGCTTAGAGAAGGGTGTTAGAGTCAGCTGCATGGAACTAGTATCGTCAAGGTCACACCGCTTACTTACAGCGTTGCCACTAAGCAACAGTTTCCCTTTCTTCCGAAAAATGCTACACTAGTAAGTAAGCCTACTTAATGTAAAGAATATAACAAAGTGAGAAAGTTTGTAATACATGCATTAGAGTACATTGTTACATTGTCAATAATTCTTAATAATAATTACATCACAATTAATATATTGTTAATAATTAATTAACAATTAATTTCCGTATCTTATACATAACATTCAATTCGACGCGTCAGCTATAGTTTGTTTGAACGAATTTTATACGCATCCTGTGTCTTAAGCTTGCCCCATTTAATTATTGAAGACACCGCACTATTCGTGACTCAGAAAAATATTCTATTTTTATTTCCTGCGCTGCTTATTAATTAAGTAAAAAAATTAGAACTATACTATAAGATGTTACATGCACAAGTAGCATAAAAATAATGGTATGTATAAACGTGAAACGAATTGGATTTCTTAAGAAAATAAGGATAATTTTATAAACAACAAATACAAATGTCTCATGAAATAAATTTAAAATTCCTTATTTATTTATATATATATATATATATTAACTTAAATCTTTAAATATAGAATTTAAATTTATAATTCTATATTTTATGCATTGTCCTTACTAATTTTATAATTAAAATTTTCCTTATTTTATGAACTATAGAATTCCTTATGACTATTATAAATAAGCAGTATGTTGAAAAACTCACCTTAAATAGGGTTAGTCACACAATTATCACTTTGCAAAGTGATAGCACAGAGCACATTCATAACACTCCTGAAGAAAACACGCACACACGGTTTTTTATGTTTCAATAAAAATAGAAAATACTACGCTTCGCTATAGACACGTTTACCACCTATATACACTTTTTAACACTCCTGCCTTATTCGTCTTCGGATTCACTGGACTCAGGTTCGCTGTCACTACTCACACGTAAGTGTATGATGAAGGGCTCCACTGTGGTGTCTCTCGTGCACTGCTTTGAGTAATCGGCTTCTTGTAGTGCCTCCGCATGTCTTACGCACTTCTCCCAGTCTTCCTGAGTTATCCTGTCCAAAGCTTCGTGTGCAAGTTGTTCAATATCGGCCAATCTGAAAGTCGTATTCTTGTTTGCAACATACCGTTTAACTTGGGCCCATATCAGCTCGATCGGATTATACTGACAATGATATGGTGGCAGGCGCACTACTGTATGTCCCATTTCATTTGCCAGTTGATCCAATTCGTACGTCTTCTTGGCCGTTCGGATCTCTTCTTTAGAAAGAAGTTCATCCCTGGTTTCAGCTGTGGAAAATGAAATTCTCTTCTTACGCAGCCACTCCATGATATCCGCTTTACGCCAGTTTGAACATGGTGGTTTATCTATTTGTACAGAATGATAGCTGGCATTATCCATCACGATGACAGAGCCTTCTTCCAAGGAGCGCAACATACCAACAAGCCAGGTCTTAAAAACTTCAGCATTCATTTCTGTGTGGTAGTCAGATGCAGCTGAATGCTTACTGCCACGAAAGACAAGTTTGGCACCTGCTATGAAACCTGTACTTGCGGATACAGCATGTGCAATAATCAGCCGGCCACCTCTACCAGTAGGTACTTTCAGCCCACCGTTCCCTCTGGAGTCTTGCCAGATGTATTTATTCGTATGATTCTGTGATATCCAGGTTTCATCCAAATAAATTATAGGCCTGTTGTCCTCCGTACGATGTATATGCATGGTTCTCAAAAACTTCGCTCTCAAGGCAGCAATGTCTCTGCGCTCCATTAAAAATTTTCGTCCATCGTTGCACTTCTTAAATTTAAAACCAAGCACTTTCAGAAGGCGAAGTACGGAGGCTTCTGAACCAGAATAATTGATTTTCTGACAGAGATCAGCTCGAATTTTGCTTGCAGTGGGGTATTCCCCTCGGTCGTAATATTCTAGTACGGTCCTGCGGACTATTTGTTTATTAAAATCGTCCAGTTCAGTGTTTTTGTGTTCCCGTTTATACCCTTTCCTTGGAGAACTGAACACAACACTCACGCCTTGATCATCTGCCGAAGCAACGGTATTGCTAATACGTTGCACCGACTGTTCAGAAATGCCACAAGCTTCCGCTGTCAATTTTCGAACTTGTGCAAAGTTTATGTTCCTCCTGGCTTCTTCATTATACGCAAGATTTTTAAAAAACTTGTAAACGTTTGCTATGATGACTTTACTTTGTTTTCTAATGTCCTCTCGGCCCGCACGTACACCACCGCTGCTTGTACTCGAACTAAATGTAGGATACTGTTCCTCAATATCACTCATAATAAATACAAATTATTGAAATAAACTAATACACACACTGTCTACAATAAAGACGTCAACCGTTCACATGAAACGCACAAAATGTCTGTCAACAATACTAAGGACGATAAATATTTTGGATGTTCGTCTCTTCCTCACCTCGTCCACCCAACCTACTTGGAATGGGGTACTGTAACTGAAATGGGATTGGCTTTTGTCACAACAGCGACAATTTTGTTTACAGAAATTGCTCAGTCCTATTTATCTTTGTGCAACGGAAGAAAGGTAGTAGCGCGGGCAGTAAACATACACATTTTTGAGGGGATTATAAAATGACAAAGGCATTCATAAAAGTGTCAGACAGCAATATTTACCGAAAAGACATGCCGACAGGGTATACGCAATGTGCATACCAAATGTGTACATATACCTAACAGAACTTCCGAACCATATGGCTTAGGAGTGACCGTGTAGAGAACAAAAACAGATTCATTTACAAAAGGGAAAAGACCGTGAGTATGAAAAAAGGTCAGCGTTCTCAGACAACTGTCAGTCTGTAGGATAACCGCCCATGAAGAAAACAGTAAAACTTTAATAAGTAAGTGCACTGTACGGAAATCACAAAATAACTGACCTAATGGTACTTCGTAAAGTTAGGGTGTGTATTGCTAAAAGGTTTAGATTCTAACATAAGAAAAACCAGCGCAGTATAAATAGTAGTTTCAGAGAACTGCAAATCGTAACAAAAAAAAAGCCAAAGAAACAGAAGAAACGCAAAGATAGAAATTCTGTAGATATTTACGCGACAACAAAAAATATGTTGCCGACTCACAAATTTTTAGAGCTCAAATACTGGCGCCCAGAATTTAACTGAGTAATGTTACCCACAACTAATTATTCCTGATAAAACAAATTCATTTACGCGATACGCATAAATAAATTTGAAACGAAGAATATAATGTGGATGTATGAAATTTGTTTTCGTAACACTGCTAAAACGCTACACACTGTACTAGCCGGCAACAACGCTGGGCGAGGGGCGTGGAGGTGACAGGGAGAAGCAGTGAAAGTGAGTGACCTTGACGATACTACTTCCATGCAGCTGACTTTAGTTGCTAAGTATTGTGTACGTACATTTGTAAGGCGACATTATTGTTTGTAGTGATAGGCCTAATTTGTTTTATACTACTGCGTAACTTAAAGTATTGTCTACGAGTTTCTAGTTTACTAAAAGTGTAATCATATTGTTACGACGGTCTACTGATCGTCGTATGGTACAGTGGAAAACAAAATACAAGACACCAATGAAGTCACTAAAGACCAACTTTAATTACCACAAATAACAGTTTATAATCAACAAGATAAGTCTCTTACAACAAATCAAATAAACATTGTCCACACACAATAAAAATGTCAACTAATATAAGACACAAATTCTATTCAATTGTACCGCAAACACATAACACTTTGCCACAATACTTCGAAGTGAAACCCCCCCCTTTTATTTTATTAAGTGTTCTATGAATTTTTGTTTTATTTTATTTATTTTTTTTATTTTTTAAAAGCGGAGAGACATAATATTTAAAACTAGGTATTGAACCTAGAGGAAGCCTAAAGTGTGCCTAGACCCAAGCTACAATTTCAGATATGTCCACTGGATGGATGACAGGACTTGCAAATAATTGCCACTGAGTAATATTGAAATACATATACATATACATATCCTGGATCAAGCACTAAGTAGCATGTGAATGTATGTAACAATATCAATCACTGAAATGTATTAGCCTACATATGATAGTCATCACTATTCTGAGTTATGTGTGTATATATATATATATATATATAAATATATATATACATATATCTTAATTATACATCAATGTGTTGTGTGAGAGCATCTACATATATAATCATTATACATTACTGCATTACAGACTGATAAATGATTGACAATTATCAAGGACCAAGTGCTATCCATAATCCACTTAATTCAAAAAATAGTTGACTGGAATGCGTCATTACATATATATATATATATTTTTTATCCAACACCATAGATTTATGAGTGACTGCTTAATTCAGTGACTTGTAAAAAAGAATGAATGCAACTCAAAGAATGATATTGATATCTGATATTTGATATTGGATGCTGCTATTTAATATTTGATATTTAATGTTAAATTTGCTAGCTCTGTCGTCAATTATTTCAGCACATGTGCTATAACATCATTAATATTATATCATATTCCCCCTTTTGAAAATTACACATAAACACGTACTTAATACATATAACACACACCCAATTCTTGCACCAACCCTCTCACAATAACCCATCACATAATATATATATTACAGACAATACCAAGCTTACAATTCACACAGTTAGTGTCACGTCTGAGGTGAAAATTCATATAACCATAAGCAACTGATTTGCCCCAACATAACAAGATAACTTAAAATTTATAATTTAATACTTCATTCGACAATTCTGAATCAATAACTCAGAGAATTAAGCCACAATTATTGTTAAAGCCTCAATAATTGAACGAAAGTCAGACACCCCCAGTCCTGAATTATGCCCACATGGAAGGACGTGATTATGCAGGACATAACCAACGCTCAGATACATAGAACAGAAAAACAAAATGGGAAAACTTAGAGCTGTTCATCTAGGTACATGTGTATGTGCAAATTCCCTTACATAGTATAAGAATGTTGTGAAATATTACATAAGGTGCTTAGTTGTATACAGTGTCTGAACATACAAGCACGAAACTTAACATGTGTGTTTGCAGATCTAGTGCAAGTTAAAGGTGGGTTTTATAAGTCTGTTTCCGAGAGCGTCTGCCGATACACCGAATTGTGGTAGATGATATTGGTAAATTAAACATAGAAAGATCACACCTGGATTGTCCAATGTAACTAGGTGGCCATGTGACTAGGATGAGCAGTAGCTGGAACTGATAACTTCTGGGCGCAGAATTTCCCTAAGTGTGTGTGTCTGTGTCCCGACTGACGGCGTCTCACGGCTCATGTAGCTTCTCTGCACAAGGGGTTGGCAGATCTTCGGCCAACCCCGACACCCATCTCGCCATTGGTCGAGCACCTAAGACAGGCAATTTACTGTATAGGGTGTCATAAAGGACATAACATAATCACAGCTCGCACGCACGCCACAATTATAATATTAATGAGAAAACACACTTTAATATTTAGCAGGGGACCAGAAACTTTTCACAAACTTATTAGCTTATTAACAATTTGCTCTGACCACAAGATGTGCATTATTTCGTTTTATAAATCTGGTTTTTATAATACCTTTTTATAACTGTGAAGTTCTTTTCTACCTAGGCTGTTCTCATTTACAAACACTGAAAGGGTAGCTGAGTGTAAGATAGTTTTAAATTGATTTAATCGAGTTAATAAGATACATTTAATTCAATTGTAATTTAATTCAATTGTACACTAATTCATGCCTAACAACTCACACACACACACAGGTTACCTTTTAATAAGAAAACATGTAACACAAAATGTTTTGAGGTTAATATAGTTGAGCTATTATAAAGACTAATTGGATACCTGGAGCTTGCTTTAATTTATCTTGCCATAGTAGAGGTTTCAACCAGGCAGAATATATCGAATGCCGTCAATCGAGACCAGAGAAATTTCCTCGGTGAGGGTCAGAACACAAATGAGGCAGATCACATAGCAATTTTCAACCACGAAAGTTCGCTTTTTGCAGGTTACGGCGTACAACAGCTGGCCAGGCAAACCAAATATTCGTCGCCGCTTCTAACAAACGAGTCAACTACACACAGCGACGACGCGCAATACATTAGCATTGAACGACGGGGAGAACGCGCGAGTTTTTAAAAAGAAATGGCTCTGGCAGTAGACCAGATCTCCAACCTTGAAAGGGTTCGGAATTCCCCCCCCCCCCCCCGATTGTAGCGACTATGGGCGCGCTCGTGCGCACAAAGCAAATTCTTCCGGGCCTCCTTCCATCTATCCACCGTCTCAAATTCCGGACCACTTGGTAGAAGATCCAAGGGATCTTGTTCCACAAGTTGGCCAAGGGAAGTGTCGGCGAAAAACCAAACATAACCTGAAATGGTACCAGTTTAGCGTGGTTATGATTGAATGGGTTTATATAATCATATGCATTCAGAATATGTAGTAAATGGTATTTCAGCACTTAATTCATTGAATTTTGGAAGTTATAGAATCTGTGGGACTTGCATTTATTGATGTTAAATGAAAACTTAGTGTGGCTATAGGCATGTCGGCTGGCGTTAGGACTTGCAGATTATTGTGTCTAAAAAAAAAAATTTTTTTTGATCTGAGTCAAAGGTATTTAAAGAAGTTAATTGAAATTCTGAACAGTCAGATTAAGTAAATAATCTTGATGGCATGCTATTTTATATGAAATGAATAGTGATAGATTAAATTTAATATGTGTTAGTATTTAAGCATAATTATTTTGTGATAGTGAGTGTAAGGTATGTGCTGTAAGGGGTTATAATAAGGGGTTATAACCACGCTAAACTGGTACCATTTGAGGTTATGTTTGGTTTTTCGCCAACACTTCCCTTGGCCAACTTGTGGAACATTGAGGATCTTCTACCTAGTGGTCCGGACTTTGAGACGGTGGATAGATGGAAGGAGGCCCGGAAGAATTTGCTTCGTGCGCACGAGCGCGCCCGTAGTCGCTACAATCAGGGGCGAATTCCGAACCCTTTCAAGGTTGGAGATCTGGTATACTGCCAGAGCCACCCGATCAGCTCAGCCAATAGACAGAAGGGCCGCTAAACTGTGTTATCGTTGGTCGGGACCATACCGCATTCTACGGTTTGTATCGCCAGTTACGGCAAAATTGGTTGATCCCGGTGGGGATGTTGAGAGGATGACCACTCACATCTCGAAACTAAAGTTTTGCCATAGGGCATAGGTGTGAGTGGTGGCAAAGGGGTTTGTCCCGTGGTGAGTGTTGTTTGGGTCCTGGGTCTCAGTTGTTGGAGTTTAGGAGGCCTTGGGAGGTCAGTACACAGAGCAGGTACCTGCGATTCTTGTCTTTCTTCTTTTCTTCTTCTGTTTCTTATCTCTGCATGCGGACCAGGGCCCGGCGAGCATGCAGGACGCACACTTACACATATACTCATTGAGGCACACATACAGGTATACTCTACACTTCTTCCTTCTGCTTCTTTCGTTTTCCCTGCGTCACTGACCCACCAAGAGAGGATAGATGTCTAGCGTTTTCCCGGGAGTCCCAAAAACTATCGTTGTAGATACCATGATTAGGTTTTCTTGGGGCAACCAGGTTGCCCTTTTGGGGTGAGGGTGTGCCGTACTTCGTTCGGCGCATGGTTAACACGTTAAGCTCGGTTGCATGGGCGTGTACCATTTCTTTTTAAAAACTCGCGCGTTCTCCCCATGCTAATGTATTGCGCGTCGCGGTGAGTTTGTTAGAAGCGACGACGCGCAATACATTAGCATTGAACGACGGCGAGAACGCGCGAGTTTTTTAAAAGAAATGGTACACGCCCATGCAACCGAGCTTAACGTGTTAACCACTTGCCGAACGAAGTAAGGCACAGACGGGCACTGTGTAAATCGCCCGACAATAACTGGACCAAGCGCCACTGGATGCTTGTATTTATACCCCACTAAAATTTCAGACTCGTCCATCCTACGCATCAGGCTTACACTAGAGCGACATTGATTGCGGCCTCGACACAGTGCGCGTGGCGGCGAAGTCTAGAAAAGTCTCGCTAACAAATGTTGGATCACGTACGCACACAACATTACAGCCGGATTCCACTGGAACGTCCGAGAAACAACACGTAAAATGATCTGTAATGTTGTAACATATTTTCCGCATTAGCTAACAATATTGTGAGTAACGATTTTTCTGGTGTTCAGAAACTTATTTCACTGTTATAAGATCACAAATAGTGGGATTGTAGTAACAAGGTGTTTCTAAAAGGGTTTTTAATCTTTCTTTTTTTTCTTACACTACTTCAAAATTAGAGTCTCTATAAAACATTTAATTTTAAAATTGGTTAAACTACGAATAGATTTTAAAAATTAAAAATTAACAATTAAAATCCAAAAAAGCGGATACATGCTAACGTTAGTAAATTAAAATTTAAGAAATAGAATAGGATGCACGCGTAGCAAACAGGTGTGAAGTTCCACTTTTAAGCCGCGTGTGTTGCTAAGCTACATTCGCAGAGTACGCACATGTATTTGACTATAAATCCTTCACGGCAAAGCGCAAACGTTAGAAGCCATTATAAATATATTAAGCGGTGACACGCAGGCTCCCGCTCCCGCTCCACCGGTGAAAACCAACATTTTTCTTCATCAGGACACTGTAAGAATAGCGCTTTTCTGTGTTTACACTCGTCTTCCCGTCTCCCCAAAAATAGATTACGAATCTAATCTATGTACATCTCTATAAAATAATTACTTTGATTAGCAAATTATGATGATCAAACAATATTATTACTGAAATGCATTAAATCGTGGTTTGTAAGGAATAATCACTTAATAGTGTACCGAGAGCCCTATCGAACAGCGTGAACATTCTCACCGGTCCCCCCGCACAGTGTGGGAGGTATTGCCTCAGTCAAGGCTGCGTTTAAGTATGTTCCAGGTTCTTCAAGAGCACACTTGAAATACGCATTAGTGTCATCAATTAAGTAAGGATGGAAAGATTCTAGAACACGTGCACTACGTGTGTGTGTGTGTGTGTGTATATATATATATATTACATTTAATATTTATAAATAAATTGACTTCAAGATATACCTTTTTTTCCTTATTAGGAACATGTTTCGGGTACCATCTTGTACCCATCCTCAGCCTTCCGGTTTTTGTGTCTGGTGAAGTACATATGTGTTGTTGGTTGACTATTATTATTGTGGCTTCCTGTTGGCTTCTGGTACTTCAAATTGGTTTTATTATGTGTCGTGATTGTAGTGTATGTGTTAGTTTTTTGTGTATTTTCAGTGTTGAGTGCTTTGAATATTGTGTTGTGTTTTGTATTTGTTCAGGTAATAGTTTGTTTTGTGTTTTGTGTTTGTATATTTGTAAATTTTCCCAAATGTTCATTATGGTGCCTTTGTATGGTATATGTTTTATTAGTGTCACATTGGTTGTGTCTGGGAATTCATGACCTGTGTTTATTGCATGTGTGGCTAAATTGGATTTTTTTTTTTTTTTTTTTTTTTTTTTTGTATGCGTGCAGGTGTTTAAAATAACGTTTTTTCAGCTGTTTTTTTGTTTGTCCTATGTAACATTTATTGCAATCTTGGCATTCAATTTTGTAATACCGATTGAATACATATATATATATATATATATATATATATATATATATTCAATCACTTTCTGCTACAGTTCGTTTCTTGATATATATAAACATAAAACACAAAACAAACTAATACCAGAACAAATACAAATCAATACAAAACATGACACAATATTCAAAGCACTCAATATCGAAAATACACACAATACAAAAACATATACCACAACCACACACAATAATACAACTTTAAAGGACCAAAGACCAGCAAACTACCTTAGTAACATCCAGCAGCCAACACACAAATACTTAACCAGAAACAAGATGGCGAAGGCTGAAGATGAGAGAACAGGAACTCTCGAAACATGTTCCAAATAAGGAAAAGAACATCTTGAGGTAATATAATTATAAATTTTAAATATTTTAAATACTATATATATATATATAATATATATATATATATATATTTGTGGATCAGTTAATTACCTGAGCGATTTTCCTCAGCACGGATCTAGTGTTTGTAGAAATATTGTAGTGAAGTGTTGTGTCATAATTAGTGCGAAATTCTTTATAGTTGATATGATTATTGCGTGTCGACAAATTTTGCTTGGATTATTGTACAAATTGATTATAGACTATATTTGTGTTAATTAAAGCTTGTTTATTAGTGACTTCATTGGCGTCTTGTATTTTGTTTTCCACTGTACCATACGACCATCAGGGAGACTGTTGTAACAATAATATGTTGCATGACAACATGGTTCTACGCTTGCCATTCCGACTGCTCATCTCTCATAGACAAATTGCCAGTTGAATTCTAAGACAGCGACGATTCTATCTGCACTTGAGCAAGTTTCTTTTTATTGAAAAGTGTTGCTAAAATGTTAGAGTATCAATTGTTTAGCGTTGAATATTTTATGCCACTCTTTAAATATCACGATACTTACAACCCTTTACCAGTAACAATAATCAGTACGTCTTTAAGTTTTTCCCGACAAAAAATAATCCCGATCTTGGTTTTTTAGTTTGGTAACTCCTGACAAATTTTTAATTTCAACCAGGCGTTGTGACAACACCTGCAGTACACCTCTCCAGATTCCGTTCCGACCTTTACAAAGAGAAAGTTATTCCATTGTTTGCCGTAATGTTTCATAGTTGGTATATGAGTGACACAATGGTTTAGGGCATGAAACTAAAACCAAATGACACGGAAATTTTATGACCGGTTCAAACAATAAACTTTAATCTCATTGCATACATACGCACCACTTCTGTTGTCGTGTAATCATTGTTCATAACCTAAAGATACCATACATATGATTTATATGTACACATGTTTGTGTAATTGAAACTTTATTAAAATCATATGTATGGTATCTTTAGGTTATGAAGAATGAATGCACTACAATAGAAGATTGAAATTATAGGTACCATTAGTAAACAGTATACTACGTGTGTGTATAGTATAGATACATCACATTATAGCCTAATTAGATATGCACTACATACATCGTGTAATAGTATACTGAATTAAGTTATGAGTAACGATTTAACGCAGCTTTTTATAATTAAAAGCAACGAGGAAAACACGGTGTTCTAAAAATACTAAACATAATTGAAAACAGTTATGCTATAACTGGCACCCTCTTTATGCTGCAGAATTCGCTCACTATATTGAAGGAAGTACATTATTCATTGTTGGGTATATTTTGATATTAAATAACTTTTCTCATACTAAAAACTTATGAAAATTCTGATTACCCTAAATTTTTTTAGTAAAGTAATAATTGTAGAGCTATCATACAATAAACGCTAAACGTTTCAAACAACCGAAATTGTGTTAAAATTCCTTTAGTCTGACACACGGCGGCCGATTACAACTTAATTAAATTTTTGACCCCACTTTTGTGTCTCAACGTCAAAACATTTGACAAAGCCCCAAAAATTGACATTTTCAAGATTAAACGTTAATTTGTTTTTTGTTCAAATTTTTTTTAAATGTTAACCTGCATTGATATTTGTGATAAAAAGTAAATCGCAGTTTTCCTTGCACATTTTTGACTCCAGTCACCAGATGTTTTAGAGAATGAAACTTAAAGACAATATAAATATGCAGGGTAAAAGTCAATTATAGACCTGTGTGCTAAGTTTCAGGGAAACCTTAATTAAATTTTTGACCCCACTTTTGTGTTTCAACGTCAAAACATTTGACAAAGCCCCAAAAATTGATATTTTCAAAATTAAATGTTAATTTGTTTTTTGTTTAAATTTTTTTAAAATGTTAACCTGCATACATATTTGTGATAAAAAGTAAATCGCAGTTTTCCTTGCACATTTTTGACTCCAGTCACCAGATTTTTTAGAGAATGAAACTTAAAACCAATATAAATATTCAGGGTAAAAGTCAATTATAGACCTGTGTGCTAAGTTTCAGGGAAACCTTAATTAAATTTTTGACCACACTTTTGTGTTTCAACGTCAAAACATTTGACAAAGCCCCAAAAATTGATATTTTCAAAATTAAATGTTAATTTGTTTTTTGTTTAAATTTTTTTAAAATGTTAACCTGCATACATATTTGTGATAAAAAGTAAATCGCAGTTTTCCTTGCACATTTTTTACTCCAGTCACCAGATTTTTTAGAGAATGAAACTTAAAAACAATATAAATATGCAGGGTAAAAGTCAATTATACACACGTCTGCTAAGTTTCAGGGAAACCAGTTGATGCGTTCAAAAGTTATCGCGAAACATACCTGAAACTGACAGACATTTAGATATGCAGACGGACAAATGCCGCATGATTGATTTCAAACTGAGAATAACTTTGCTCGTTCAATGAGACAGATTAATGGTTTAACAGGTCCATTACGTAGTCAAGTTTAGTATTTGGCTAGTCCTTATTTGAGACAATTTAGTAGCGAATATGTCCCCTGTATATGTTACTAACATGGCGCATGTTGTTATAGATTGTACTGTCCCGGAACAAGTTAGCAGTCTTTAATACCTGGGATACAGTGTGTCCTATAATGCAAGCAACGACGTTGTGAATAAATTGCATAAGTTCAAACTTATGTGCGGGACCGTTAGGCAAACTCTTGAATCAGCAAGTAGAGGAACACACCTAAAATTCTACAAGATGATGGCCCTTCCCACACTTCTTTATGGGCTGAGAATTAGAGTTTAACGATAGGCCAGGCCTGTCGCATCCAAGCGGCTGAAATGACATTTCTCAGGCACGTAGAAAGGTGTACTCTCCACGATCATAAAAGGAACACGGATACACGGCAAGAACTGAATATTATGAGTATACCCGGGCAGGATTACACAGTATCGGCTGAATTGGTGATTGGATGACTGCCGCATCCCCAAACCCAAACAACTATGAAACTATAAGCCGAAGGGACAGAGAGGTGTGGGACGAACGAGGATGCGCTAGAGTGACCAGCTTTGCCTGCTTGAGACCGGAACAAAGCATCCTTAGTTTAATCCTTAAAGATGATCACGATGATGATGATGATGATGATGAAGTTTAGTGTTATATTTGTAGTTTACAAAGTTATATCGATTGCTGTGTTGGTACATGATTTTGAAACGATGGGGCTGTGATATTTAAGTAAATTATTTGGAACGGACATGCTTTTCCGAGTTGCTACGAGGTATTCCACGAACAACAGAGTAAAAAATCATGGTATTAGAAATAAATTGGGAATGTGAGCTGCGATAGAGTGAGTAGAGGAGGCCGAGAGAAAGTGAAAAGAGCATGGTGTGGTGAAAGGGGAAAGAGAATGGTGTGGTGAAAGTGGAAAGAAGAAACTTTCAGTTAATCACAATGATTATCTTCAGGATGTTCTAAAAATTATCGTTTCTAATTCCACAATTCTTATATAGACTTTTACAAATAAAAAGAATAAAAACAGAGAGCTAAAAATCATAACAAGATGTATTCTCATTCCAAGTTCTTATTCTACCTGATCTTCAGGAAAGCAGTTAAGTAGAACTTGACCTTGCGTGTTACAGTTATTATAGCGGAGTCGGTAAAAGCAAAAGTTTCAAATTAAAAAGTAAGTTTTAAACAACCTAGAACTAAAACACTTTGAAAGAGAAACAATTCGTTTGCACGATTTATATACCTTACAGTCGTTAACTGACTTTATTGTGTGCCGGTTTTATTGAGTACACTTTTGTACACTGAAGTAATTAAGTACTGTTAATGGGACAGGAATAGTTGTACAAATATTTGCAGTGAGTTTTAAGGCATCTCGGATCCATTCAGTGAAGGCGACCGCGCAAATTCTCTTACTCATATAGAGAAAGAATTTCAGTTGTAAACAATCAGAATGCAAATAAAATTACGTCAGACGGAAATGAAATTTGTTGAAAAGAATTCTTAGATATTAGCCACACAGGAAAATTGAAAGACAAACGGAATGCACCGTACCTACTGACTGGTACATAAACTAACAAATTTAGGTGTCATGGGCAATAGGAAAAGACAAATAATAAAAATGTTCATGAAGTAAAGAAAAAATTAAATGATGGAGAATACAGAAAAGACAATTGGACGCTAAAACTGGTCAAAAGTGATTAGGAAACATGAATGTTTTCACCACGCAAGTTAGAGAGAGCTTTAGATATCCTTCGCGTATTTATGTGTATACATTGTACTGCTGTTAAAATGCAACACAGTACATAATAGGGAAATAATAAATCTTAAACTAGAAAAGATACAAATTTAATATTAAATGGAACATATGATTTAAAATGAAACAAAAACATTGGGACTATCGACTCACCCAGTCAACATAGAGTTCGATTCCTATATGATATAAAACAATATTAAGTTATATGTTCTGAAAAGAATATATGAAATTGGAATGAATGTTATAATAAGAGTAAATAGTAATAAAATTATAATTTAATAAATACCAACTAGAATTACGAATATTAGAGATAAAATAAAGATGTTTAATAAGAAATAGAAAAGTGATATATGTTTTTAATAGGTATATGATAAACAAATGTAATGAAAGTAGGGAATTATCAAAGTGGCAGATTTGTAAATTGTTAAAGATTGTATTGTATAGAGATGAAAGAAAATGTTTTTTAGTCTTCAATTATATCTAAGAAAAGTAACATCATGAGTCTTGAATTATATGGAATAAGAGTAGCATGAAGAGTTTAAATTCATAAAATAAAATTTGTACATCATCAAGTTTAATGTCATATGTAAAAGAAAATACAGTAAAGGAATTTAATTTGTTATACAAGAGTTTTGATTATAAAGTTAATAAAGTAAACAATCAGGAGGAGAGATTCAACATTCCTATTGAGTTTAGTAAAATAAACTAATATTCAATAAATAAATAATATTACAAGAAATATAAACATATCCTTAATAGAACGCCGATAGAAGAGGGAAATCCTGGACTGAAGAATAGTTTAAGTGGCCATAAAATATAATTAAGTATTCCGAGGAGACATCTGTGTTGCAGTCGTCCTAGGAAACAACATTCAGCGGTGAAACCAATAAGAAATTTGTGTGAAGGAACGAATCGCCAAGCCTGATATTGCTTTTGAAAATAATAAACATCAACCAGAAGTGAACCCGTGGCAGCTGGAAGAATTCAGAATCAGTCAAGTTACATTAGTTTGGTATTTATTTTTTACATGGTTATTTCTCAAAATACTACATACTAACTGTATTTGGTTTGGTTTAAAGAAAAGAAAATATTATATACAATTGTAAATACGATCAAACAGCTTAATAATCATTAACCTTGAGAGAGAGAGTTTCTTTTCAATAAATGGCTGATCCAACGTGGAACAGATTTTAATTACCATACGTATAAATAATTACAGTACAACATGTATATACATGAATGTGTGTGTGTGTGTGTGTGTGTGTGTGTGTGGGTGTGTGCTAATGCAAAATATGGAATATTAAAGCAGAGAGAGGGAACGGAGTAATATTAATATCAACAGGAATAGAATCAAATTTACCTCGTTTCAAAACATTGTTAAACAGTTCTTGTTATAGTTTTAATACTGCTTATAATTGTATCTTTTTTTAATTTAAAAATTGTGTTTGCTTTCTGTTCTAAAGGAAACGATTCTTTCATTTCCGTAGCCTGAAATAACACACAGCAGAAAAGAGGAAATATAGAACACATGCGGAGCATTTTTATTATCACGAATGTAAATAAATTTTTACAACGTAGTCATAAAATATACTTCGCTAAATATGTTTGCTCTCTATAGTTTTTACTTTAAGCAGGGTACAAGCAATAAAATGTAAATTTTATTTAGTAGTATGGAAATATATTAACTCGATACATGTGCTACAAGCGGACGCGTTACACTTTCTTCATCTTACACATTGTTAGTTCATTGCGCGTCGCAGGCATCTATAAAACTCTACAGTCTTCACTGCCTGCAAATCATTCCAGCTCAATTTTTATACAGGCCTTCACAGACCATGTCTACAATTATACGTCTAAGTCTACTGCGAAGTCTTGCTGCTTTGAAACCTTACTTTCTGCTCAATTATAGGAAAATTTACCAATAGTCATTGATGACCAGCCGGCCTTTATTTTTAGCTTACATGAATTAAACTAGAACCTTTACTCTTATTAAAAAGCTATAGGGTTCTCTTTTTTCCGTGTGCTCTTGCCCGTTTCAACTGTGCTTCCGCTTTTTAATTTATTGCAAGCAGTCAAGAATTGTAGACAAAATAACCATCGTTGTTAATTTAACTAATCAAATACATAAATTATTTCTCTGGTGCTGCTTCCAGTTGTTGAAATTTTAGCATTACAATTACCGTAAAAAACAAACGATTTTACAATTATCAAATATCTACCTTTAATCGGATCTATTTCTTTGTTAGCCGTTTAGTGTACTGTCAGCTCTATATTTTCAATTCCTTAAAAGTTGAAATGAGACTGCAGTAATATATTTAGGTTTAGGAGCATTGCTTATTTTACATTTATTGGGTTCCTTAACACATATTTCAGAAAGTACATATTTTTTAGTAATAGACAATATCTTTCGCTGACTTTTTTGGTGATTATAATTGTCTTAGTTGATTTTGTAACGAATAAAAAAACTGTTCTCTAGCCCTACTGTATCTGACTGTAAACAACGGAATTTACGCCACGCTAATTACAAACTTACAAAACATTTAGTACTGCGTTTCTATTGGCTTTTTTAAATACCATCCCTTAACTTATAGAAGCCAAGTGCATCCTATCACATCATCAACGTCACTCCTACAATATTCCACATTGCACCTGAAACCCAACCCAAGTTTATACGCTTATAAGTAGTTAATTATTATTCAAGCTTTGCAAACCAGTACAATCCCTTATCCGTTAAAATTTAAACATTGTTGTTTCAGTGTGTTATCTATTTCTTTTTTTTTTTTTTGAAATTATATAACGATTATTTAAGTTTTGTATTAACACATATGTTGATGTATATCTTCGATAGAAATTGTTAGCAAAACGACAATCTTTTGAATAAACAATTGTATGTAATTTATTTAACGTTTAGCTATCCTAGGTGTCCTAATGTTTTATATATAACCTAGGTGTTTGGAGAGTGTATCTATAATATAACTATTATAGATATATCCTGTATTTATCCAAATTTACGTTGAAATAATAATGAGAATTCCTACTATTTAGTGTAAACTATACTAGGAATAGGAATACCTACATAAACATAGTTTGTAAAGCAACATGTAGGAAATAAGCAAAAAAAAGGCTGTATTGAGTGAAACTGTACAGTGCTTGTAGATATTTACTTATAAAGGAACAACATTAAAGTATGCCCATTATTACAGATGAATTTTTGAAATAGTTCATAGCTAAAAGCAAAAGGATAAAATTGGCCAACCATTTAAAAAGAAGAAAAAAGAAGCAAAGATTGAAGCAGGTTATACGAGACAAAGAAACGACGGGCCAGAAAATTGAAAAAGGAAGATCCTAGCGTTGCCAGCATCCGGAAAATACGAAAAATTAGAAGCTAAAACAAGACTCTCAAAAACTATTTTCTACTGGCAGAATGTCTCCTAAATATAATACTCACGTGATGAGGAAGACAATTTGAGTACTACATCTGTGACACTGTACTGTTAGCCAAACGGCTGGGCCTCGTAACCTCAATATTCTCGCGGTTTCTGTGAAGCGATTATTCTTGAGCCATGTTAAATATGGTGAAACTCGTTCCCAAGGCTTATTACGGCACACCGCGGCTTTTGCTACCTGGAAATAGAAATAAAACAAACCGCCACAGTTAGTTCCGTATTGTGAATCCAAGCGAAGACGAGTTGACAGCAGTTCAGTGTAAAGTTTTACTTGTTAATTGTTGGGTGCAAACATTTGTAATTAAGACGTTTTTCGGATCCAATATTGTGTTGATCAATTTTAAACTTACAAAATTGTTGTTTACTGAAAAAATTTTGTTTCATATAGTCAAACTCTTATTCTCGTTGTAACAATTTCTCTGGTGTTAAACTAATTACAGGGTCACGAACGCGCGATAGAATATATTACGAGCCCGTTCAATCTATGTAGGCAGCAAAAAAATTAGGTTTCTCACCGATACAGCCTGTGAACAAGGAATACCAGTGTTATACATACTGGTGTGGGAGAAACGTTCAATAAAATGTGGTTGTATAAAAATGTGTAGTACACTTTGTGGTCATTATAATACTTATACTGTTACTTTACAGTGCTTGTTCACTATTACACAGTTTTTAAAATAATTTAATTGTATTGAAGTAGGATACTGCCTAAAAAATTTGTTTAAAAGATTTTGTATCAAAAGCCTACAAAAAAGAAACCAAATAAAATATGAAACATTTAATCACAAAAATAAAAACACGATGAAAGTTCATTCCACTTGAAAACACTTATCAATCAACTTGGTGCGTTTCAATCTGTTCAAATATTTTAAAACATAACCGCCCAACATGTTATGTTGTTCATTTTAAATTGGGTTGATCTTTCATTGAAGACGATTTTTATGTCATGATACATTGAAAACACAAAGATTGCTGTCGGAGCTTAATTAATTCATTAGTACAGGATCATTAAACAGGATACCAATAACGACAAAAAACTACGAAGAATAATATTCAAAGTTTTTAAAAAATGACATATATATGAAAATAGGAGACATGCAAGAAGAAGACCCAGATATGCATAGAATCGGAAAATGTAGCGGATTCAAATATTTTGGAAGCATTATTTCAGAAGATAAACTTACCCAAAGCGTTTGAGCGTTTGATGGACAGCAATAGAAAATGACAGAAAAATATGATACAACAGGAAAAAAAGCTATTCGTTTGCTAAACTCGTTACTTTGGTCAAACAAAATGAAACTTCAAACTAAGCTGACAAACTACACAACCATTGTGGAGCACATTTTAACGTATGGCTGCAAAATGCTGGCAACTTTCAGATAAAGAGAAAAAGATGATAGAAACTGTGGAAATGGATTTCTTAAGAAGAGCGTGAAATGTTTCTAGAATGCAACATGTTAGAAACGAAGATATAAGTAGGAAACCAGGGCGCGTATTTACAACAGTGGAATGAATAGAATCCGGACAGATGCTGTGGTATGGTCACGTAATGAGGATGGAGGAGAAGCGATGGCCAAAGAAAGCATTGACTTACACACCACAAAGCAGGAGAAGATAAGTAAGACTGACAACACAATGGGGAACAGGAATTAGGAAAAGCATGAGAGATTGAGCTATTGAAGACGATGACTGGAAGGATAGGGAGAAATGGCGATCAAGATGCGGGATGCGGCATAGACTGTAGGACTCTCGGTAATAAAAAAATTAAACCTGGTAGTCGTGGGACTACCGGTAGACATGGAATCATGGGCAGACTTGTGCTTTGGGAAGGAATGAAGGGTTGGTTAAATAAACAGCTACTGTTTATTACAGGTACTGTTTACTGATCGGTGGATATTGGAAGCCGTATGATTTGCACAGCAGCGGTACGTTGTCTTGTTTGAGACTTGCAACACACGTAGAGCACACGCCTTCCATATTACTCGCACTTGAGTACTCGTCCGCTTCGAACACTGTGGCCAAGAGACTTATGTATGATGGTACGCACGGTCTTAGGTCACTCTTGAACCACAAGCGATCGCAGATCCCACACACCGAGCCGAACGGATTGTTAATAAAGTGCTTAGAGAATTCCTCGTCGACTCCTTTGAAGCGGCGACTTGGACCGGGCTGTTCTGTGCAGAGCATCGAAAGTCCAATGTTGTCAAAGCACAAGTTATTAATGTTCTCATCGTCTGATTTCTTGCTAGCTAGCCGTACGCTCGATCTGAGTCGCTTTGGGGGCACGCCGGATGACCCAGGTATCGGAGATGCGGGTCGCTTGGGCGCTGACGGGGTTTCGTCAATTTTCAAATGGTTGCCATTTTCTAAGTTCTCGGCCGATTTCTTTGAATTTAGTCTCAAACGATAGGCCTGTTGACGCTCTACATAGGATTTACCGGTTTTCGGTTTGAAATTTTTGGTTCGAGTTTTATCGCGATTTTTAGGTCGAGGCATTTCAAATTTTTGAGTTCAAATGTTGTTATTATTTTCTGTGAGTGCGTCTGGTACTCGGAATTGGTGTTATTGGAGAGATGTAGTTCTGAGGATCACAACGCACTTTGTATTTTCGCGATCGGACTTGTAGTTCCCGAGATATTTAAGTTTTAGTGGAGCAATTTAGAAATTTTCGGCGCAAAAACACCCTCACGCAGACAAAGCCTAGAGGCGACTGAAGTCAGTTGTCAAAATTCTCAGTACTATTGTTGGAAGGGGGCCGAGTGACTCGATCACCTGACACCTGGTTTGCTGGGATTGGTTGAGCGGTTCGTAAGATAGTGGTATGCCGAAAGTACATTTGAAACATAACGGTCGAATTTCGCGAAACGTGCGAGTAAGACATTACATACCTATGGATTCCATGTCAAAAAAAAGAGTTACATAGAAAGAATTATTTCTGTAAATTTAGGTCAGAAATAAACAAAGAATTCTGTAAATTTCTACAGAACGTCCACCTGTTCAATATTACATTCTGTTCTATAATATAACTATTACGTTTTACTTACTGTGAGTAATACAAAAACACTGTAGACTAATGTGAAAAATTTTAGCGCGGAAGTCTGCTTAAAATAGGTTGGTGCTTAATTCCAGTATAGCCAAAATCAGCGTTTGTATATAGGCACTTTAAGTTAATTTGTCTCCTACAGGTAAAACTACAGGTAAACAAAAGTTTATAGAAATTAATGTCGGACAGATGAAATAAGGGAGGCGTTTTAGAAAGTCCTCTATTTTGACGTTCAAGAAGCAACAGGTCAACAAATGAATAAAAGAGAAAAACATTCTGTGAGATATAGAATCCTTTAACAAAACTGCCATATAATTTTGTTCTACTAAGTCTGGTTCTTTTTATAAATCTGAAACGCACTTGTTTATGCTCATCAAATTCATTAAATAAATATTTCTATTTGTTTTAAGTTTAAATTTACCATTATAAATATTTTTTTAAACTGGTTCGTCTGAAAATCTTTACTTACTAGGAAACAGAGTCACTCAAAAATCAACCCGACTGACAGATCAGAAAGCTGATCGACAGATTCCATTAGTCCAATCTTTTTCGTTTTTCTCCAGAACAGTATTTAGACCAGTGATCCTCTCTTCTTCAAACAAAGCACAAAAAAGGCAAAAAACAGAAAGTTCTCTACCAATTCACTGGGAACGCTACACTTGTGACAACGTGGTGACGGTGTGATATCAACTGCGATTCCCACTCCAATTTATTAATAAAAGAGTATTGTTATAAAAACAACGAGAAAACCTAAAAATATTTTTAAATCAGATAATCGTATTTTAATTTTTACACCAGTATTGTTTTTGTCTACTTTTTTTTTGACAAACATGTTTTTCTGAAACAAACATGCAACAAGATTGAAAGATGACAATAGATTACCAGAACGTACAGTATAATTGTTTCGTATTTATAAAATTTATTGACCAATTTAGGATAGTTCAATTTTGCAATTCGTTCTTATTATATACTGTTATGTAAGTTTCTCATAGAGCATTTTTCTTATCCCCAGAAATACAGCAAAATATTTCATTGTAGAGAGAGTTTTACTTGTCGCAGAAGCTTTGAACAAAATATTGAATATAAAACAACAATTCAAAGAGAAAAATCATGGACGAAGTGAATTTATTATTGCAAAAGCAAATATACAGCAAACTCTCTAAAGTTTATATTTAAACATTCATTCGTTAGTTGCGTTTTTCTTAAAATAACTACTTTGTATGGAACAAAGTGTAAGTAGTAAAAGTAGTGTAAGTGTACATATAGCATTTTATTACATGGAGACCAGATGGTGTATTGGTCATCGAACTCGGTACCTAAGCTTCTTAGTACCAAAATAATAATGATCGTCTTGAGTTAAACGTCTTCATAAATAATAGAGGACAAGTTAAGGCTGATAAGGCCAAGAAGTGTAGGGTATGTTCGTTGAACCTGCTAGTAAAAGTACACGAATAATCTAATGGAAGCCATTTGAAACCTAGAGAAAACCAGTATCAAGAGACATATGATTGTCGGATGTTTACTCTGTACAATGGGAGTTCGTGACTCCAAAAGATTTACCTACCGAGGAGAGGAGGAAGTGGTCCTTTACGATACAAGAGAGCAAAACCCACGGAGGATTGTAGGATCAGAGAATGAAAGATATACACCAACATAAATAAGAGTAGAGAATTTACACAACAATCGACAAATTTCTTTTCCTTGAATTACCTTTTACTAATTACTTTTGTCTACTGGAGAGAAATTAGCCTCTCTCTAAAAATGGCTTAAATAAAATTGAGCAATATAACAGGACCAATATTAAATATTTACCTGTATAACGAAACTTCATTAAACTATAAATTCAAAATTATTTTAATTTTACATATAAAAAGATTTTTCCACCGCGTATACTTGTGTAAATGTCTACTTCAGATTGTACATTGTTCCTATGTCTCTGAATTTTATAAATTTCTCCTTCGACCGGACAAAAGAACCCACACAATGTAGGCCCGAAAGGTCGAGTCAATATGTTAGTGGGCGTTAGGGAAGTCAGTAAATCTATGTCAGGGGTTCCAAACACGTCTACAGTGTCAGACACGCAAAGCATCAAAAACAGGTCATTCACTGTCCACTGTAATGAATCTGTGACAAAATGAACCGCCTACATACACAATTTACAGGACAATACGCTTTTGTTATAGTTTATCGTGAATTCGAGTTCACGATATTTTTAAAATCTACCACAGATTTTAACTTGGAATTTGAAAAATAATTTGGGTCTCACTGTATCAACACAAAAGTATCGTATGATTTAAGAAATAGTACAAATACCGCAAACCTACTCCAAAAAAAAAAAAACTAAATATTGAATACAACTGAAGGGAAAGCGACATACCTTGCAGACTGCTATCCCTTCCAAAGTAAAATATCTATATGGAGAACCATACATGACTTCCATGTTCTAAGATTTATATTTAAAGTCATTTAGGCCCTACTTGAATTCTGGTCGATATTTTCTAAACAATATCCCTCACCCTCAAACTACTTTCACCGTTTATAGACACTTTTGTTATTATGGGGTAGTCGTTTAATATAATGTTATTTTCGAGTCACTTTTTGTATAAAAATTAGATACGTTATTCTTATAAAGAAAGTAATCTACGCAGATAATCATCCCTCCTCCTCAACCGATCACCACCATTAATGATATTTACATTTTCATAGAGTAATAGTTTTATCATATGTAATTTTTAAGGTATCTTATCCTTCAAAATTAAATATTTATACTTTACTTGATATTAACACAGCAATTTTCAAAAAAATCACCCCCTCCTCAATCAACTACCCACTCAATTTATACTTATTTACCATTTTACAGTGCATTACTATGACTGTAGTTTCGGGGCACTTATATATCAAAATTAAGTACTTTACTCTTCTTAAAACACAAAACAATACAGGTAAACTACTCCTCCCCCTTAAACGAACAACTCAATTTTTGATATTTACACTTTTATTGAGTATTTAGTTTCATTATATGTAATTACTAAGACACCTTATTCTTCAAAATGAAGTAGTTTATTCGACGTCAGAAAGGTAATTTTCACAAAATTACCCCTCCCTCTTCATCTACAATTTTTTTTAATAGAAAGTTACCCCCTCCCCTTCAACTACTCTTTTCGTGTATAGATATTTCATCTACCTTACTAAAGAGAATTATTATGACCTTCTTTTCAGGATACTTTATTTATCAAAATTAAGTACTTTACTCTTGTTAAACGTAAAACGTTGTAGGTAAACAACCCCCATCGTTAACCGATCTTCAACAAAATCAATAGGCCTTGAGTTCTCTACAACTCGGGCACATTTGCAAAAAATTATTTGAATCTGCGGCAGTTATCGTTCGCTATAGAAAAAATTCTACACACATACACACTTTTCGAAAAATGACTTTTCCTCACGTTTTGCGGGTAGTAAAATCAAAGGGTAGTACAATCAGAATCAGCTCTTATTTCGAACACAATTTTTTCGCGATCACCATACTTCTATTTCCTTATGGAACATGGAAGTGAAAATGTGACTTGAGTCTGCAGACTGACAGCGTGAAGCCACACGGGCAACTTCGGCTACCTTCGTTCTCATCTATGCCGGCCTATATTCTGTTGTCAGATGTGAGTGGTAAACGTTTGGTTAAGTTTAAGTTTGTGTATTTATTTTAGCACAATACTTTTATTAAGTTCACGGCTTCAAATACGTAAACTCAAGAGTAAATTTTTCGTGTATTCAAGTGTCTGTGTGTATTCGTGTCTAACCTACCTATACATGTCCTGTAAGCATTTCGATGTTTCATTTTAAAGTTTTGTCATTTTATTTTTAGTGTAACAGTTTTTATTAGGTACACGCGCTGTAAGTGTTCGATGTGAAGTTCGTGTAACATTTCAAAGGTGTCTTGTCTTGGAACCGTATATGTTAAAATGCCATTTTCTCAGCATCTATTTTGTGCTACACGTTAATCATCACACTTTCAGATTGTTATGGCACTAGAATAATAAATTTATAAATTTACAAAATTTATCAATTTCTAAATTTTTTAAATAAAAACCTTTTTTATTTCGGCCAGTTTTTAAAACATTTTTATAATTCTAGTAGACAAATGTTATTAGTAGAATAAATGTACAAATTTTAACTTCCTATGTTATAAAGGTAATTCTCGAAGATAAATAATAAACACAGTTGAGAATAAATTCATATCATACCATTTCTTACATTTATTACCCGGAATTGTATATTTTGTTTCAGCGTTTACCACTCCAGAAACAAAAATAATTGATTAAATTGACTCCAGATAAATACGAAACTAACCTGCGAAGTTAGTGCACAGGTAAAGAGGAGTTTTACCGCAACTGATTACAGCAATATATATCAAAACCAACATTGTGAGTACAAAAAACTGAACTTAAAAACCGGGAAAACAGTATAAAATAAGTTTTCTTAATAAACGTATATTTCATATACTAATGGACGATGTAGTCATAAGGTTCATATAGGGTTCTTTGGGGTCTTTCCCATCTCCTCCTAAACCACTGGAACGATTTCAACCAAACTTGGCACAAATATTTTACGCAACGGGAGAACCAACATAGGATAGGTGTTTTTTTCGATGGAGTCCTTTGGGGGTTCTTTGGGTCTTCCACATCTCTTCCTAAACCACTGGACCGATTTCAACCAAACTTGGCAAAAATATTTTACGCGACGGGAGAACCAACATAGGATAGATTTTTTTTTTCAATGGGGTCCTTTGGGGTCTTCCACATCTCCTCCTAAACCACTGGACCGATTTCAACCAAACTTGGCACAAGTAATTTAAGCAACGGGAGAACCAACATAGGATAGATATTTTTTTCGATGGGGTCCTTTGGAGTCTTTCACGTCTCCTCCTAAACCACTGGACCGATTTCAACCAAACTTGGCACAAATATTTTACGCGACGGGAGAACCAACATAGGATAGGTATTTTTTTCGATGGGGTCCTTTGGGGTCTTTCCCATCTCCTCCTAAACCACTGGAACGATTTCAACCAAACTTGGCACAAATATTTTACGCAACGGGAGAACCAACATAGGATAGGTGTTTTTTTCGATGGGGTCCTGTGGGGGGTTCTTTGGGGTCTTTTACATCTCCTCCTAAACCACTGGACCGATTTCAACCAAACTTGGCACAAATATTTTACGCGACGGGGAACCAACATAGGATAGGTATTTTTTCGATAGGGTCGTTTGGGGGGTTCTTTGGGGTCTTTCCCATCTCCTCCTAAACCACTGGAACGATTTCAACCAAACTTGGCACAAATATTTTACGCAACGGGAGCACCAACATAGGATAGGTGTTTTCTTCGATGGGGTCCTTTGGGGTCTTCCACATCTCCTCCTAAACCACTGGACCGATTTCAACCAAACTTGCACAAATATTTTACGCGACGGGAGAATCAACATAGGATAGGTGTTTTTCGATACGATCCTTCGGGGGTCCTTTGGGGTCTTCCACATCTCCTCCTAAACCACTGGACCGATTTCAACCAAACTTGCACAAATATTTTACGTAACGGGAGAACCAACATAGGACAAGTGTTTTTTCGATACGATCTTTTGGGGGGTCATTTGGGTCTATAAAAACCTATTAGATCTGGTTACTATGGCAACCCAATAGAATAGATTCTGGTTACCATAGCATCGGTGGAAGTCTCCCGCGTAGGAAATAGCGCGGGAGTCGTCCGACGGGCCTTCCCCGGAGTTCATCCACGGAACCTGGGGAGTCTTAGGTCGGATCCCGCGAAAGACGGCGGGGCCAGAGTCCACGGTTTTTATAAATAAAGATATAGGTTATGATATCAAAGGTGGTGTGTGCATCTTAAGAAACTTCTTAATAGTGTGTGAATTCAGAGTTGTTTCAGTTTGAATTTAAAAGTGGATAAGTTAAGATCGAAGTAAGTTATAAGTGAGTATAAAAAACAAAGTTTTTATAGCGAATGTACTCAGATCATTGTGTTTAGACAATATAAATGCACATGCTTCAGTTTGAATTTAAAAATTGATAAGTTGAAATCTATAGAAGTATTGTATTGTTAGAATACGTTTAGGAGACAATAATTTAACAAATACCTTATTTCAACAATAACACAATGAATTATAAAACGACAGTTAAATACGCAGCGCGTGCAAGTACTGTAGACATTTTATTGAAAACTAATTTAGCTGTTCGCCCTCTCCCAGAGTTAGAAATCGAGCAGGATCATCACGCGCAACAGAATTCTTCTCCAGATATAAGAATACAGTTTATGACATGTTCTTAAACAGGTGCGCTACAGAGTATTCCTCCAGTGAGAACGCGAACGTAACAATATAAGGAAGATTATACAATATACAAGTAATATAACGTTAGAACAAGAATAGGTGCCTATGAGCCTATGAATAAATTATGAACCCGAGGAACGCTGGGTAAATCGGCTAGATATATATAGATATCTATATAACCCAAATACCACTGACTTACTCACTGATCACGATATCTCTGAAACCACTAAATGGATATCAATGAAACTTTGAACATAGCTTCATCATAGGTCTTAGGTGCTCACTAAGAAACGGTTTTAAAAACTTTCACTCCTAAGGGGCAAAAAACCAAATACTGAAATTTATCGCGGGAATTACATACTTTGTAAATGAAGTGGTTGACATCTCAGTTTACTGGAAACCCCGAATACATTTAGTCCTGAGTTTTTAATCATTGTTTTAAATTGAAAAAAACTTCGTTGTTTGCAGGTTCTTATAGTCGAGAAAATTTCGAAGTTCAATTAATTAATAAATGTATGGCCTTTTTTTCTCGGAAACGGCTCTAACGATTTTCTCGAAATAAATAATAAATAGCTGTTGCTATGAATGTAAATAAACAAACTAAGACTTGAGAATTTGTACAATCTATCTAATCCTATACTATTAAGCAAGCAATAATTGTACAATTACGTACAACGTGAAACTCCGTAGCGAAACACGGGTATTTTGCTAGTCTCTATATATATAAGCGGAAAAGTCCTGACCCACTGACATAGAATCAACGTAGAGCAAAAACTACTGAAGATAATGATCTCAAAATTTGAAAGTGGATTCTTATGGGGTCGTAGAGGCTCACTAAGAAATGGTTTTAAAAACTTTCACTCCTAAGGGGCAACCCCCCCCCCATTGTATATATGTATGTTCCACATCTCCTCCTAAACCACTGGACTGATTTCAACCAAACTTGGCACAAATATTTTACGCGACGGGAGAACTAACATAGAATAGGTGTTTTTTTTCGATGGGGTCCTTTGGGGGGTTCTTTGGGATCTTCCTCATCTCCTCCTAAACCACTGGACCGATTTCAACCAAACTTGGCACAAATATTTTACGCAACGGGAGAATCAACATAGGACAGGTGTTTTTTCAATGGGGTCCTTTGGGGGGGTCTTTGGGGTCTTCCACATCTCCTCCTAAAACAGTGGACCGATTTCAACCAAACGTGGCACAAATATTTTACGCGACGGGAGAACCAACATAGGATAGGTTTTTTTCGATGGGGTCCTTTGGGGGTTCTTTGGGGTCTTTCACATCTCCTCCTAAGCCACAGGACCGATTTCAACCAAACTTGGCACAAATATTTTACGCGACGGGAGAACCAACATAGGATAGGTGTTTTTCGATACGATCCTTCGGTGGGTTCTTTGGGGTCTTCCAAATCTCCTCCTAAACCACTGGACCGATTTCAACCAAACTTGGCACAAATATTTTATGCAACGGGAGAACCAACATAGGACAGGTGTTTTTTTTTTTTATACGATCCTCTGGGGGGTCCTTTGGGTCTTATAAAAACTATTAGATCTGGTTACTATGGCAACCCAATAGAATAGATTCTGGTTACCATTGCATGGGTGGAAGTTCTCCCGCGTAGGAAATAACGTGGGAGTCGTCCGACGGGCCTTCCCCGGAGTTCATCCACGGAACCCGGGGAGTTTTAGGTGAGATCCCGCAAATGACGGCGGGGCCAGAGTCCACGGTTTTTATAAATAAAGATATAGGTTATGATATCAAAGGTGGTGTAAGCATCTTAAGAAACTTCTTAATAGTGTGTGTATTCAGAGTTGTTTCAATTTGAATTTAAAAGTGGATAAGTTAAGATCGAAGTAAGTTATAAGCGAGTATAAAAAACAAAGTATATAATATCTATTATATTAATATAAGCGACTTGGAGACAACTAACCTAAAATGTATAATATTGAAGCCCGTCAGGCAAGTGTTGTCTACAAATACAAAAATGTTAAAATCAAAATGCTAAAAGTTGCACAAAACATTAAATTTAATAAAATGTGTATAAAAATGAATATCATACCAAAATTTGCACGCATAAATATTAATTCAAGAACACCAGCGGCACTCAAGACGAAACAAATAGCAGAAAAAATGTGGTTAACGCAAGAAATTAGACAATTATACAAAAAGAAAAACAGGTTAAATACGGATCTTTATAAAGCGCATTTAGAAATGTTAAAGGAAATTCACCCTGCAGTTATAGATGTTATCATGACCAAAATTAATGCTTTAATATCCAATTATTTTTATCATAAAGTATTAACCCATAATAAGAAAATACGAAATCTATATCTTACTCAGCATAAAAAAGAAAATAGACCAATAGATTGTAAACATGTGTTCTATGAACGTGTAACGAATACAACCAACATAGAGTTCACTAACCAAGAAATAAACGTGCTTAATAAAGGTCTGAAATATAATGTACCAAGATTTAATACGACAAACGAAATTGTCCATGAGGTAGTTAATGCTGAAGCTGCTATTAAAAGATTAAATGGTTCCGTTGCACAGAATGAAGCAAGGGTTTTTATCAACAACAAACTCAATAACGCAATTAATAGTAATAAATGTAAAAGTCAAAACAATTTTTTAAAAAGTAAATATAAGCAGGATATCATGAATCTTAAAACCATAAAAAGTAAACTTGAGAAAAATGATGCAATTATAAGTAAGGCAGATAAGGGTGACACATTGGTGGTCATGCAGAAAAGAGAGTATACTCAAAAGGTATTTGATTTCATAAATAATAATAATATTAAGAAAATAGACCGGGATCCCACAAAGGCTTATGTAAAAACTTTGAATAACACCATTAATCAATGTAATTTTTTGTTAGATGAGAAAACACGCAGATATTTAAAACCAATTAATGCCACGGCACCAAAATTCACAGGACTACCTAAAATCCACAAGGAAAGTACACCAATCAGACCAGTAATAAACTACACCACAGCTCCCGGATACAAAGCTGCTAAATTGTTAGTGACTTTAATTAAGAATAATATCAGGATAGCAAATAATTACAGTATAAAGAACAGTTATGAGTTTGTTGAAAAACTTAAAAAGATAGAAATACTACCACAATATAAATTAGTATCGTTAGACGTAACTAATTTGTACACTAATATCCCCGTGAGGGAAACTATAGAAATTGTAAATAACAATTTAAAGGAAGTAGCTCAACTTAGCATGCAAAAAATCAATGAACTTATAAAACTACTTACAGTCGTCTTGGAACAAAATTACTTTACATTTGACAACGGGTTTTTTACACAAGATGACGGTCTGGCTATGGGTTCGCCACTGTCAGGACTATTAGCTGATATATATTTAAATTATTATGAGAATATGAACATAATATCGAATAAATTATACAAGAATAAAATCATTTTTTATTGTAGATACGTTGACGATACGTTTATGATATTTAATGGAACAAAAAGGCAAATACAAAACTTAAATAGTCACATAAACAGCATACACCATAAGATTAAATTCACATCTGAAATAGAAGAAGAAAATCAATTAAATTTCTTAGATTTAACCATTTTAAAAAACGAAGGAAAACTTCAATTTAAAATCTATAGAAAGGCCACAACAACGGACGTCACGATTCATGCCGATTCATATCATCCCACCTCGCATAAAATGGCAGCTTACAATAGTTTTGTGCATAGATTGCTAACTATACCGTTAAGTGAAAAAGACTACATTGAAGAGGTTAATACCATCAAGCACATAGCAGCGGCTAACGGATATAAAAGTTCATTAGTGGATAAATTAATAAGTAAACACAAAGAGAAGAAATTAAAAAAGTCGAACAATGATAACACACTTCCGGTTAATAAATACATATCTGCAGATTACACAAACATTTTACCAAATATTCTAGTTAACGAACTCAAGAAACACCATGTAATTGTAACCTTTCGTACAAATAACAACATTCAGAGACTTCTTAGCCGAAAAAACAGTATACCAGAAAGAAAAAGAACCGGCGTATACAAGATGAATTGCAGCTCATGCGACATGTTCTACATAGGCCAAACAGGCAGACCATTTGAAGAAAGATATAACGAACATCTTCCCAGAAGGGAATTACATAAAACAACATCTAATTTTGCCAGGCACCTGATACTATGTAATCATAACTACAGTGATTTTGAGACAAATTTCCAGCCTTTGCATTGCTGCAGGAAAGGAAAATACATGGACGCGCTTGAGGAATACGAAATATATAAAGCCGTCAAAATCAACAGTGATTATGTCTTGAATGATAAACTTACATTTTCACATAACATGTTGTACGACACGGCAATACTTGCACACGGGCGCCAGTAAATGAAATGTCACAGTACATATGGGCTATAATAAGCAAAACAGGTTTATCAGTGGCTATATAAACAGTGAATCAGTTGATCGATATTGTCCACGCGAAAGCAGTCGATCGATATAGTCCACTCGAGAAACATAAACTTTCATGTTCGCGTCTGTGAGTTTCCAATATCGTAAAAGTGCACTTTTACCGTAATGATTTTAGTGTTTTTAAATTTTTTAACGATCTCATATGAGTGATTAAGATTCTGAAGATGGCAATTCGTTGCCGAAACGCGTCAAAATAAGACGAGAAAAACGAAGTCGCACGACGGATATATGGTAAATATCTATTATATTAATATAAGCGACTTGGAGACAACTAACCTAAAATGTATAAAAAACAAAGTTTTGATACCGAATGTATTCAGATCATAGTGTTCAGACAATATAAATGCACTTGCTTCAGTTTGAATTTATAAATTGATAAGCTGAAATCTATAGAGGTATTGTATTGTTAGAATAAGTTTAGGGGACACTAATTTAACAAATGCCTTATTTCAACATTAACACAATGAATTATAAAACGACAGTTAAATACGCAGCGCGTGCAAGTACTGTAGACATTTTATTGAAAACTAATTTAGCTGTTCGCCCTCTCCCAGAGTTAGAAGTCGAGCAGGAGCATCTCGCGCAACAGAATTCTTCTCCAGATATAAGAATACAGTTTATGACATGTTCTTAAACAGGTGCGCTACAGAGTATTCCTCCAGTGAGAATGCGAACGTAACAATATACAAGTAATATAACGTTAGAACAAGAATAGGTGTCTATGAGCCTATGAATAAATTATGAACCCGAGCAACGCTGGGTAAATCGGCTAGATATATATATCTATATAACCCAAAAACTGTTAAGTAGTAAAGTGTAAATAACTTGATACTATATTAAAATATATTGTAATTTTTTTTTTAGTTATTTGAGATATGTTCCAAGATTTAAGCAGTATGCTCATGTCCGTCATGTTGGTTTTCTATGGCTCAGAAGAAAGGGGCAAAAAACCAAATACTGAAATTTATCGCGGGAATTGCACACTTGGTAAATGAAGTGGTTGACATCTCAGTTTACTGCAAACCCCGAATACATTTAGTCCTGAGTTTTTAATCATTGTTTTAAATTGAAAAAACTTCATTGTTTGCAGGTTCTTATAGTCGAGAAAATTTCGAATTTCAATTAATTAATAAATGTATGTCCTTTTTTTCTCGGAAACGGCTCTAACGATTTTCTCGAAATAAATAATAAATAGCTGTTGCTATGAATGTAAATAAACAAACTAATAGTTGAGAATTTGTACAATCTATCTAATCCTATACTATTAAGCGAGCAATAATTGTACAATTACGTGTAATGTGAAACTCCGTAGCGAAGCACGGGTATTTTGCTAGTGAATTATATGCTAAGTACAATGATATTACAGTTGTCCTATGCGCCAGAATTAATAGATTAATATGGGCAGGACACGTTCAGAGAATGGACGATGAACGGCAAAAAGAATTATGAAACACAAGCCAACAAGAAAAAGGAAGATTTGAAGACCGAAGAACAGATGGTTGGACCAGGTCGGCACTGATGCGAGGAAGCTGGGCGCAGTGAATTGGTGTGGAGTGGAGTAAGGAATAAGTGGAGGCAATTTTTTTGGAGGCCAAAGCTTGATCTGGGCTGTAGAGCCAAGGGTGTATGTATGTATATATGT
>CM068375.1:18906167-18981167 GCA_034769895.1 Magicicada septendecula | reverse complement strand
GCCATATGTAATAAAAACTATGCGTGTGCAGACTTTAATTATCGTCTAGTACAAATATTGACTATCTTCTAAACAAGGCAAGTATACGTTATATGTTTTACTTCAAGCAAGCAGTTATTATTATAAAACAAAATATTGGTATTTAAAGAAATGCTCCTTCGCTGGAATCAAACACGCATACACACTTTAGAAAGAAATAAAAAAATGAAGTTTTAGGTAAGGTTTTATTAGTTTACGCTTAACTGGCTTAAAAGTTTCTACTGTTAGAAAAAATATTGCCCCCTCCCGTAAAATAAATCAAACACAAAAAATTAGATTTATAAAAAAATATTCACTTGTTGTCGTTTTATAAATATGTGATCTGAAATATGACACAAAAATTGCGTTTATTCTCTGTGAAACCAACGCACTATCTATATATCTAACGTCACTATTTTCTGATACAATAAAGTTTTTTTTAACTTTACTGTAGTTTTTTGGCATATATATGTATTTTTATTAAGCTGTAGACAACTAACTAGCTAATGTTTTAGAAAAAAGTCATAAGTAAAAATGATTTCTTTTTGCTTACATGCGATACGTAATCTGATAGGCATTTCAAGTATCGACAGAATGAGCAGACAACAGAAAGTGTAAGGGTACCGTTCATGGGCTACTCTGAAAAGCTCGCATTCATTTTTTGCAAACTTTTTATGCAGTCGTATTCCAGTGTGTCCGCTCTTGATTGAAAAACATGTGAATATGGCTGTGTCATTAAAAAATAGCCTTAAATAGCAACAAGACCACTCAAAGTACTTAGCATGTAGTCGTATAGCTATTAGTAGCGTCCTATTTAACGAGTCATAATTACGGTGTTTTTTTGTTACAATAAATTTACTGACAGTCTGTTAATATTATTTGTGCCTCAAGTGTAATGGATATATGCATTAACATAGAAGAATTATTACATACGACTGACGTTATTACATACTGAAATTTTGTAATATGACTGTAAAATGAATTGCTACAACCATTAATGTTTGCTGTTTAATACTGTTACGACGGTCTACTCGATCGTCGTAGGTGCAGTGGAAACAAAAATACAAGACACCAATTAAGTCACTAATCACACCTTAAATTTTTACAGTTCAACAGTTCGTAATTAACAACACAGTCTCTACAACAAATCAAGTGAAAATTGTCACACGCAATAAAATGTCAGTAATATTAAACACAGGTGTATTACAATTATACTGCCCGATTTTAAAACGCAACACCTCACTAATAACTACTTGAACGTACACAGTAATAACTCGAACCGCTCTGTACATATCTCCCACTAATACTCGAACTTAAGGCCGCTGCCGCCATGTATTTATACCTGAGATCACGTACTGGAATGTTCCTAATTGCGTCTTAGCGCTCGTGAGAACTGCGTAATTAAATGCGGCCTTGTCACAGTCCGCGAGGCTGGCGGCTTCGAGAAACCTCTCGAAAATGCGTCGACAAGCACGTACGCCACACGCGTTACATCGAGATTCTTCTGACACATTCGACAAACACGTAGATTTTTCTGTTATGTCGTAACAATATTATATTCCATGTTAGAAGGACAGTGCAGACTGCGATACGTCGTTGGGTCTAGGCAATATGCGTGGAGTCTGACGTTTGCCGCTGAAGGATGCGGCTCTTGACGTTCTGGCGGTTTCATATTGCCGCTGCAACTTCAGAAACTCATTAAAACTTTCACAATCAACAGTAGCCACATAGTCTGCTTATATAAAGTCAGATAACTTCCACTCCTCTCTGTCTCATCTATGCTCCTCAGCGAAATCCTTCCCCAAGCATGGTCTCTAGCACACTGCTTGGCCCTGTTACCATATGCTATCGGCACGAAGGTTCTCTGCCTCGCGGAGAACGACCGACTCCTCAAGGCTTCAAATTACTCTGTCGAGGCGGGAAGCACGTCTCCTCGCATTGCTACTAAAAACTTTAAATAAATCATCTCAAAATTCCGGCGCCATCTAACGGATGACATGTTGTCTGAATTCTCCCATTTTTAGATACCCCGTCAGAAAGGCCAGCACAGTTTTCATCTGGCAGTCATCGGGCACGTCCAGGAAGCTGCAATTCAGACATGGGTTGAAAGATGCGCTACTCCATACAGCAAAACCAAGCAAAGCTTTCAGCTAGATGAGTTGTGCGAAGCGTTCCACTGAGACGTCTAGGAAACCAAACGATAAGAAAGTGAACTAGTGAAATTGTCGTATTTTTAACTGTTTATTTGTGTTACAAACAATCGTGCTAAAGTCATTATTTAACTTATGGTTTATATTGGTTGTGTCTAGTCTGTGTCAGAAAATTGTGCAATTAGATTTATTACAAAAACGATTATCTTTTACAGAAAATTGTTAATAAAGTATCTGAGTATACCGTACATTTGTGTTTGATGTTACGATGCATATGACCGTTGTATTAGTAACAATAAAACATGAGTTTTCGAGTTCGATTGTATTTCCGCTTGAGGTTTTATGTGTATCCGTATTAAACCGTATTGAAGTTTTTTCTTTACGTAGTCTTTATTGCAACTCCTGCGGTAGACCTCGCCAAACGCTGAGTCAACCTCAACAGGAAAGAAGGTATTCTCCAACAACAGTTTTTTTTTCACAGCTGTTACCCATGCGAAATTGATGTATCAAATGGAGCCCAGACCACATGGTGTTCAAATGTTGTAACTGTAAAGAAGAAGTCTGGAACTCACTGAAATGCGTTATTAAATTAACAAATTACACAAATAAACATATATAATTGTCAACAAATATATTATAACAGGTGACATTGTGTTATTAATATTCAAATTATTTAAAGTGAATTTTAATTTTATTTAATTAATTTAATGCATTTTGTTGTATATCTAGAATACAAGGAGCGGAGACGAGGTTCTCGAGGGCTGTAAAGGGTTGTTCCAAGAGAGATCGTATCAGAAATGATCACATTAGAATAAACTAGGCATAGCTGAAAGCTTAAATGAGAAAATCTCCCGGGGAAAACGGAGTGGCGGTTACACGTAGAGAGAATAGATTTATCTAGACTGTGAAGGAAAGCCCTTGACTACCATCCAAGGAGGAAGGCAAGTGTGGGAAAACCCCGTAATCGATAGTTGGATAAATTTAATTGAGACTGGAACAGGCTATTACCCTAAGCCGTAAAGAATAATGATGATGTCATTTTGTTGTTTTTAAAAACGCACGGAAAACACGGAATTTAAATACGAATATATTTCAATTGTTACTGCCTATAATTTAATGTTATTAAAAGTATTAATTTAGGCTAATACACTGAATTAAATTAATTTTACAACATACATTTTTAAATACAAATTTACTTTTAGTGTGCACTCTATAAATAGGAACTAAATAATTAATAATATTGATGTTCACCGTTCACGTGAAGACATCACATCTATAATGTTTTCCTGCTATGTTTACGTGTTAGAAAAAACACTGATGAATTGTTGGCCGGAGAGCTGTACGCCCTTTACAGTTGAGAAAAAGTAAGGATGGATTCAAGCCGTCTATACCAACGGTAAAATTTATACAACAATATGCATAATATATATTTTAACATCTTACATTGCCAAATGTACAATATAAGGGATAGAGTAACGAGTATATAGCACACAATAAACTTATAAATTGTACTAATAATATTGATATAATTAGTGTAATAATAATAATAATAATAATAATAATAATAATAATAATAATAATAATAATAATAATAATAATATTATTATTATTATTATTATTATTATTATTACGGAGACTCTCCCCATGAAGATGTCTCGCACACGTTTTTTAAGTGCGGCAGATTCGCAAGGCACTGTACTAGAAATGGAGCTCGGGGAGTTCACGCCCGAGAGCACAGTTGCGCTTCTGCTTCGTGGCAAGGCGGAATGGGACCGCATCAATGCGTTTATTCAGTGGGTCCTACTAGAAAAAAAAAGACAGGCCCAATTTGCATCCAACGGCCAGTAGAAGATGAGCAACAACTAGAAGGAGCCCGGTAAGGGCGCAATAGGCTCCAACCTGAAGTCCACGCTAAGTGGTTGCAGGATGGATATGAGTGCCTGAGGTAGACGTGGATACGTGAGGTTTTTTTAGTGGGTAAGAGTCCCACACAGCAGAGGAAGCACGGCCTCCTCTGACGGTGCATAAACATATTTCTCCCTCTATAAAAAAATTAATTTTAATAATATTACACACTGATAATAACAGAAATAAAGATAACAATACTGTAATCCGATTAATATACTACAAACAAATTAAATTAGCTCGAGTATTAATATTTTATGTATTCATATTGCTTAAATATAGAATTTCCTAGTGAAGTACACATAATGTAAACTTCCATAAATCATGCGTCCGCGTGACAAGACATCGCGCGCAGTGGGATACATTTATCAAGATATGAAGTCATGCGCGAATGCCAAGAGGCTTGAAACTTTATACATCAATAAATATTACATATATAAAATATTTTATACGCACACAGACACATGCGCATACTTTACACTTGACGTACTGTATTTTCAGTTAACGTAGGCATTTTCATACTAAAGACGAACACTAGGGTACAAAGCAATGTTTTTTTAAGTTTTTCTCCGCACTTTCGTAAAATATAAGTTATTTATATAACGACGGGTTATTGTCTGCGAATTATGTATGTCGAGGCAGGCAGACAGAAAACAGTATATAACGGAATATATGGTGGAGGGCTGAGCGAACGAGGAATGCAAAGTTTCTAAAATATATTTATAAGTTTTATGGATGATTCAAGTAGCGAAAGGTTGAATCCAAGAGGAAGAGGCATTAGAAATCATATACGGTCACGGCTGATGACGTCACGGTTTACCTACATAGAAGATAAAATAAAAAATATCAGCGAGGGACAGAAAATTGAAAAAAAAAATTTGATAATAATACTTAAGGTGACTTTTGCCAAATTTGTAAGGTTACTTATAACATGGAGTATTATAAAGTGTTATAACACTACTTATAAAGTGTTATATGTGGAGTGTGGCATTGTATGGAGTGGAGACGTGGACTTTAATGAAGGAGGATGAAAAAAGGATTGAAGCTTTCGAAATGTGGATGTGGAGAAGAATGGAAGGAGTTAAATGGGAAGACAGAGTACGGAATGAGGAAGTATTAAGAAGAGTGGAAGAGAAAAGAGAAATATTAAAAACAATAAGGAAAAGAAAGAAGAACTGGATAGGGCACTGTTTAAGTAGAGATTCTATTATAAAAGACAGTCTAGAAGGCATGGTTAGCGGAAAAAGAAGAAGAGGCGACAGTTGATGGACAACATCAAGGTAGAAAACTACATTACCACGAAAAGGCTGACAGGAGACAGAGAACAGTGGAGGAGTTCATAAAGAAAACCTGCTATACAGCAGATGAACCTATGATGATGATAACATAATGGCTCCCATGTATACCACCGAAGTAGCTTAGGAGTAGGCAGGGTAGGCTGCCTAATGTGAGCCGTACGGCATACAAGGAAGGCAGTGTGGCCAGCACTACTCTTCAGCCGCCCATTATTATCCCCAGGATGTTATCCCAGGTACTCGCTTCAACAGGCTGAGTCGACCTGGGGGCTGAAAAACGCACCATGATTTTATGGTGCGGGCCCGGGAATCGAACCCGGGACCTCTAGATTAGTAGCCAGATGACATACCCACTGGTCTACTGAGCCGCCTATATGGTTACTTATGCCTTATAATAATACTTATGCTAACTTTTGCATTAAACTATAATATTTCAGTATGCGGGAGTAATTACCTTGTATTCCCATACAATGTGCTCCTGTTTTCCTTATTCAAACATTAGTCTGTTTGTTACCTGTTATAAACTAACTCAAAGTGAACTCCATCGTAAACATATAATTATTAAATGTTGAATGAAGGCGCCTGCTTCAATTGTTCCGTTCTACGCTTACAGTAAGATGGACGTAACGTTAATGTTGAAAGTTCTCGTCTTCAGTTTTTTGTCGTTATATCCAAAGTATACAACATATATATTTTTAGGGTTGCAAATAGAAGTGTGGTTTTGCAGATTCGTTGACCTGTAGCTTCTTCCATACCTCCTGTACTTCTTTTGGTACTCCCCAAATGACAGAACCAGTGTTCATCGTCAACTGGTTGATTAAGTATTTTTAATTGGATAACAATTCGTGGTATTGTTTCTCATTGTTCTACAACAACAACAAGAACATACTTTTCTTTTATAAAATTGCTAAACTGCTATAATTGTTTTTATTATTTAGACAAAGCTTTTCGTCATTACTGACATCTTCAGGTCTTAAACAACCAAGAGACCTGAAGTCGATTTATTTTGATAGACCTTTGTTTTGATTTATATAGGCTGTGTTCACAAAACTATATTTATTTTCTTTTTACTTATGAAAAAAAATGTATTCAAAAAAACGTTTGCGTACGAGCTACGCCACCTTAATCGCCTTGAGTATTATATAATATAAAATGTTGAGTATTTCTCGATTTTTCGTCACTCACGTATATGCCTGCTCTTCGTTTTATCTTCTTTTGTAGGTAGACCGTAATCAGTCTACTTGTTTTTGGTTACCTAATCCCAGTTTCCTTTTTCAGTTAATTCTTTTGAAGTTACCAGAAAAGTTTTTAAATTTAATTTCAAAATTTTTAGTACCCATTTACTCGGCCCTCCGCCAAACATTCCATTAAGTTTCTACTCTGCTTCCACTCACATGCGTAATTCACACGGAGTAACCCGTCTGGATGGCCGCGTTACATAAATAACTTATAGCTATGTGAATAACTTAAAAATTATTGCTTTGTGCCCTAGTGTTAGTATGTCGTATAAAAATACTACGTTAGCTGAAAATACAGTACGTCAAGTGTAAAATATGCGCATGTGTCTGTGTGTGTGTATATGCCTAACGTATATTATATCATAACTCTTATTGTTATATAAAGTGTCAAGCTTCTTGGTCTTTGCACATGACTTCACGTGTTGATAAATGTATCCCCCCACTGCGTGTTGTCCTGTCCTGTAGAAGCAGACTTATTATTTATAGTCATTAACATAATTCTTACGTTGCTAACAAATTCTGTTTTTAAGAAATGTCTATATAAAATATTTTTCTTAGCTCTTCCTAATAATTTAATATATTTATCGGATTACAATTGTATTGTCTTTATTTCTGTCATTACCATTCATAATAATTTTAATGGTATTATTGTAATGTATGTTTTCTATAATCATCATCATCATCATCATCACCACTGCAAGGAGGCCTTAGACCTGTTCTCCTCCTCGGTCTACCGACATCTCTCTTCCCAGTAGGGTGATACCCCAAGGCAGCCACAAGTAGACGGATATCAGGCATGCGATTCAAGTGTTCACACTATCTCCTTCAGTGGTCTTCAGTCTTCTGGTGCAATGATTCAGTGTTTAAATCGCGTCTAATATCCTCGTTCCTTCTTTGATCCAAGAGAGAACAACCTTCCGTCCCTTTTAGAAATTTCATCTCGGCTGTCTGAATCCTCTGCTCGTCCCTTTTACCAAGAGTCCATGTCTCACTAGCATACAGGAATGTGGGGGACAGCCACAGTTTTATAGAATTTCATTCAGGTATCCTTCCATGTTTTATTTTTCTGTCAGGGCAGCCTGGGCGTATCCTGGCTCTTGGCCTAGCAGGATGGTGCACATCGGCAGCAGGGTGTGCATCTAGTCTGGAGGCGGAGGAGCCTACAGTAGGCTAACGGCTGCACACATGGGCTAAGTTAGTTAGCCTGCTGCGATCGAGCAGAGAGAGCTCGTCAGCTGAGGTGAAAGCAACTGTCTAGGGGAAGAACAGCTCGAAATAAAAGTTCCTGGTCCTCCAGGTTGGGGGTTTTGCAGCAGGCCAGTAACCTGCTTAAGTAAAAATATATGTACTTACAGAACTCGTACGAGCCTCGGAAATCGGATGGGAAATATGGCAAAACTGACTAAGCTCATCTGTGGGATGATTCATAGTTACCTGAAAAATATTTTATATAATATGTTCGTTATTATGTTGGACATTTCTCATTGTACAATATTAACATATATAGCTTATATAAATTATTGTTTAAATTTACTATTGCTAAACAAGTTATCAATATTCACTTTGTGTCAACTGTAATGACCACAGTTCCTCAGCCATTAACCCCACTGAGTCATTATTCCAAGTTTTGCTTACACGTAAAGAAATTAGGCATTTTAGATGTGGTGTCTTTACGAGTACAGCGATTAGCAAGATTAATAAGTATTCAGTTTGTGTTTATATCGTGTACACTCAATGCAAATTTTTATTAAAAATTTATGTGAATATTAAATTAATTTAATACAAAATATTAAAAATTAAATAAAAAATAATGTTCATTTATAATTAGTAAGTAATGAAAAATATTCGTATATTTTCTCTGCATTTTCCTCATTCGGATTTTAAAAAACCAAATTTGTTGTTTAATTCATAAAATTTTAAACTCAATTAAATAACTTTGGTACGGATAACATCATGTAAGACGATATTATATGATTATTGATCATTATATATGTTTATTTATGTAATTAATTAATTTAATAACGCATTTAATTATTATAATGAGTTATTGGCTTCTTGTCTACAGATATACAATTTAAACTAATTAATTAATTAAGAGCGAGTGTTCGCCGAGGCCAGGTCCAAGATTTTCCTGGCACAGATTGGTAGCGACCGAGTGCGCTAATGAGATGGTTGCCCTGGAATCGGGCGGAGCGACGATAGAATTTTCGGGACAGTGTCCGTATAGTGGCGTCCAGGGAACGGACACGCAGAGAACGGCATGCATATATATATATATATATATATATATATATATGTATATATAATGTATATATATAAGACTGTATAATGTTAAGTACTGTGTCAGCTGGATTGCCCTTCAGTGTAACTGGTTGTAGGTTTACCTAACCAACATATATTGTTTTTGCACGTTATTTTTTGTAACATAGTAATTTGGATACTTAACCATATTAGCCACATCTAATCCTGTTCATTTTTCAATAAAACATTTTCTATTTGGGGCTAACCCTACGGAAAAAAATTAGTAGCACTCAACAATTTACTGTTCCCATTAAACGTAGACACAACCTCCAGAAATCGTCTCTGTACCGTAATTATGTGCGATAAATGGAAACTAATTTCTGTACTTCCAATAAATACACCCTTTTAATGTACACTAACAAAGTAAATTTTATTTAAGTTACATTGTCGTATATAACCTCCATAACCTGGCATTAGTTACTTGTGAAGAAAACACAGTTGTAGTACACATCGGACACCGAAATAAAGTACAAATGCGGAGACGGAAGTTTGACTTTGCCGTACGAAAAGAACCTAGATCCAATTATTTTTATTAATCATGATTAACTGTTAGTGATATAATGTAAGAAATGAATAACGCATTACACATCATGATTAAACATTATCCTGATAAATGTCTAACAAATTTGCAAAACAATATTCAAACAATTCCACAAAACATCATTTTGTTAGTTAGTGACTTTCTGCAGTAACCCCACGTCATATTCTACTAAAATAATGGAACGCACAGCCCGTATGCTGTGTTAGAATGGAAAGGAAACAAAATCAAGAAGTAGTGGGCAGTGTGGATGAATCAACACCAGGCAATAAATTGTTTACCATGCAAAGTTGGTTATAAACCGTAAACACGATTTAACTTTGCATATTATGAGAGCCAATTAGTGACCTAACAACACTCAGTAAATCAAACTTATGAGTTTGGTAAAGTTTCACTAAACTTTCAGCAAAGTTTTAATAATCATTTCAACATTTGAAACAGGATAACGCTTTACTGCAGCGCAATTTTTTGAGGACCTAATTTAAAATAACAAAGAGTGCACAAAAGTCTTACATAGCTCAGCTTGGATTTGCAACAATTGTCTGGAAAATAAATTGAAATTGAAATTGGAACGACCATCTGGAGCGCACGGATGATCGAAGACTACCAATACCACCAAGTAGATACAAACCAGCTGGAAGAAGAAGCGTAGGGAGACTCAAGAAAAGATGGGAATAAATCCTATGAAACCGGAATAGGTCACCAAGGCCTAATCCTGGTTGGAGGAGGAGGAGGAGGAGGAGGAGGAGAAGAAATTGATTTTGCTACAAATTATAACATTTTCCTCCACTGTAAAAAAATACCTGACTTACAAAGACGCCAATTAGATAAATTTTTATAGACATGTCATGTAAATTACTATTAAAACCAAGCACAAATTTTCACATACTTTTAGAAATAATCACTAACTGCTAATGACACAAACTATAGTTATTACGCAGAAATATATTCGGACATTTGTGTATGAGACTCGTATATTCGGACATTTGAAAAACTGATGTCGACATTGAAATAATTTTACATTAAATTTATTCTAAAAATGAAAATACTCATTCTTGCAAATTTTTAGTCTTTGTTTGAGATTCGAACTGCAATTAGTTAAAGTTTGTGAGACTTCAATACTTAGGCTAAAGAGGAAAATATTGTGTAACGCCTTGTCACTAATATTCTAACAGTGCATTAGAAAAATTTATTATCAGAATAAATTTTCACTTATACCAGAATACAAATTTATCAAAAAAAAAGAGTATAAGGTTACTGAGCTTAAAGAAAATTAATTAGTAACTAGAAAATGTTGGTCCATTTGTGAAATAGTTTATTATTAATTCACGTTTTTATTAAATTTACTAAATTATTATTCTTTTATTTTGCAAGGAAAAAATGTATTCATCATCATCATCTTCAAGCATTAAACCAAGGATGGTTTGTTCCGGTCTCAAATAGGCAAAGATTAGAGCTGGTCACGCCAGCGCTTCCTCGGACGTCCCTCACCTCTCCGTCCCCTCGGCCAATAGTTCCAAAGTTGTTTGGGGATGCAGCAATCATCCGTTCGGCAAAGATGTTCCCACTACTTCAGCCGATAATATTCAGTTCCTGCCGTATATCTGTGTTTCTTCTACGATCATGGAGAGTATACCCTGCCACGTGCCTTAGAAAACTCATTTCAGCCGCTGGATACGACTGGCCTGGCCTTTTGGTAAAGTCCAATTCTCAGACCCATAAAAAAGTGTGGGAAGAGTCATCACCTTGTAAAATTTTAGGCGTGTTCCTTTACTTGCTGACTTAAGGGTTTGTGTCTTAAGTAAATGTCTTTATACAATTGACATGTTTCGGGACACTTGTCCCATCCTCAGAATATTTAAAAAAGTCTCTTCATACCATCATACGATGGCACAGTCGTCAATATATTAAAAATATTAAAATCCACATAACACAAAACACAATTACACTACACAAAGTACGCACACAACAAATTTCGGTGTACACCACACGGTAACCGACAGCGCACTCACCCAGGTGAAAGCTCACTCAGGTGCGCTGTCGTTTTTTGAATAGATTTTAAATCTGAACACTAGTAGTAAACTTAATTCACTCTAATCTCAACAACGACCACCTTAATTACATTTATTAAATACGACTCTAGTAATCGCTATAAGACCACATGGTAAGTACTATGGCAGTTGGCGCAGCTGTTGTAGGCCCATGTTTAAATGTCACATCCAAAATTACATGTGAATCTTTGAAGGGCCAGTCAGAGTGAAAAAAGTGACTTCTCTATAAAAAATTTTTTGTTTTACACATTATTAACATTACAGAAAGTCTGCTTGAGTTTTTACCGTAATCCATAAACGAAAACCTTAATTGACGTGATAACGTCTTATAAATTGATGAACACCGGCTGCACGCACGAAAAAGTGTCACGTTCCGTCTGAGCCTGACGTCATCGAAAAATGTAACGCTTCCACACTTTCGATTCCCCACAGTCTAGAAATCTTCGGTCTCTGTCGTTTTAACATGATAATGTTTGTTATATAGTAAATATATTTGTTATATAATAAATATTTGTATTATATAGTAAATATTAAAAACATTATCATGCTTCGATGTTTCGGTTTCGTCGAAATTCTTTCTTTTTTTTATTGCTTTTTTAATTTCTAACATTTCTAACAAATCCATTTTTTGTGTTTATTTCTACAATGTAATAAGATTTAATTGATTTCCTTCATAATTTTCAGTCTAATTTCATTTTGTTCACCTTAATTAACTGTTTTTCTCAAAATAGCGGCAAAAAGGTAATTAATTCTTGCATTTTAAGAATAATATGACTAATAATAAATAAAGAATAATATGACATAATATGACTATAACTAATTGTTCGTGATTATATTTAAACAAATTATTTCATCAATGTTTCTTTATGACGTTATCACGTAAAACTATCGTCCGTAAACCGACTTTACAGACAACCAAAAATTTTTTTTTATTGAAAAATCTCCTTTATCTGTTTGTTCTGCCGATATTTGAAACATCAATGTGTTAACTTATGGCATTTAAACAAAAATAATCATTTCGTTGTTACGCGTTTTCTCTACAAATATTTGCAAATTACTTGCCTACACTTTAAAGTGCATACATAGCTAAAAATCAGCACATATTGGTACAAAGGTTTCATCGATCAACAATACAGTTGAAAACAAAATTACAGTCACCAATCAAGTCACCAATAACTGTTACCAGCTTTAATTAATCACAAATACAGTTTATATTGTCCAGAAATACAGTATTCACAAATCAACTTGTACTATAATCCGAGAAAAATTTGTCCACACGCAATAGTAATGTGAACTAATAGAGTCCCGCACAATTAAACACTTTGCCACAATATTCAAACCTCACTTGAATAAATCGCTACTTAAACTGACTTCTAAGCGGCAGCTGATGTTTTTTAAATAGATAGCAAAAATATTCTAGAATAATCCATAATACGCGTCAACGTTACTCGAAAACACTAGAATGTAAGTGATTGCGGTCGTGAACACCGTGCGTGACCGGTGAAGTCTGGAACAGCCTCGATTGTTAACTCATGTTAAGTGTTACGTAATTGTCTTTCTTTTCAAAGTAACAATACGTACGCACACAGCGGGGCTCTGCCGGGAAGCATGTAGAGCCTTCTGTGTTGGCGTAACAATATACGAGGGACATTCAATAATTAAAGAGACAAATTGATGTAGAGAAAAAACGGTTGGCGGGAAAAATTAGGTACTTTTAGGACTTCATGTTGGCATCCCTGGGATGATCTCTGAGCAGCTGAGAATTGTTTTGCTTATAACCTTAAAATCTCATTTAACAATGGAAAGTCCGCTAGAAGTTTCCACATTAGTTGAACAACGTTCAGTGATTCGATTTTTACTTTCTGAAGGTGAGAAACCCTCTAATATCTATTCTAGAATGACTAAACAGTATGGTGAAAGTTGCATGAATCGCGGAAATTTTTATAAGTGGGTGGATCAGTTCAAGTTCAAAAACGGTCGAACCTCAGTGACAGACGAACAGCGATCTGGACGTCCAAAGAAAGTTTCAGCTCCTGCGCTTGAATCTCGAATAGACAATATTATTCGTGAAGACCGTCGTGTTACAGTTGAACAAATGGCTGAAAATTTGCAAGTAAGTGTTGGTACAGTTTATAGCATTATCAGTGACAAGCTTAGGTACCGCAAAACAAGTGCAAGATGGGTTCCAAAAGAGTTAACGCAACAACACAAGGACAACAGACTCAGAGTGTGCACAAAACTGAAGCAACGCTATTGGCTGGGAGACACTACCACATCCCCCGTATAGCCCAGACTTGGCACCATCAGATTTCCGCCTGTTTGGCCCACTCAAGGAATCGCTACGTGGTAAGAAATTCAACAACAACGAAGAAGTCAAAAAATTTGTGGGAGACTTGTTCAAACGTCAAGATAAATAATTCTTTGCTGCAGGCATAAAAAAGCTGATTCATCGTTGGGACAAGTGTATTAGTGTTGGGGGGGGGGGGGGGATTATGTTGAAAAATAGGAAAATTGTCATTTTGTAAAAATACACCATTTTTTCTCTAGATCAGTTTGTCTCTTTAATTATTGAATGTCCCTCGTATAAACTAGGGATTACAGGGAAATTTCTAAAATCTCCATTGAATGAAAACATAATGTAGATAAACAGTGCACATAATTAGCATGGAATATACTTCTAACAAAGACAAATTTTATGACATATTTCTGGCTGAAATATTAAGTAACAGGGCAACAAGTGACGAATTCTTTTAAAAAATCTATTAGAAATTGTTACCGATATGTCCTAATATGTTACTAAATCAGGCATACAGGCATAGCAGAATCGACAAACCTTCTCGACACTCAAGTTTTAGATAATAACAATCCACGCGGAATCATGATCAAACCATTCGCTTAATCTGTATTTTACTAAAAAAATGAGTTAAACAGAACTGTATGCAGAGATTTTATAATGGGTTTTAAATCAGGTGTTGTCAGCTGTGCTAGAGGAACAACATTTAGAAAAGTATACAGCCAAACAGGAATTAAGTGTTTTAAGTCAGGGAATAAAAATAAAGTAAATAAAAATAAAAGTACTGGTAAAGAAATTTTTGAAAGGCGACTAGTGAGGGAACAGAGGCTCATGTAAGAAATAATGGATTGGCTGTGTTCGCCCATTATTATAATAGGATTATAAGATTGATGATAGTCCCGTAAGGGAGAAGTTAATTTATACCGACCGTCGTATCCACGCGTATCCTCAATACTAAAGTCTCCGCGTAGTAGATACCATGTGCATAATGCTTTAGATCCGTTGTAACACACTGTTATATGCAATAATTGACGTGGAATCATACAATCATTAAAAATATACAATCACTACACAATATTGAGTTGTTACAATAGCAAAAAAAAAAAAAACTGTTTCATTAATATCACACGAATGACACCACAGTAACGTGTCTGGTGCCGTAATAACAAAAATTCTTCTGATGATAACAACAAGTATTGTCGAAACGTCGACACAAATCATCTAAAAATTCTGTCTATACTTACTCAGTGATCTTCGCTAAACCTTTTATCAATTAATAATTAATTAATTATTATTCTAAGATTACGTTCTCCTAGAGCAAAAATTACTGACATTTTCTAAAGTTCTAAGCTTTATTTTTAGAAACAGCTCATTACATAAATTTAATTAAGAAACACTTTTAATGCAATTTAAAATCATGGATGAAAGATATGTCCTATTTCTGTAAAAAAATTTAATTTGTAATTAAATCGTTGGGGAAAGTGTTGGATCATTTGTATTCAATGTTGTAATTTTCCGCTAATATCAGTAATATCAACAACTATTAAATATCCGGTATTTTGTTGAAGTACGCTACGTAATTTAATTTTAACTTTTCAGATATGTCACTTTGTACTTGGCATGCGCGAACTAGTAGCATGCTCTCAATACAAAATCTATAGTCCTTTTCTGCCTTTACCACACAAGAAAAAAACCCATTTCCCCTTTCTAATTTACATATACAAATTTCACTGCATTGTTAAAAAACAGCTACAGAACAATTATTCAACTTTGCTTGTAAGCTCTTGCATGCAATAAAGTATATTGTTCAATACTGTTCTTCTAGTATAAGATACAAATAAAGGCGCCTATAATTAACTGGAACATATCGGCTAAGGGAAGAAACCTTAACAGAAAATCTGGGTCCTCCTGCTGGGGATTGTGACAATGGGCTTGCTCTTCATTTCACAAAAAAATTTTAATGCAAAAAAGCCTAATACTAACCTCGGACAAAAGGACGGCGGTAGACGACTAAACGATGAAAACTGCAACGACAGCCAACAGTGGAGGTTAGGCATCGGACAACGTTTTGACCCCGAATAAAAACAGTAACATTACAAAATTTCTATTATTATTAGACTTTGAGTAAAGAGATAGAAAAAGGCTTATTGATGCCAGCACAATAGTATTCGTCGTACAGCCAACAGTGGAGGTTGGGCATCGGACAACGTTTTCACCCCGAATAAAAACAGTAACATTACAAAAATTCTATTATTATTAGAATTTAAGTAAAGAGATAGAAAAAGACTTATTGATGCCAGCACAATACTATTTATCGTAGTATGAATACCAGACTACTATTCAGCGGATCATTATAGACAGTGGAATTTGAGCAAAACATTTTAACAAAAGCTTTTTCTAACGTACGACCTGAACGCAAAAAATAGAACGTTTAAAGTAGGACTTTATATGTTGTCGTATGAAACTGCCTCCTATCAGTAATGATAGCAGCAGCAAAACCTTAATAATATTACTGTTTTCTTTTTATACCAGGGCAGCTGGAAGAATTTGCTGTAAAAAGTCCGGGAGGATGCACACTAACGGAGTCTGTTGGTTTTGGATATTATTTTTGGGTATTATAACCGTCTACCCGACCCACTAAAAAGGCATCTCTCTTTCCTCTTCTAAGGCACTAACCTGGAACTGTTTGACACACTAGCTAGGCCTATTGTTCTTCAGTCCTAGATCTCACATCTGGCTTATTATTCATCTGCATTATATTGTCCACATATGTTTTAATACACCCATAGAATCTCTTCCGTAAAGCGTGCTACGCAATTCTAGGAGTGCTCTCCCTGAAGCATTGCTTCAAATATTATTCGGGGGGGGGGGGGGGGGTAGATCTCCTGCCTGATATATCTTGCAGCGACTTTCTATGGTGCTCCCATCTGTTGAGATGAAGTATGTCTTTCCACAGGTCCCTGGCAGTACAGGTACTCTGGTGACTCGCCCTTTCAAATTTTCTTCAGATAAGATCGAAAATACCCGTGTCCAGTCAGAGACTGAGTGAGAGGTAATTGTCGTTCTCCCCATGCTTCCCTGCCGCTCACGGCTGCACCTGCTTCATAAGCCTTCTTGTCCAAATGGCTCGCTCTTCTTGCTCCCAATATTCTTGCCAGCTCTCCAGCATCTGGCTTCGTGCCGCTTGCTGTGCAGCTTCACCGCCTACATTCTCCTTCCTCTGAAAGACGATCTTACGTACCTTGGCGAGAAGATCGATCGGTATCACTCGGCCAACGACTAAGACAGCCGGTAATTGTTAATAATAATAATAATTTTTTTACGAGGGAGATTGTTTACAGCATGAGGGTTTGCACTCCTACGGTGTGTGGGACTTGTACCGACCAAAACCACAAAACCTGTTATCCAAGGCATGGATCCACCGCGGGACTGAGCTTTCGAAATACTTCAAGGTGGTGCCTTTTGTACTTCGTCCTATGAACGTTCATCTGTTTTAAACCTTCAACGGGTCCACGTTACCTATTTTCTGCTACTTTGTCAGCGGCCCTAGCAAGATCATCTTCGGCTTCTCTATGATCATCCTAGTAGCTCCTCTATGTAGGCTGTTACCGGATCGCAGTGGTGTTTGCTCTGCAGGATTTTATATATATATATATATATATATATATATATATATAAGTCTGTTCATAACGTTATCCTACGTCTTCCGATCCCTAGTCTCCATTGGTCTCGATCCAACCAACATCCTTCTTCCAATTCCCGGTCTCTCATTACCCGATTGATGCCTTCTCTCCAACTCAACCTGGGTCTTCCTCTTCGCTTACGACCATATGGTGTCCATCCCAAAATTTTCTTGGGGAGTCGATTATCCGGCATTCTTTGCACATGTCCAAACCACCTTAGCTGTTTTGTTCTTATGTCGTCAACAATAGAGCACTGTACCACCATTATCTCCCGGATTCTGACGTTTCTTACTTTTTCCAGTTTTGACCTCTCTGCCGCTCTTAGCCAATAATCCATCTCAGTAGGTCCAAAAACTTTTCTGTTCTTTGTGTTATTGGCCATATTTCACACCCGTATAACGTAATTGGTTTCACAATTGCATTGTATATACGAAGTTTATTTTGTTTTGATATTTGTTGGTCCCACAATATGTTGTTCAGCAATGCTATTGATTTTCTTCGCAAGTTATTTCTTTCTCTTATCGCTTTATCTACACTACCATCTTGTGTAACTGCTGTTCCTAGATATTTATAGCTATTGCAATTTATTATTTCTTGTTCGTCTTCTAAAATTAAATTCTTCTGTTTCCCACCAATGCACATATACTCCGTTTTCTGTGTGTTTACTTCAAGGCCCCACAGCTTATATTCCTCTATAGGTTTTCGTGTCATGTATTGCATGTCGTGATAGTCCTGCGCTACCACGACCTGGTCGTCAGCGAAACACAGTGTGTACTCTGTGTTGTCAATTAGAGGTATCCCCATTTTGTGGCATTTCTTTTTCCAGGTTTTGAGGGCTTGTTCCAAGTATATCTTAAAGAGCGTCGGTGAGAGACAACATCCCTGCTTCAGGCCCTTACTAGCATTAAATCCTTTTGAGACTTTACTTCCAACTTTTACGTGCGCTTTCAATTCGTTATATAAAGTCTTAACCGCTTCGATTAAAGTGGAGGCGATGTTTGTTCGTTGAAGTGCCAGCCAAAGTTTGTGTACTATCATACGCTTTCTTAACGTCAACATATAGGCAGTGCACTTCTTGGTTTACAGCAGTTTTCTTTTCTATGATTTGCGTCAAGCAAAATAAGTGATATATGGTTGATCTCCCTGCCCGAAAATCAGCTTGTTCCTCTGCTTCCATGTTCGAGTATTGATGTTCAATTTTTTTCTTCAGAAGTTTCCATACACTCTACTGATTGAACTCGTCACCGCAATTCCACGGTAATTGTAGCATTCAGTTGTTTTACCTTTTTTGTGAATGGTTGATACAAAAGATGTTTTCCATTTTTGCGGTATTTGTTTATCATTTATGCATCTATGGAATAGTTTCATGAGATTTTCATATAATTTTGTTTTGCCATATTTGAGCAGTTCCGCCGGGATGTTGCCAGGTCCGGGGGCTTTACCATTTTTCAGATGTCGACATATTTCCTTTACCCCTTCCGTGGTTAACCTTACAGGCGATGAAGTCGTTCTAATGTTGTCGAATTCATAATCGGTGTTATTTTGAAATTCTGGTCTGTTTTCTCTTAGGAGGTTACTAAAATATTCGTCCCATTTCTGTAGAGATATTGGCGATATTAAATCTTTTTTTTTTCCCCGTCTTATCGACTTTAGGAATTTCCAACATTCAGTGCATTGCCTGCCTCCTATATAAGTATTCAGTCGGGCGCGATTCTTATCCCACGTTTCATTTTTCCTTTGCGTTATCCATTCTTCGCACCGCTACTTGTGCCTCCTTGTATATTATTTTGTCCTCAACTGTTTTAGTTGTTAGACATTTTTCGTATGTCTCTTTCTTGTTTTTGATTAGTAATTCTACTTCTTTATTCCACCAGTAAGGCGTTGTCTTTCTTTCTTGTTCATAACATCCCAATGCTTCCTTCGCGGCTTCGTGTATGGAATTTTGTATGTGCATATAGTGTTCTTAAACACTACTAAATTGCTTGTTTTCCAGTTTTCCGTCCAACCGAGTTCCATATGACGTCCTAACGCTGTCATGGTCTAGGCTATTTAAGTTATATCTTACTTCTTTTTCCGACCATCTCTGTTTTTGTGTGTTCTTTGTTACTTTCTTTTCTTCTCGGAAATGAAACCCGCAGCTGTTTACTAGGCTTTTTAACAATAAATGGTTTTCCGAGTATTGGAGAGTTAGCCCAATGCCTCAACCCCCAACCTGGAGGACCAGGGTTTTATTTCTGAGTACCTTCTCCTAGAAGGGTTGCTTTCTCTACAGCTAAGGAGCCCCTTCTGCCCCACCTATTGGTCCGCGGGTGGTATTTTATTTCTCACCTACCAGCCGGCCAAAGCCGGTTAGGGAATCCCCCTATCCGCCACCTGGGGACGAGCCCTCTAGGGGTTACAGGTTCCCCCGAGGGTCTGCAGGATTATCCCGATATTATTTTCGGGCGATATCTGTCCCACTACATTTTCCAGGGTTTGCCTCTCCTCTTTCCTCTTCTCACAGGTGAGAAAAGTGTGATTCACATCGTTAAATTCCTGATCACAGAAAATGCAGTCTGGTCTGTCTACTTTACCCACTCTATATAGGTAAGCCGGGAACATGCTGTAGCCAGTTATAAACTGCGTTATGAAATAATTAATCTTGCCACGTTTGCTGTCAGTCCCCTCAGTTAGGTCTAACTGTTTTATGAGCCTAGCGGGCCACCTTTCCTTTGTGTCACTGGTCCATCTTTCCGGCCACTGAGCCAGAGTACGGTCCCTGGCCTCCTTGTGATCTTGTACAGTATCTACTTTTACCTTTCTCTTGTTAACCAGTTTCCGTTCCTGTATCAGCAGATCGATTGGTATTATTCCCGCGACGACAAGTACCGCGGACTCCAAAACCGTGCGCTAGGAGCAAGCCACTATGAGCGCGCCATTTCGGCGCACTGCTGACATGCGTCGTCTGTATTTCTCGATTTTGAGTGCATCAGCCCTTATCTCCGCGCCATAATGAAGTATTGAATGCGTGACCAACATAAGTAACCGTCGATTCGAAGGTTTCGGCCCACTGGTCTTCGCCATAAATAATAATATTATAATAATAATAACAGCCGATTTCTTTTTTGTGATATCAAAATGGCTTAGCAGAGGGAGGGTATTCTGACAATATGAGGAGTATGACATATAACCAAAATAGCGTGGCCGAACCACAATTAAACATGCCACCTTACATACTCGTTTTATAGGATGAGTTGCCCTGAGTGCAGAAAAAAAAAGCTTTAAAAAAGGGTTTGTCCGGGGAATCTTGCGTGAGAATCTAGATTTGAAACCAAACGTCATATCCACTGGCTTACTAAGCCCCCACAGGTTAATTACGTGTGTACTTGACTGTTTGATGAATAATTCATTACGTTTAATGTTAGATTAAATTATGTGCGTGTTAGTAGCGCTAAGTTCTCACATAGGGCGAGTGTATCTCACAGTTTAAAAATACAAATTGGCTTTAGTGGTTACTTTGGTACTCAACTCGAGATCTAATGGTTAGAAAGCAAGTGGCATAAACGCTGGTTTCCTAACCTCTATAGTTTAGTCTTAAGCTTCTTTAATTGCTTGATAACCAATAAGATACTTACTTTTAATGTTAGATTAGAATACGTTTGCGTTATTCTAGCACAATAACGCTAAGATCAATACAAAGTTACTAACTTCACCCAGCTACCTAATATTTGTTTCCGTTAAAGAAAAAAGAATGGCGCGCAAAGGACAAAGTGTAGCGTCTCGTTGCTACTGAAAACGAAGCCAGTTACAAGGATGGATAAACGAGACGTGTTGACTGAAAGAAAGGAACAAATGAAGCGGAAAAGTTTCTATATATCTTATTGTGTTGACAAAGTTTTGCGACTTCCTTCAGATTCATTTTACGGCAGCTTCAAAAATAACTTCCCCTAACCAATGAGGAAACAATAATAAACGCTACGGGACTTTTAAACGCAGGCGTAGGCTACAGATATAAAACGTTCCTATAATATTTTTTATTTATAACATTAGTATCTTCTTCTTCTGATAGTTCCTATCCGTTTCGGATGTTGGATATCATACAGGCTATTTTAACTTTCTGCACTACTGTACGGAATAAGTCAGTTGTATTCATGTCAAACCAGATCCTTAAATAGACTATCTCAGTAATGGTGTTCTCGGTCGCCCAACTCATCTCTTTCCAAGTACTTTTCCCTGTAGTATGGACTGTAATAAGTAAAATCTCTGTTCATTTCTCATGAGATGTCCCAAATACTGAAGCTTTCGTATCTTCACTGTGTTAATAACTCCCCTATATTTAAGATTAGCATAACGTTAGTATATTTATGTACCGTGTCAACCATACGGTAACACAACGTAGAGTTGGGTATTTGTTAACCAGTAACTTTTTACTTTTTCAAACGACGCCTGTGATGGATTGTAGATATTTGAACTTGATGTACTTTTTCTATTACAGACATACAATATAAAGGCGACATATCGGCCATCCAAACATTCGGCAGACTTCTGCCGTCTAATACATCTAAATGCTACCTTTCAACCAGCGATAGAGTTGACAAAATTATAATAACAAAATTTCATATATTACTTAATCAAAAATAAAATAATACAAGGCATGCCAAGGAAAGGAATCCCACAACATCTAATCAGAGCAATACAGGGTCTTTATGTGGAGAATAAAATCTTAATAGAAACAGGAAACCGAGAACAGCTCCTGATTTGGCCTGATCAATTGTGGAGTACGACAAGGGTGTCCATTATCAACTTTTCTTTTTAACTTATATATTGACGATGTCACACAAAACTGGCACATGTGTCTTCCAGAATATTTTATGATTGGTCACGCTACAATTGACATTTTGTTGTTTGCGGACAATCAGGGTATTCTGTCGGACTCTGAAAACAGATTGTATGTGGGGCTACATTTGTTAAATCGAATCTGCAAATCTCTGGATTGGAGATATCCACACGTAAGACCAAGTTGATGGCTATTCGTGGAACTGATCCCGTACAGGACAAAAATTATTATCGATGGTACTGTCCTGGAACAAGTTAGCAATTTTGAATACCTGGGGGGGTCAAGTGTGTCTTAAAATGCATGCAACGACGTTGCGAATAATTTGCATAAGTTCAACCTTACGTGCGGGACCATTTAGCGAACCCTTAAGTCAACAAGTAAAGGAACACGCCTAAAATTCTACAAGGTGACGGTTCTTCCCACTCTTCTTTATGTGTCTGAGAATTTGACTTTAACGGAAGGCCAGGCCAGTCGCATCCAAGCGGCTGAAATGAGATTTCTCAGGCACGTAGCAGAGTATACTCTCCATGATCATAGAAGAAACACATATATATGGCAGGGACTGAATATTATGAGTATACTCGACAGGATTGCCCAGTATCGGCTGAATTGGTGGGAACATCTTTGCCGAATGGATGACTGCCGCATCCACAAACAACTCTGGAACTATAAGCCGAGGTGACAGAGAGGTGTGGGAAGCGCTGGAGTGACCAGCTCTAATCTTTGCCTCTTTGAGACCTGAACAAACCATCCTTTGTTTAATCCGTGATGATGATGACAAATGAATACTAAGAGAAAACACACAACAAACAAAAGCACAATGCGCACGAACACTTGCACACCAATTTTTTGTTGATCTTGATGGTGTCTTCGTTTTCTTTGTAGGTGTCAAATAAACAACCAAGGTTTTGAAGACGGAAGGTAAATTAAGTGATGGAGAAACAGAAGAGACAAATGAAGGCCGGAACCTGGATAAACACAATTAAATGGAAAACTGATGGCTTTTACGACAAAAGGGAGCAATTTCTAGAGACAACGTGTTTGTTTATGTGTGTGAAAGTGTTGTGTGTGTGTGTGCGCGCGCGCGTATGTGTGCGTATGTGTGCGTGAGAGCGAGAGAGAGAGAGAGAGAGAGAGAGAGAGAGAGAGAGAGAGAGAGAGAGAGAGAGAGAGAGAGAGAGAGAGAGAGAGAGAGAGAGACATTGAGGCGGTTTGTTGACGACACCAAGAAACCGATTTTTGTTGGAACAGTAATTATAAAATTAAGAAGAATATTCATCTTCATTAATTCATTAAATATTCACCTTGTTTAAATATATTGTTTAATAATTTTAGTTTTAGTTTTAATAAACTATACAACTGTATTACTCTTTAATTAAAGTCGTGTTTTACAGTAATTGTTTCTCTCAGTTCCATATTCTGCAACAGAACACAAAACAAGAAGAATAAAACAAATACAGACACATTTATTATCACGAATGTGAACAAATTTTTTACAATTGTAGTCCAGACGAGCCGCTTTAAACAAGGTTCAAGCGGTAAAATGTAAATTTTATTTAGTAACACATAACACACGCACGTATATTAACGTGACGCATTGCACTATACGCGCGTCGCTGCATTTCCGTTCATTTGTCTTAATGAATTATTCACTTTTGGACGTTAGGAATTCTACAAAAGTCAACAATCTTCACAGCTGAAAGTCTACCTAACCCATTGATACTACAGACATCCACAAGCATCGTTTACAATTATAAAGTCCTTCCTTTTTTCCCAAATTCGTTTTAAATTATAAACTAAAAGGGGAAAGAGTTATTAGGTGACGTCTGATACGCTGGTAAGAACTATAGAAACACAAGTCACAGCATTTAATTCTTGAAGAAAACGAAACCTTTTTTCCCCCTGAAGCGTTCGTTTCTGGTATACTACTGTAGATCACATTTACGTTTTCATTTTTGTTTTACACGAGTCAAACTACATTTTTCACTTTTAAGCAGAGTAACCACAGATAAAGTTTCTCTTCTTTGCATCGTCTCCCATCACCTCTTTCTCTACGTACAGAATAGTTCAATTGTGAACGCTGGTTTTCAGTTACTACAGACAGATTAGTCGTTAAAAAGTCGTTACAGAATATAAATGTTGCTTACAGTCAGACAATTTGCTTGAAAGTCTGAATAACGAATTATCTTAATCTCTGGTCCGACGTATTCTGTTTCTGAGTTTTTGTACGTTAAACGGTGTTACTGTACACAGTACACAAACTTACTTGTGAAAACATCTATCCTTCATAAATGTGCTGATGAATATTGATGTCATTAATATCTGTTCTAATTTGTTTGAAAGAAAACTACATGGACGACGGTTGGTCGATTCCTTCACTCTATCATTAAAGATTCGGGCGGCTGTAGTTTTTGCTATTATGCTTACACTGTCATACCGTGTACCAAGCTCTTTTCCAGTTACTGAAAGAGGTCTTCCGACCCAAGGAGAACAGAATCAACGCTGTTTGTTATAGGCTTATTACCATTGTTACGTTTACTGGTAGACTTAGTTTGGTGGACTTGAATCAACATCAGAAACAGTAAAACACACACACACCTTTTATCATGCGTTTTTAACCAAATTACACATAACTAACTTTTAATAATCATCTTCTGCAAGGATTGAAATAAAAAACTGTTTCTTTCAATATCAAGCAATTAGCATAGTTCCAGCCACTGCACCCTTTTTCCGGCACCGCACATGTCTCCATTCTTTCGGTTTATAATTAAATAGTTGTTTGGCGATGCGGCAGTCATCTATATGGTTAAAATGATACAACCATTTAAGCCGAATTCAGACAATCCTATTAACTACACACATAATAAATTATTCCTCAGGCTTTCACGGCCGGTGTCAGATGAATTGTTCATAATATCCGGGCTGTTTGGCCGTGGTCCATGGTTTATAACAAAACCAAACGTTTCGGCAGCTCCACTGGCTGCCATCATCAGAACAAAACCAAACGTTTCGGCAGCTCCACTGGCTGCCATCATCAGAACAAAACCAAACGTTTCGGCAGCTCCACTGGCTGCCATCATCAGAACAAAACCAAACGTTTCGGCAGCTCCACTGGCTGCCATCATCAGAACAAAACCAAACGTTTCGGCAGCTCCACTGGCTGCCGTCATCAGAACAAAACCAAACATTTCGGCAGCTCCACTGGCTGTCATCATCAGAACAAAACCAAACGTTTCGGGAGCTCTACTGGCTGCCGTCATCAGAACAAAACGAAACGTTTCGGCAGCTCCACTGGCTGCCATCATCAGAACAAAACCAAACGTTTCGGCAGCTCCACTGGCTGCCATCATCAGACAAAACCAAACGTTTCGGCAGCTCCACTGGCTGCCGTCATCAGAACAAAACCAAACGTTTCGGCAGCTCCACTGGCTGCCATCATCAGAACAAAACCAAACGTTTCGGCAGCTCCACTAGCTGCCATCATCAGACAAACCCAAACGTTTCGGCAGCTCCACTGGCTGCCATCATCAGTCAAAACCAAACGTTTCGGCAGCTTCACTGGCTGCCATGATTAGACAAAACCAAACGTTTCGGCACACATAATCTTCAGTTTCTACCACATAGTGACAATTCTTTTGCAATCTTGAAGAGTGTATCGCGCTATGTGCCTGAAAAATCTCACTTCGGCTGCTGCTTGATACGACTAGCCTAGGATTTCGTTAAGTCCAATTCTCAGCCCCATAGAGAAGTGTAAGGGGGGGGGGGGGGAATCACCTCAAAAACATTTAGGCGTGATTCTTTACTCGTTGATTTTATAGTTTTCCTAAGTCTTCACCACACCTTTGTTTGTAATGTAAGACACATTCAAAGGTATTGTAAGACATTATCATAGGTATTCAAAATTACTGACCTGCATCAAAACAGTCCTATCTGCAATTTTTATTTGCATGGGAATGGCTCTATAAAAAGCCATCACCTTGGTCTTTAGTGTACAGATCTGAAATCCCAAAATCTTTGCAGATTCGTGTCAACGAGTACTATCTGTTTATCAAGTTGCAATTAGTAATTCACTGAAAAAGAGCTCACTTTCATTCGTCGTGGATATGCTTTGGATTTGGCTCAAGATCGAGATAATCTAACCTAGTCTTCCTAGAAACACAGATAAGTTCAACTGTTAGATATCTACACGTGTAGATTGTCGAGCACGTGGTCGTTTCTTTCTGGTAGTGGTATGGTGTAACTCTGTACCACGGCTGGAGCCGTGAGGCTAATGATTGAGGGCAGATGACGATATTTTGTTTAGCAATCTACTAAGTAATAGTCAAGTTAAGGTTACAATATCGTTTAGCAATTTATTGGCAGTTTAATGTTGCTAAAACGCAATTAAAAAGAGAAGTAGCTTAGCGAGGAAAGTGGGCTATCTTTGCTTAGGCTTTTTTAGAAAATGTCACTTGCTCACTGATTACAAAGTACAAACATATGCTTATAGTAGCTTGCTAACTTTTGGCGTTTTGGGATTTTTCTTGCTAATGTCCTTCCCAATTTCGTCTTTCAAGATTTCTACATCTGAAACTTCACCAAAACGCCAAACAATTCTAAATTCAGCGGCTTTCTAGTTATCAATCTACTGTAGATTTCACTTACTGTATTAAAAGATTTATTTAGACGAAATATTTTAACATTTCCTTGTGGTTTTAATTTGTAAACCTGCCGAGAACCTCGCTTTTAGTCATGTGCCGAAATATTTAAGCCCCATTTTTGCTATTCATTTCTCTAACGTCTTCATCTGAGATTCTCAGTAGTATAGTTATTCCAGCATTTCATATTCTCATTTAAGGTATGTAACTGACACCCATTAGAGTGATATTAATTGATGACTCGTTGGGCACTTGGTGAAACATATTAATACAAAGGTTTTGTAAAATATATAAAAAACTTGGTAAGTTTCACAATTTTTTTTTTTTAATTAACTCTGACAGCTGTTTCGACTAACTAAGCCATTGTCAAAGAGCGAGATTTTATATATTTTACAAAACCCACTAGAGTGGTCTAATTTTGTCTTCCAATTATTTTATTAGTCTTGCGTACCGTGTCTTAAAGACTCATACAGATCGACTTAAAATTTACGCTTTTTTGTGTGTTTATTGTCTTTTAATTTTAACATGATCTAAGCCTACATTTCCACGTTGCCCCTTTCCGATACTTAGACAACTGAATTCATAAACTTGGTGCGAAATTCAATTGTCGGCAACTACTACGTAGAATCACATAGCTGAGTTTACTACGTATAAATATTCAGTAGACAACTGAATTCATAAACTTGGCTCGAAATTCAATTGTCGGCAACTACTACGTAGAATCACATAGCTGTGTTTACTACGTAATAATATTCAGTAGACAACTGAATTCATAAACTTCGTTCGAAATTCAATTGTCGGCAACTACTACGTAGAATCACATAGCTGAGTTTACTACGTAATAATATTCAGTTTCGGCTTAGCCCCTATTTTTGATACGCTGTATACAATTGCTTCCGCATACATTCAAAACAAAAAAACTGTCATGGCAACTTGGTCGTCACCTCAGTTGGCGACAAATATTCGGTTACGCCTAACCGTTACAACATCCCATAACTGGCCTGTATATTGTTAGTTCAGCCACTTTGGATATACCTACTGCACAATTCTTTACATAATTTCAATTACTTCAATATTTTTAGAAGGAACCTCTGCTGATACAACCCCAGAAAGTAATCGCTTTTTTATCGTTGTCTACCTCTCATCTTTATGTAAGCAAATCTCTACTTCAAATTACTCGTAAATTCTAATAGACTCTTCGACCAAGTTCAGGTGAAATACAGGGACGTTGCGTGCATTCCTTTAGAATCTTCCGGCATTTTTCATAATTCTTCTTCGACAGCTTTCTGTTTGTTTGTGAAACTTTCCTTTTCCACTCCTGATATCCACTATGTCACCATTAGGCCTTTTAATGTTATCACTTCTTTGCAATCCAGTTCTGTGCTATCTTATTTATGTAAACCATCGTTTGTTTTAGAGGTCGGGTCGAAATACGTACATCAAATAAACGAAGACATTAGATTATTATTGTCTCTCACTCCAAGTCCACGCGTCTAGTATAGCCTTCTTCTTCTTTTGATAGTTCCTCTCCGTTTCGGATGTTGGATATCATAGATGCTATTTTAACTTTCTGCACTGCTGTTCGGAATAAGTCAGTTGTATTCTTGCCAAACCAGGTCCTTAAATTTCTTAGCCACGATATCTCGGTCGCCAAACTCCCCTCTTTCCAAGTACTTTTCCCTGTAGTATGGAGTGCAATTAGTATAGTATAGCCACTTCAACTTAATTCGTCAACTACACCAAGACAAACGGTTTGTGGCAATTGATACCGGGAACAGGACACAAGAGAGGACGTCTTAGAAAAGAATGATATATCTTGATGTCCAAAAGTAAGAGGGTAATTTAGGAGCAAAAGTAAAAATATTCATATGGGATATAGAATCTTTGAGTAAAAATTTACACAATTTTGAAAAAAAAAATTCTTGTCCTTTCTACAAATCTCTGTGGCAAAATAAATGAATTTTTACTTGTTAACAGTCTGCAAACCGTTTTTGAAAATCTTTTCTTGTTTATAATGCATATGTTTACTTTACAAGGAAATAAGAGCAACTCTTTGCCCCGTTGAGGGTGCGAACATTCTACCATTCCGCTATTCTGGGTCAATAAGGTCATCGACATTTTGTACCGGACGTAAACTTTTTAACTCGCTCATGGCTTTTTCTTAAAAATCATTAAAAACGACAATCGTCGTTTCAAAAGAAAACGTAAAAAAGAACAAGAAAGAAAATTCTCTCTCCTGCTCACTGGAAACCCTACAGGCGAGTTAATAGAGCGACAGTGTAACATAAATCTGTAAAACACTGCAGAACAGAAGATCCTAAATCGCGTAGCGGAAAGAATATTGTTATCAAACTGTTTGAAATCAGAAATACGAGTAATCACAGCTTGAGGGTAGTTGAATTGAAACTACGAAAATATCGACAAAACCGTGTTTCCGACAAATTTAACAATTTAATACATCCGAAAACAGGTCACAGCATACACTATTTGTACATACAGACATGTAAGACACTTGTGATGGTATGTAAAGCACTTTTTTTAACAACACATTTCTATCCCCACTCTAATGTTATTAAGGACAAAAGTATTCTACTAAATATGATAAAAATTATTTAAAAGTTTATCAGATTCATTAATCGTATTTTAGTTTTTACACCAGTATAGCTTTTCTATTTTTTACTTTAAGTTTCTCTGTAAGAGTCATTTACAGTTTTCTTAAAAACGAAGAATTTTTACTCGTATCTAAACTCGGAAACACTTCTAATTCATAAAGTTTATTAAACATCTTAAGATATTTTAATTTTTCCTTACTATTTATTGTTATGTGATTTAAATTGTGTTGATTTTTCGTTCTGGCTGAGCATTCTTCTAAACTATAGAAATACTGTAAAAACATTCATTATTAAGACCGTTTTTCTTGTTTCAGAATCCTTGAACGGAATATTGCACGGGTAAGAAAGATTCAAATAATAAAAGCATGGGCAACGTGAATTTATTGTTACAAGCGCAAATAAACAGTAAAGTCTGCACAGTTTGCATTCTGTAGTTGCGTTTCTCCCGCAATAACTGCTCTGTACTGTACATGAAGTACATAACAAACTGTAAATATTGTTATTATTAATGTTATCTACAATGTACTAAGGTGCCGTTGTTTGATACATACTGCGCGTGACGACGAATGATGTAATAGTCAAGAGACTCGATACTTAAGTTCGTTGTTATCAAACTTTTCTTCAAATTTAACGGTTATTACGGTTTACCCTATATAGTTATGCAAACTTATAAAATAGTAAGAAACAATTTTATTTTCTGGGATAAGGAATTTTTTTATAATGTTTATACAGTATAGCAAAGAGACTTCGTTTCTGAATTTTTCTGCCGTAGACCTTGAGCGAGGCATACTTTTTTCTCTTACTTTAAAAACAAGTGGTTATTTTTATTTTATCTCTGCTAGATTTTTAAAATCTACGCTTCTATAATAAACGTTGCTAGAAGCAACAAAATAAACAATACGTTATCTATGTATCACTATGTAATTTTTTTAATTTTATACCTAAAATAATCAATTTCCGTCAGTATAGCGTTTCATACACAAGTAAGGAACAGTCGTAGTCACAATGCTACACTGTTGGTAATACGGTCTGCCTTTGTCAGCACTCATACTAATAATGCACTACTGTATATCATAGCTCTTGCGTCTCAGATTTGTGACTCGTAGATATCAAGTTAATGCTTTACTATCAACTTACATTACTTTAATTAATTCATATTGTTTACCGTGGAACGTAAATTGTCTGAGCTACTTGCATGTAAAATCACTGTTTAGTAGTCGTATAGAACTTAACATCGGGCACAATAAAACATTTACATTTTTTATCATATATTTTTATTCAAATTACACGTAGTTATACATTCCTGTACAATTAACCCTTTCAGTGCTACTCTCGAATTAAATTTGTTCGAGGTTTTGAGCTATATATGGTGGCCGTTTTTGGTAACACAATACATCTTTGGTTTACTTACGTAGGCACTTTGTGTTTATGGAAGGGAAACTTTATATTTTAGTTTGATTTTCAAATATCTGACTATTCTTCGCTCGCCCACGTGTGTGGTTATACGTTTTCTATATTTCTTGTAGTTTATTTATTTTTAACTTTTTTATTACGTATTTTGAATATATCATATAAAACTAAATTACCAATTATATTTTTAAACATGTATTTTATTTTCAATTTGTTTGTACATTAATATAGGTGTTATTTCAACTTCAGTTATCAGCTAAACTGCAGTGATGATAAAAATAAAGAATTGCATTATTTATGTAAAAAGGGTGACGCTTCAGAATAATTTGAGAACACCAGAAAGTAGGTTTATATTTTATTTAAAATATCCTAGTTTATTAAGTAACGTATTTGTATATTTCTCATTGAGAAATATATGTAGAAAAGAAATCCAAATAAAATATTATAAAACAATGGCAACACCTACACTACTGTATGGTTCTGAAACTTGAGTCATAAAGGAAAAGGTTTAACAGAAGATACAAACAGCAGAAATTAAATTTCTGAGATCAGTTAAAAGGTGTAATAGACGAGATCATATAAGAAATGAAGAGATAAGAAGTGATTTAGATATTTTTGCAGTTAATAAAAGGATTAAAGAATACAGAAGAAAATGGATTCAACACGTCAATACAATGGAAGAAAGTAGAATACGGAAGATGGCGAAATATAACAACGCTAGAGGCAGAAGAAAAGTTGGTAGATCTAAGAAAATGTGGACTGTGGAATAGGAATAGGCCGCTAAAGCCTAAAACCGTTAGGAAAAAGTCACATTGTGACATTTATTGCTGTGTATTATGCAAATTTAACTTGAATTATTGTATAAGAGTGTCTTTGCTTATTTCAAACTTTTTTTTGTTTCTAAATAAATATGTAATTAATTAATTACTTTACTGGTGTCAGGTGTTCTGTTTCCACTGTACACTATGACAATCTATGAGATCGTCGGAACCAATATCAAAAAAGTAAACAGAAAGCACCAGTATAATAAACAGTGGAACATAATATTATTAAAACTTTGAAATGTTACCAATGAAACGTAAATTTACAAAAGAATTAAGGCAAACAGATATAGACTTTTGCAGGAAAGTAACCGAAAGTTCCAAAAAATGTAACTAGTAGTCAGATAAGTAAAGAATAAAGATTGCATTTTCTTTAATAAAATATATTGAAAATAAACATTTAAATTTTGTACGTAGACGTCCATAACATGACTTGACACGAATGGTCACAAAAACGTGGACTTAACAACTCAAAAGCAGAGAAAATGAAGACTACGGTAACGCTGCATAGAAGGCATAGACAAGGATCCAAGGGAGGTGAAATTGAGAACGATTTTTAGATTGACAAAAGAGAACTGGAAATCGGACAATGTTGCAACCTACACATGTCGACGATATGTAAGAACGAGGTGACTAGAAAGCTCGTCAATCACTGAAAACGTATTTGACATTGCTAGAGCTGTATTTATAATATGCGATTCTCACCAGTACACATTTCAAAAAATTCACAGTGAAACAGTTCACATGTTTCTGTACGTAGTACTGAATAATGTAGTCAATTTACGGAACTAGGCCATTGTTGCTGTGTGACATCCAGCGGCGACGCAGACAACTAAGTGCATTGTGACGCTTCACTATTGTGCTAAGCGATAAGTGCAGCGTTTGTTGTATGTTATCTCACTTTGTAAACTAACATTCGCGCATCTCGTTGTGATTATGTGGCTTTTGTAATCCATGTAAAGCCCTGTGATTCAGTATTCACAATATATCACTAAATTGCCTTGATTACTATGATTGACAATTCTTTTTCAGTTTGAATAGATTGTTTATTATTGATGCTAAATATATCTGCTCATAGGAACTTCATCATGTAAGGGATGATAATTAATTGTATTCCATTCTAAGGAGTTTTCCATAACTGTAGGTTTTTACTACAGATCTTGTTTACTGCTCCAGGACGGGCATACCATATATGATGATACACTCTGATATCACTGAACTTTAATACGTCCCGCGTTCTGGAGCACCATATGTAAACAGGTGTTTAGGTCAATAACAATTATGTGACTCAGACACTATGAACTTTTGTGAACAATACAAATTTATTATGTATATTCAATGTCATTTAAATCCTGAAATAAAGTAAGCGTTTCTATACAACACATTAAATACACAATGCTGTTATATTATCTCTAACATCTATGAACATCTACAAATCAGTAAAGGTTAATTAATGACATTACAAATTTTAATATATCCTACTCTATGGATTCATATTTCTCAATTTGCGTTACTTAGAGCAATCAAATAAATGTATAGTCAACTCAGTGGCGAGTTCTTTTTGAGTGGCAGGACAGTGGCAACCTAATCTAATGATACATGAATAATAATAATTTACTTGGCGTTTGTATCCGATTTGCGGTGACTAACTGCGTAGTTCCTCATTCTGCGACGAGGTCCAGACTGTAGATAAGACGATTAATCTACTCCGCGTCATTGAATTGTGATACATCAACTCCACTTCACTTGACACTCCGTCAACGACACTATTTGTTCCTCATTTTGTTCGGATACTAGCATTAATGAAAATGACTAATAGCGTTCATTCGAATATTACTTCATTGTCTAAAAACACTTTCGCGTGCGGGTTCTCTGTCACTCTCGGTGTGCATGTGCAATAGTTTATGCCGCGTTCAACTAGAGCGATTGTACCATTTTTTAATGTATTTGTTATGCAAATATAATTGGTTTTATTTGCAGCCCTATATTGTAAATGTTTCTTTGTAAATAATGTATTTACACGTCAGATAACACAGAACATAACGTACACCCTTTTACCATTATAGCGAATTTAATTTCGCTAATAATCTGTATGTACAAAGCTACAATTTTATTTAGTTTGAACTTTCTAGAGGTCCTAAGAATAAAATACAGTGGGATTGCTTACAACGAGATTCAAGGGACCTGACAAATGTGTTCGTTAAAACTGAGTGCTCACTATATCCGAGATGTCGACTCACAGGCCTACATTTTTTATACCGTGATTGTCGAACACACAACAAAAAAAGTCTAATATAAAAGGGGCTTTGCACAATAAAATTTTGACACGTTTTACATTCTACACTTAAAAGTGAAATATAAACTTTAAACATTTTTTAGATGCTACCATTCTTTGCTGAATATTGGGGTATAGTGCATTCCAGAAATATAGTAAAATTAACTGTGTAGCAAAAACGCAAAACCCTCCATGCCTTATGTACAATATTTATTTTTAAATTACAAGAAAATTCACCCTAATTTATTTGTCTTTTTGTCCTTTGTTCTAAATGGAATTTTCAAAATTATATTTCGCACACAGAACTTGATTAACCTTAAAAAAAGTCTTCTATTTTAGTTTGTTTAGTAATATTGTGTATTTAGACATCAAAACAGTTTTATAATTTATTTAAGTATTCCACGAATTCATCAGTTACATTATTAGTTTCACTACATTGCGTTAATGATTTTAAACATTCTTTAGGATCACTCACTGATACGGCCAGGACAGTGTAGTGTGATATTCGATGAAAGTGAAGTGTTATTTTTCTTGTAGCTGACTACTTATCATATTGTATTTTCTGAGTATTCTTTATTTGCCTTATAAAAATTCTAATTTTATATAAGAATAACAACAATAAATCTTTGCCAAGGAAAATAACGTTAGAATGAAAACAAGTTTATCTTACCTGAATAATAGACAACTTCTCGTGAAATATTGACAGAAAAACAAAACGCAGTTTAGCAAAAGCGAGATATTTTCCTCTAGTCTCTAGCTGCGGGAATATCTATGCTGCGTTTTTAACCTCTTTTCTTTAATAAAACAAACTGTTAATTTTTTTATTAACGTAGTAACATTTACTTAAATCATATACATTACGAAACGTAATTTAGTAAAAATAGTATTTGAAAGCACGTGAGAAAATTAGGAAAAATTATTAAGGACAGAATGAATGTAAGAAATTCATTGTTCATTTTATTCAAACAAAAAAATTACAATGGTGTGAACACACGAAAGGATGGGACAGGAAGATTGCCGAGGAGAGTTATGGAATGGAATACACCAAGGAAAAGGAAAAGAGGAAGACCACCTATCACCTGGATAGAAGAAATTTAGACTATATTGAGGGAAAGAGAAATTGAAGAAAATCTTTGGACGGACAAGCAGCAGTGGCAGATGAGAATTAAATCAGGTCTGTAATCTTTGCTTCATGACAATGTGTAAACATTGTATAGCCGGAACAATAATGATAGTATTTGAAAACACACCCATACTCGCATTAAAATCCATAGAAATCTTCCTTATTACACGAAATATTTACCTGTAAATTATACTCTTTTTTTTAAACGATGTTTTCCTTTTAAGATAAATTTGTCAATAGTTATAGAATAAGTGCCCAAAAACAGTCTACATCTGTTGGTATGACTCTGTAGTAGACATTATCCTACCACTGTCGTCTGCCTTAAAAACAAGCTTAAATTGATACAGTACCGTTTACCAAATGGTAAAAGCTTAAGAGCATGATAATGTCTTCCAGCCGCCAGCTAAACGCAACATTTGCGAAAAAGAAACAATCAGTCACTCAGTAACCATAATAATGTTGCGTTTAGCTGACGGCTGAAAGACATTATCATGCTCTTAAGCTTTTACCATTTGGTAAACGGTACTGTATTTTTAATAAATAGATGCAGGATCGTTAGCTGAATCACATAAGAAGACAACCATTAAATAGAGACAATAACCTATCTACAGCTATGCAGTGTTGTTTGCTTGTTAGGTCTTTAATCTGCGACGACGTTAGCATATTAGCGGTCGCGGTTTTAGTTAACGATTCCCGGCTGGTAAATTGTGCTAACACTTGATTTAAACTTTCAGGACGCTTTATAAATCTGGTTCAATTGTTTGCAGTGATATTATTTTTAACACATTATATATATATTACATTTAATATTTATAATTAAATTTACCTCAAGATGTTATTTTTTTTTCCTTTTTTGGAACATGTTTCGGGTACTATCTTGTACCCATCCCCAGCCTTCCGGTTTTTTTGTCTGGTGAAGTACATATGTGTTGTTGGTTGACTATTATTATTGTGGCTTCCTGTTGGCTTCTGGTTTTTCAAATTGGTTTTATTGTGTATGATTGTGGTGTATGTGTTAGTTTTTTGTGCATTTTCAATGTTGAGTGCTTTGAATATTGTGTCATGTTCAGCCACAATAATAATAGTCAACTAACAACACATATGTACTTCACCAGACAAAAAAACAGGAAGGCTGAGGATGCGTACAAGATAGTACCCGATACATGTTCCAAAAAAGGAAAAAAAATAACATCTTGAGGTAAATTTAATTATAAATATTAAATGTATTATATACATCAAGAAACGGACTGTAGCAGAAAGTGACTATATATATATATATATATGCAGGACTCACATCTCCAAACTAGAACAGCATCCCAACCACCTGGCTATTAACTTGTTAGACAACAGTGAAGATATTTATAGACTAAAAAGACACAAACTATTAGACTTACCATTCAGGTTTAACTCATAATGTATTCTCTGTATTTTCTGTATTGTACTGTCTGTGATATCTGTTCTGTATGTTTTTGTATTCGTGTCATTCATACGTGTTAATGTCAACCTGTATATGTGCCTTATGGGCCCAGTGTTTAATGTTTGAACTTATTGTATCATGCCAGCAGGAAGTGATAGTGACTTTTGTTCATTTGTTTACATGTTTTTATCATTTAGTTTTGTATTTTGTTACCTCTTTAATCTATTATCAAAACCAGAAGAGCTGTCAATGGTCAGCTCTTCATAATCCTGTGTGTGTTGTCAGCCAATTTGTTAAATGTTCGCTCAGTCGAACAGCTTACAGATCTCCAATAAATTAAAAAAAAAAAAAAAAAAAATATATATATATATATATATATATATATATATTGCGACGTATCAAAACAAACCTTTACTTACAACAATCCCAATGACGTCATGCAATGATGACGTCACGCAACGATGACGTCATACAGCGTTACGGTAAATAAAATGTTACAGAAAAATTTCAAACGATGTCCAGCTAAAAGACATTATCATGTCAAAAAATTCTTTCCATTTTTCTATTTTAAAAGTTAACGGAAACTGGTTTTATTTTTATGAAAATAATATATTATTGAAAATGTTTCCCAGATTTTGGATCAGGTTAGTCGTTTTAATTAGCTGGGTTGTAATGGCTCTTGTGGAACTGATATTGATTGGGATAGTATACTAACAAAATTCATACGGATCTGTGGAACGATTCATAGGTATCTGAAAAATAAATCACGGAAGGATACCCGAATGATATCTTCTAAAACTGTGGGTGTCCTCACATACCTGTATGCTAGTGAGACACGGACTCTCGGTAAAAGGGACGTGAAGAGGATTCAGGCAGCCGAAATGAAATTTCTAAGAGGGACGCATGGTTGCTCTCTCTTGTACCAGAGAAGGAACGAGGATATTAGACGGGATTTAAACATTTTATCATTGCACCAGAAGATTGAAGACCACAGAAGGAGACGGTGAGAACACTTGATTCACATGGCTGACATTCGTCTACCTGTGCCTGCCTTGGGTTATCACCCAACTGGGAAGAGAGATGTCGGTAGACCGAGGAGCAGACGGGTTCCGAAACAAATCTAATGCTTAGTTCTTGGAGTGGTGATGATAATGAAATGTTTCCCTACGAACTATGCAAACCACAGTAAACATATGTAGTCAAATGGTTTTCCGTGTACACAGTTTCATTTTAATCTTTCCTTCGTCTTTTCTTGGATGTTATCGTCTTCGTTAACCTTTTTAAATGTCAGACAGTTATTCAATCTTTAAATTATATTTTACGTGTTTTTTTTTGGTCACCTATGGCCTGGTCTTGTTCAAATTAGATTTTAACTGAACGAACGTTTCTAATTGCATGTTACGTATTTCTCAATTTTTCGTTACTTCCTAACAATCGACGTTTGATCTTTTATGTAGGTAAACCGTAACGTTAGCTGTGACGATTTCATTAATAAAAAAAAAATAAAATAATAATATAGGAAATGTAAAAATCGGTATGGAGAACCATACATGACTTCCATATTCTAAGATTTATAATCTGAAATATGCTTGCCTGCCAAGCACGATATATTTTCTAATATATACATAATTTACATTAAAATGAAAAAATTATAATTTTATTGCCTGGCAACAAAATTATTTTATTTTCAACAATTACCATTGTTTGAAAAAGTTTAAATGAATTTTCAAGTACTTTACTCTTGTTAAAACGTAAAAGGTTGCAGGTAAACTACCCCTTCCCCTTAACCGATCTTCACCAAAATCTAACGGCCTTGAGTCCTCTACAATTCACCGACGTATGCAAACAATTATTTGATTCTGTTTGAATTTGCGGCTGTTATCGTTTGCCATAGAAAATACCCTTGTTAAAAAAACCTTGTAGGTAAACTACCCCTTTCCCTTAACCGATCTTCACCAAAAACAACAGGTCTTGAGAACTCTACAATTTAGGGCTGTATGCAAATAATCTTTTGATTCTGTTTGAATTTGCGGCTGTTATCGTTTGCCATAGGAAACACCCTTGTTAAAACATAAAACGTTACAGGTAAACTACCCCTTTCCCTTAACCGATCTTCACCAAAAACAATAGGTCTTGAGAACTCTACAATTCAGGGCTGTATACGAAACATTATTTGATTCTGTTTGAATTTGCGGCTGTTATCGTTTGCCAAAAAAAAAAAATTTCCCTTGATAAAAAAAAACCGTTGCAGGTAAACTACCCCTTTCCCTCAACCGATCTTCACCAAAAACAATAGGTCGCGAGTACTCTATAAATCAGGGCTGTATGCAAAAAATTATTTGATTCTGTTCGAATTTGCGGCTGTTATCGTTTGCCATAGAAAAAAATCTACAGACAGACACACACACACAGACAGACACACAGACACACACACAGACACTTTTCGGAAAACGACTTTTTTTCATGTTTTGAGTGTAGTACAATCAGAATCTGCAATAATCTCGAACACTTTTTTTTTTTGCCATCACCATACTTCCATTCCTTAAGGAATATGGAAGTAAAAAGGAGAGAAATTTAAATTTTAATAAATCGCACTGTTAAACTAATTTTAAATCCCTTAAATAACTCAAAATAATGTTTAATAAAGACATTTAAAAGGCCAAAAGGAATGCGAGTGTAAAAGTAAGGAAACCCTTTAATAATTTACCATGCATTGACATGCGCTAACCGGAATTAACTTGCATACAGACCCATAAACTAAACTAATAATACTTGTAAATTGAAATTAAATAAATAAATAAACAATAACACAGTAGTATACTATAATTAATTCTGAAGTAAAGCATATCTTTGAATAATTAAAATGTCAAACTTTAATACTATTTTATTGTGATGCGTAAACTCCGCGCAGTTAACTTACCTCTCCTAACATAGTAAATCAGTCGAGATGGAGAGTTCTCGTAGTAAACAGTACCTACCGGAACCACGCCCCAAAGTACGAAAATATTTTAATTTTAGAGTGCAGATTTAACAATGTGCAGAGGAATGTAGCGGTAAATTAGTGTGTTATAAAGTTAAACATGTAATCTATAAAAAACAAAAGGAATAAATAAGTGTGAGGGATGACATCTCTATTGACTAATATGTAAGTTCTCAATGTGTGTTTAAAATAAAAAGGTACGAGGTACCTAAAGTGAGAACCTTTTATAAATAATGATGTGACGTGCATTTCTGCGGCAAACAAAAACATTTACTCGAGTTATACTACTAAAGATGCTTAGCCACCAGACTTCTGAGAACAGCGTACCAGCTTCATAATGACCTAATCACTTCAGGAACTTCAGCAGGAAAGTAAACTACAATAAAGATCAACCATTGGTGGACACTCCAAGGACCAAGGACCAGGACACAGAGTAAACTTCTGGATATCACAGGTGACACGGAGACTTGCCTTCCGTGGTTAATTAACATTCAAACAAATGATTTATTAAAGACAGTTTAAATAACAATATAAAAGACTTTAATCATAGCCACTTTGTAACATGTAGTATGTCATACGATTAAAAATATTTGTAGTAGCAAGTAGTGCTTACATTATAAAGCTTCACTGATACTAAAAATTAAATTAAGTCCATTCTTCAAATGGCCCCCAAATAGTATGATAGAATATGAGTAAGTGAGCTTAACTCACAAACCAGTTTAATATCCCGGATTCGTGGAAAATACTAGCACTAAACAATCCTTATGTTGTGGGCCCCTTTTCAGAAAATATTTTGTAAACTGTAAACTATTTATTAAGAAAACCTTATGGTAAAGAATAACTTATGTAGAGCTGTTAAAGTGATCATTTAATAAAGAGATGTCATTACAGAACACAAAATACTGAGTGACTAAATCATCAGACACCCATGTAAAATTTCCTTAATTATAACTACAGCTTGTAAAATTAATAATTAGAAGTTGGTTACGACTATGGCAGCCCGTGCAATTGATCCGAGGTAATTATGCACAGGTTCCCGATGTTATAAGGTAGGTAAGACGTTATATAGCAATAAATTTTTTTGGTTTCATAATCCACGTGCCCTTTCAACTTAATCAATCACTTCTTGAATAAACGGGAATAGTTATTTAATTTTTATTCTTTGTTTATTGAATCTTTCACTAAACATTTCATTACGTAGACTTTCATTTTACGTAAATGAAATGCCCCCCCCCCAAGCATAGTTCACAACCAATATACTTTGTGAGCAGCTGCATTATTTATATTACGCATAGTCTAAGTAACTTAAAAAAATTTACAGGCATTGCACAAATGCAATGCACAGAGAAGGGCATTGAAATGCTTCAATAAATCTAAAAAATATATATATTTATGTTCATTCACCAATCAATTAATTAATTCTTCATTTACCAATGTACAGATTATAAGTTAAATGTAGTCGCAATCATAAGCGAAGTTTTGTATGTCTACTACGTTATTGACAACAAAGAAGTAGTTTCTATGGAAACTCACCGGTTCCCATTTTCGATAACGCACCAGCGATCGGCCGCAAATGTGCGACACGTCCTAATAAAACTTTTCAATGTTAAAATATCGCTTCATGCCCTAATGTTCATCTTTCGTATAAGATTATTTAGTTGAAAATACAGTAGGTCGTGTGTAAAATATACGCACGTGTCTGCGTAGGTGCAAATATCTCGTATTACAAAATATGTTTATTGTTACATAAAATTTACAGCCTCTTGCCCTTCGCACCTGACTTCACGTGTTGATAAATGTATCCCACGCGCGTTGTCCTGTCACGTGGAAGCGGATATATTATTTATGGAAGTAACATTACGCGTACTTCACTATGATATTCTATGTTTGTGTAACGTGAATATCCATAAAATTTTCCTATCAAACACAGCTTAAAATAATTTTGACTACTTTTAAAATACCTATTTTAGTTTTATTCCATTATTGTTATTACTATTAGTGTAATAAAATAATTATTATACTTTACAAGTACCCGTTAACTGAAAAACGTTAGGTTTTTTACTTTAAGTGTTACTGTGCTATAAGATTGTTTATACACATTAAACGTTATGTTTTCCTCAACTATGGCTTTTATTTATTTTAGCAGTAAACTAAAAACTAAATTCGTTGTTATCTAACCTCACAAATGAATACAACACGTATTTTTTCTTTGCATTAAGAAATATGACAATTCACAGTTAGTACAATACTTCTTTTCCACATCGTAATATATCAATACAATAATTGCATATTAAAAACATCGAAAATGTACTCCCCGAACGGATAAAGGTAAATCCGATGCCGATAAACAGCATTTTTTTATTAATATGTTACTATGGTAATAAATTCTAGTCTCCATGGTGTTTTTGAAATATTCATACGCGTCAACAAAAGGGCATCATTAAAAGGGCCTAAGTCGTAAGATCGGGGCAGAATATCAAATTCCAAGTTGGACGGTGTTATTCGCTTTGTGTCAAAGGTTATCTGTGCAAAATTTCCTGGCAATCTGTGTAACGATGTGGATTTGTATTCGCCAGCCTCGCTGACTGTGTCAAGGTCGTAATTAATTACGTCGTAGTGTAGAGATAACGCGTAGTTGTGGAATGTTCTGGTCTGTGAGCGGGGTATAAATACTCGGCGTCAGCGGCTTTAGTTCAGTTATTATCGGGCGATATTACTCTGTGCGTTCAAGTGGTTATTAGTGCGGTTCGTAATATTGTGGCGAAGTGTTATGTGTTTTTATAATTTTGCGGGACAATTGTAGTACAATTGTGTTTTACATTAGTTGACATTTTTTTATTGCGTGTGAACAATTTTTATTTAATTTGTTGTAAGAGACTGTCTTTTTAATTACGAACTGTTTAAGTGTAATAATTAAAGCTGGTGATTAGTGACTTAATTGTGTCTTGTATTTTGTTTTTAACTGTACCATACGACGATCCGGAGACCGTCGTAACAATATAAAGAAACAAATCCTCAGACTTTTAGTTTTATATATATATATATATATATATATATATATATATATATATATATATAGTCACTTTCTGCTACAGTCCGTTTCTTGATGTATATAATACATTTAATATTTATAATTAAATTTACCTCGAGATGTTATTTTTTTCCTTTTTTGGAACATGTTTCGGGTACTATCTTGTACCCATCCTCAGCCTTCCGGTTTTTTTTTTGTCTGGTGAAGTACATATGTTTTAAGTTAGAAGTACAATAACTTTGTTAAATGACTAACAAATGCATAAAAGTTAAAAACAAAACTTGTAAAGAATTTAATTCTGAGAAATATGGTGTAAATAAAGTCAATAAAAATCAACAAAAAATTCCAATTGTTTCCAATTTTCCAAAATTTGTTTTTAGGCAAAGATTTTTCTGTTTTACGTCGGATATCATGAAACTTACGGGAGATACAGTTCTGCGACCTGTTTTATTCGATTTTTCAGATCAAAAACCATAAGAAACAACAGAATTCGCCCCTTCCCAGAATTTCAGAAAGTCTTCATTTACCCGGGGGAAACGAAACCCGGGCGAAATCTTTCGCTAGCCGTAACTCGCTTACAAAGCGTTTCCGGACATATGTTTATATGAACTTTTTTTCTTCTTTTACACTATAGAACCATTTCTCAAATTACTTCCCTCTCCTCCCGGGACACCCTGTATATAACCTATAGATGTTTGGGGGTTTGGCAACTAAGGACGCAAAACAGTGTTACTGTGGGTAAATTTTGGTGTGCGCATCTTGCTCATTTACTGGACAACAGGAATCTTCAAGCTTAATCGTTTATATTCTGTTGTGCTTAACATTTAGCATTTTTTTGTTTGTTTGATATGACATCTGTTTGACTGACACTGTCTCTTGAGTGGAAGAGTATTTTACTCATATATTTTTCATTTTTTGGTGCAGTACTAATACTTTAGTTGGAAGTTATTCTTTCTGTTGATTTAGTGATATTTACGATACTAATTGGTGACTCGTTGGGCACTTGGTGAAACATATTAATACAAAGGTTTTGTAAAATATACGTATAAAAACACTTGGTAAGTTTCACAAATTTTTCAATTAACTCTGACAGCTGTTTCAACTAACTAAGCCATTTGACTAACATAACTCTTTGACAATGGCTTAGTTAGTCGAAACAGCTGTCAGAGGTAATTAAAAAATTTGTGAAACTTACCAAGTGTTTTTATATATTTTACAAAACCTTTGTAGTGATATTTAATTTGTTTTTCAAATTCTAATTTCACTACTATTTTTTTTTTTAAGAGCACTCATAACCGGCTATGCTTACCATGTTAAATTCGTTATCAACTTACATTACCATGTTAATTTATCAACTTTGATACCCATTATCTCAAAACCTGTAAAAGATATGTCCGAAATTTTAACATGCGGGTACGCACTTTATACAATACAAACACTACTACAATTATGAAAATATCCCAATTTCCTGAATTTTTCATTATATTTTATGTTTTCCTCTGAAAATGTTCATACAAAAAGCACACTTGTAATTTCTTTACGTTTTTATTTTTCAATGATACTGTACAGTTCTAGTAGTGTAGTTATATCTGCACTAATCAAATAGTTACAAATATTCAGCTTGTTAGTTTACTTGGTTTATGAAATAATGGGCCATTTATCGAAAATAAAAATAGATTAGAAAACTCATTTAACCTGTTTAAAACAGATTTTTATGGTTTTACCTTATTTACTTTAAAAACCTCTTCACTTCGAACACTATTAGCCAAAAAATAAAGAAGAATCTAGTAAAGACATACGTGTGGAGTGTTGCCGTATCCGGGAGTTAAACTTGGACAATTGGAGAAAGTGACAAGAAAGGACTCCAAGCTTTTTTGAAACCTGGTGATACAGACGAATATTCAAGATAAGCTGGAGGGAGAAGATAACGAATGAGGAAGTCTTTAGAAAAGCTCAGGAGGAGAAGAGCTTTCTACTTAATTTAAAAGTCAGAAGAGCTAAGTTTATAGGGCATATACTACGACACAATGGGTTGGTTAAGAGAATAACAGAAGGAACAATTGAAGGGAAGAATCACAGAGGACGACCCTGTTTAAACTACATGAAACAGCTTATGGTCGATATGAACTGCACTCCATATTGCAAGTTGAAAAGAAAAGCAGAGAAGTGTAAACAATGGCGAGCTGCTGCCAACCAGCCTATGGGCTTCTAACCTAGAACTGAATCTTATTTAAAATAGTCGAGCTCCATACTCGGTGTCTTTATTTATGTCTAAATGTTTTTCTAGTTTCCTCTTCAATTTTTTATTGACTGCCTAACCTTTTTCATTAACACATTTTCTGTTGTCTCTGCCTCAAGATTGTTTTCTCTGTCTCAGCAAACAAGTCAATTATTTTTATTACCATAACCACATTTGATCCCTGATTTTTTATGACCTGACGCTTACATCACCTTAATTAAAGGTTAACACAAATGCTTCAGCGATTCGTTTGCTTTCTGTGTACTACCATGAAGGGATTATTTTAATAAATTAGGATGATTCAGATCAGCAAATATTGCCTTTATAACAGACATTGGTGGTGACTGATTATTATTGAATTTTCCTTTCCAATTGTAAAAACTGCATATCTCTATGATTTGTTATAAGTGAGTTACAGATTTGTAAAAAATGGTAACATTATCAGACTTTTGAGAAAACGTTTCCTACTATCTCATTTTTTAAATCATAAAAAATTTATTATTAGTCATATTCGCATAAATTTAGTATCAGATTGCTAAGAAAATATTGAAGAATTTTTTAAGACAAAAAACCAAAATCTTTTTTTTGGTCGATTTTCCAATTACGGGTACTCTTAAATTGGCGGGAACTCACGATCAATACAAATAATAAACAAAGCGTATTGTACTCTAAACTGTATGTGTAGGCGGTCCTGTTTATCAAAGCGGACAGTCAATGACCTGTTTTTGATGCTTTGTGTGCCTGACGCTGTAGACGTGTTTGGAAACCCGGATATAGATTTACCGACTTCCCTTAAGCCCACTGATACATTGACCCAGCCTTTTCAGCCTATACTGTGTAGGTTCTATTGCTAAGCCGTAAGAAAATTTTATAAAATTTTGACGATGCCCCACAGTACAAAACCAAAACTAATTTTCTTTAGACGGCTTTTAAAGAACACATGTTGAAATAAAATCTTTTTAGATGCAAAATTACAATTCTTTAGAACTTGTGTTTTAAATAAATTTCGTTCCTCAGGTAAACACAGGCCTGTGTTCGATACTGTAATGTTGCTCAATTTTATTTTTGACAACTAAAGTTTAATTTATTCGTTGTACATATACACACTTAGTGGATACAGATAGAGGCTTTCCAGTAGGCGAAGTAAATGAATACAGGACAATAAAAAGAACAGAAATTTATTGAGGATTGCGGAAGTCCTCTACATTTATTTTTCGTTGCTTAACTTCTTTATTCTCTGATCAACGCTGCATGGGAGCTAATCTCCTGTACTGTAGAACACTTTGGCAACTGTTTATCTTAAACATCCGCCGACTTCCTTTGTCCTCATAGTCGTCTTCTTTGATTTCAAACGGATTCAATCCGGTTATCCTCCCGATTTTTATAGCCGGTTCGAAACAACAAACATGCCCTTGCTCGCTTATCTCTTTGAATTCCATAAAATTAACTATACGATAACATTTAAAAAAAAACATCTATAAAGACAGAAATATGTGCATTTTCAACCGTCTATTTAATGTCTTGTTCTTGGTCGGTCTCAACTGTTTTCCATTTGAGGATTCTTAACAACTTCGTTTCACTGCTGTGAGATACAGAACGACTTGAAACTAAAAAAAGTTGTTATTTTAAACGTAATATTTTAAATAATAATAATAATATTAATAATAATGTGTTTGTAAAAAAATCACCTATTCATTTTTTAGCAAATCCAATTAACTATTTAGACTTAATTTTTGTACATCTACTATAAATTACAATTAATTTTTGTGATGTAGAATAAATTTACAGAACTTCACGGCCTGTACAGATACAAAAATATTTTCATAAACATAGACGTGTATAAATTTCAGCTTTTGATTGAATTCTGTCTGTCTCAGTATAAGTGTTTTGAATGCAAATATCTTAATTATTTAACACTTATTCCTTGTCTACTCTTACCGTGGTGAAGTTGGCTAATTTATAGTGCATCTTTTCCATATTTCTCTATTTATTCCTACCCTATGCTGCTTTGGATATGTCTATGAAGAATTTCTTGGTGTAAACACAGGTCTTCTTATAAATCTGCCAAGTTTTCCGGCTTCTGCTTGTTTTCTTTAATGGTCTTGCCTCACTTTTAGATTTGCCTCACTTTGCAATACTTATTCTTTTACTGCGATTGAAACGTCTCAGTTGGTTTTATTTAATCATAGAGTCTATGTGTATTTCCGTAACCTTTTTTAACTTTGCTATTTCTTATTTTGTGTATGACTTTCTTCGGTATTTGTTTTGTTCTTATATTGCAACAAGTTTTTACCTCGATCAGAGAGACGACTTCAGTAACAGCCGTGTACGGTAATCACGCCACACTGGTTCAAGAGGAAGTTTCGAACGTTCTGCCTTTTTCACTCTGTGGCTATTCCTTCGGTTTAGCAACAATTCAACACGCATCGGAACTAAGTAGGACGGTCTCGTAGTACGATACACAGTGGAACCTCAGTAATTCGTCATCCACTCAAGCTGTTTGTTTCTTTTTCTTTATTAAGAATCAAGTAACACATACGCTTTAATTATAGCCGAGCTAAACCGGAAACGTGCTGATTGTTGCCGGGGTTCTAATAATGGTGGTACGACGGTCTAACTGATCGTTGATGGTACAGTGGAAAACAAAATACACAACACTAATTAAATCACTAATCAACAGCTTTAATTATCATAATTAAACAGTTTGTAACCAGCAAGATAGTCTCGTACAACAAATCAAATAAAAATTGTTCACTTCAATAAAATGGCAACTAATATAAAACACAATTGTATTACAATTGTCACACACGATTATAAAACACATAACACTTCGCCACAATAACCAATTGAACGTACAGAGTAATCGGCCGACAATAACTCGCAACTCAAACTGAATTTAACGTCGCTGAGTACTTGTAATTATATCCCACCGAAATACGAGAATATTCCATACTGCGGGTCAACCATAAAGGAAAACATTAGAACGTAATTCATTGGGGCCTTGACACAGTCCGAGCGGCCGCGTGACCTCTGGTACAATCTAGCTAACGCGTCGAGAATCACGTACGCACTACATTACAGCTGGATTCCACTGGAACATTCGATAAACACGTAGATTGTTCTGTAATGTCATAACAATAGCAAGAAAACGTATTGCGGAAGGTATTGTTATTGAGAATGGTATTTCGTACTTGTGTACAAAGCACAATAAGTGTTGTGTTGTTACAGCGTAATACGTTCCGAAAATTCAGATGGATTGCTGATGTCTGTCGCAGTATTGCCGAAAACTGTCTAAAATTTACTTGGAATAAGTTACGGCCATCTCACTTACAACCACTGTCTACAAAACAAGAAGGTCTTGACCCCACATTGAAATTGTTGGATATCCACCATTCCCTACCAGCATTTAACAGTTTGAATGAAGACGACGTCAAAAATGTCTGTGAAATGGATTTACTCCCTGTAGGCTACAAAATTGTTTGTTGATGATACAATTGTTACATACGTATCCACAGAACCTACAGAAGCTAATGAAGAAGAAGAAGATGACCAGCCAATAAAACCTGCATCTCTCATAAGAAGGCCATGCAATCACTGACTGCAACAATCAACTGGTACAAGGGCCAAGATAAAGCAGAACTGCCTAAAATAACTTCACTGCACCAAATACATAATTTGGCTCTTACAAAAATACAGCCGATAGAAAAAAACAAAAGAAAATTAAAGATTTTTTCACAATCATTAAACAGTTTTTTGCAGTTACAGTGCTTTACATGTTTGCGATTGAATATTTCCAGCAATAAATATGTTCCAGCGTAACATTAGCACTGTACGTTACTAGTGTTGTAATAAAACATTTTATATTGTCTTTAATGGGTTTGCTCCTTACTCCCTCATTAATACGTCTGTTTTACTAATTCGTCACCCCTTCAGTCCCGTAGGTGACGAATTAGTGAGGTTCTCCTGTAAATAATACAACAGCCACTGTGACCAGTTGAGTATTGGGAGTCGCAGGGAAGTGTTGTTAGACAAATTGCGTTTGCAAATTCAGGTAGTGACATTGGTCGGTGGTACTTACTATAGAAGTTTAATTAATGCGTGAGTACATTTGGTGCCAGGTGACGTTTATTAGTTTCAGTGATTGTGTGTTGGATAATTGCGTAACTTAACTGTTCTATACGAGTGTAAGTACAGTGCGACTGTTTACACTGATTTTTTACTTCCATATTTCCTTAAGGAATGGAAGTATGGTGATGGCAAAAAATATCGTGTTCGAGATTATTGCAGATTCTGATTCTACTACACTCAAAACATGAAAAAAAGTCGTTTTCCGAAAAGTGTCTGTGTGTGTGTGTGTGTGTGTGTGTGTCTGTGTGTGTGTCTGTGTGTCTGTAGATTTTTTTTCTATGGCAAACGATAACTGGCGCAAATTCAAACAGAATCAAATAATTTTTTGCATACAGCCCTGATTTGTATAGGACTCCCGACCTATTGTTTTTGGTGAAGATCGGTTGAAGGAAAGGGGTAGTTTACCTGCAACGGTTTTTTTTTATCAAGGGAAATTTTTTTTTTGGCAAACGATAACAGCCGCAAATTCAAACATAATCAAATAATGTTTCGTATACAGCCCTTAATTGTAGAGTTCTCAAGACCTTTTGTTTTTGGTGAAGATCGGTAAAGGGAAAGGGGTAGTTTACTTGTAACGTTTTATGTTTTAACAAGGGTATTTCCTATGGCAAACGATAACAGCCGCAAATTCAAACAGAATCAAAAGATTATTTGCATACAGCCCTAAATTGTAGAGTACTCGAGACCTATTGTTTTTGGTGAACATCGGTTAAGGGAAAGGGGTAGTTTACTTGTAACGTTTTATGTTTTAACAAGGGTATTTCCTATGGCAAACGATAACGGCCGCAAATTCAAACAGAATCAAAAGATTATTTGCATACAGCCCTAAATTGTAGAGTTCTCAAGACCTATTGTTTTTGGTGAAGATCGGTTAAGGGAAATGGGTAGTTTACCTACAACGTTTTTTTAACAAGGGTATTTTTTATGGCAAACGATAACAGCCGCAAATTCAAACAGAATCAAATAATTTTCTGTATACTACCCTGATTTGTAGAGTACTCAAGACCTATTGTTTTTGGTGAAGATCGGTTGAGGGGAAGGGGTAGTTTACCTGCAACGTTTTTTATCAAGCGTATTTTCTATGGCAAACGATAACTGGCGCAAATTCAAACAGAATCAAATAATTTTTTGCATACAGCCCTGATTTGTATAGGACTCCCGACCTATTGTTTTTGGTGAAGATCGGTTGAAGGAAAGGGGTAGTTTACCTGCAACGGTTTTTTTTTATCAAGGGAAATTTTTTTTTTGGCAAACGATAACAGCCGCAAATTCAAACATAATCAAATAATGTTTCGTATACAGCCCTTAATAGTAGAGTTCTCAAGACCTTTTGTTTTTGGTGAAGATCGGTAAAGGGAAAGGGGTAGTTTACTTGTAACGTTTTATGTTTTAACAAGGGTATTTCCTATGGCAAACGATAACAGCCGCAAATTCAAACAGAATCAAAAGATTATTTGCATACAGCCCTAAATTGTAGAGTACTCGAGACCTATTGTTTTTGGTGAACATCGGTTAAGGGAAAGGGGTAGTTTACTTGTAACGTTTTATGTTTTAACAAGGGTATTTCCTATGGCAAACGATAACGGCCGCAAATTCAAACAGAATCAAAAGATTATTTGCATACAGCCCTAAATTGTAGAGTTCTCAAGACCTATTGTTTTTGGTGAAGATCGGTTAAGGGAAATGGGTAGTTTACCTACAACGTTTTTTTAACAAGGGTATTTTTTATGGCAAACGATAACAGCCGCAAATTCAAACAGAATCAAATAATTTTCTGTATACTACCCTGATTTGTAGAGTACTCAAGACCTGTTGTTTTTGGTGAAGATCGGTTGAGGGGAAGGGGTAGTTTACCTGCAACGTTTTTTATCAAGCGTATTTTCTATGGCAAACGATAACTGCCGCAAATTCAAACAGAATCAAATAATTTTTTGCATACAGCCCTGATTTGTAGAGTACTCGCGACCTATTGTTTTTGGTAAAGATCGGTTGAGGGAAAGGGGTAGTTTACCGGCAACGGTTTTTTTTATCAAGGGAAATTTTTTTTTTGCAAACGATAACAGCCGCAAATTCAAACAGAATCAAATAATGTTTCGTATACGGCCCTGAATTGTAGAGTTCTCAAGACCGTTTGTTTTTGGTGAAGATCGGTTAAGGGAAAGGGGTAGTTTACTTGTAACGTTTTATGTTTTAACAAGGGTATTTCCTATGGCAAACGATAACAGCCGCAAATTCAAACAGAATCAAAAGATTATTTGCATACAGCACTAGATTGTAGAGTTCTCAAGACCTATTGTTTTTGGTGAAGATCGGTTAAGGGAAAGGAGTAGTTTACCTACAACGTTTTTTTAACAAGGGTATTTTCTATGGCAAACGATAACAGCCGCAAATTCAAACAGAATAAAATAATTTTCTGCATACACCCCTAATTTGTAGAGTACTCAAGCCCTGCTGTTTTTGGTGAAGATCGGTTGAGGGGAAGGGGTAGTTTACCTGCAACGGTTTTTTTTATCAAGGGAAATTTTTTTTTTTTGGCAAACGATAACAGCCGCAAATTCAAACAGACTTAAATAATGTTTCGTATACAGCCCTCAATTGTAGAGTTTTCAAGATCTATTGTTTTTGGTGAAGATCGGTTAAGGGAAAGGGGTAGTTTACCTGTAACGTTTTATGTTTTAACAAGGGTATTTCCTATGGCAAACGATAACAGCCGCAAATTCAAACAGAATCAAATAATGTTTTGCATACAGCCCTGATTTGTAGAGTACTCAAGACCTATTGTTTTTGGTGAAGATCGGTTAAGGGGAAGGGGTAGTTTACCTGCACCGTTTTTTTATCAAGCGTATTTTCTATGGCAAACGATAACAGCCGCAAATTCAAACAGAATCAAATAATTTTTTGCATACATCCCTAAATTGTAGAGGTCTCAAGGACTTTTGATTTTGGTGAAGATCGGTTAAGGGGAAGGGGTAGTTTACCTGCAACCTTTTACGTTTTAACAAGAGTAAAGTACTTGCAAATTTAATTAACCTTTTTGAAACAATGGTAATTGTTAAAAATAAAATAATTTTGTTGCCAGCCAATAAAATTAAAATTTTTTAATTTTAATGTAATATAATATTTTTCGTTTAATACGGCAATAAAAAGGCAGGTAAGACACAAACACACAATTCACGTTATTTCTGGCCTCACTCATGTTTATTTTCTTACGTTTGCACGCTTTTTAAATGAAAAGTGCCGAAACCCACACCAACATAACGCGTGCAAGCCGAAAAAATGGACATCAATTTGCTTACTGGCGAAGCTAGTAGTTAATGAATGGGTAGGCAAAAATCTTATCTTAAATTTTTTTTAAGTAATCACTAAAAGGACGGTGGGTCAAATCGGACGCTGAGGTAGAGTTTGCTGTAACCGAATGGTTCCACAAACAGCCGTAAGAATTTTACTAGCAGGGAATCTACAGGTTAGCGCAACAGTGGAACTCATGTCTTAATGTTATTGGAGACTTCTTTTAAAATCGTTGAATAAAAAATGCTTTACAGCTCTATACGTGTGTCTATTGAACAATCCTTGTATTAGTCATACACAATAATACAACTGATTGAACTTCAAATTTTTAAACTTGGTTAGTTTCTATATATATGTTTAATGTTACAAATAATTCAAATAACAATCTTGATCATCTGTTAGTTCAGCGGAATAACAGTGACACTTTTAATAACCGCATAAAATAAACACTTAGTAACAACACAGGCGCTTTAACTTAACTGTTTGGACCACAGAAGTGAGGCATGCCTCAACGCTCTATGTGTACAGCGCGGGACAATCCCCCCTCCCTACACTTCCCTATCACACCACTACATTGCTTACATACGATGTATACAAAAAACGCTGAGGCAAGTTCAGGTTGCCTCATTCGATTTAAACGAACTATGCCGAATCTCACCTGTCACCATCTAGCGGTCGCTCAATAAAGCACGTTTCGGTTTAATAAATTTGACAGTCACAGTAACAATGTATAATCTTTACGTTATGTAGTTCATACGTATTTATAATTTTTATTCTACAGAATTTGTTAGGGTAGGCATTGCCTCAATTGCCTCCATGTAACTTCGTCACTGATATATATGTGTACAACGTTATCGGCAACAAAGAAGTAGTTTTTGTTAAAATTCCTTCCCGGGATATTTGGGCGTAGTCCAATGTTTTCTACAAAACCAGACATTTCGGCAATGCCATCGACTTCCATCATCAGTGAAAATCGAGTGCGATAACGTGAGGTGGTATACGTTAATGACCACAGTACTGTGGTTAAGGCTGAAGCAGTAAGTAGAAAGAAGTAGTTTCTATGGTAATATTTAATTTCGAAAATGATTTTAAATATAAATCTTAGAATATGGAAGTCATGTATGGTTCTCCATACCGATATTTACTTCCATATTCCTTAAGGAAATGGAAGTATGGTGATGGCAAAAAAAATCGTGTTCGAGATTATTGCAGATTCTGATTGTACTACACTCAAAACATGAAAAAAAGTAGTTTTTCGAAAAGTATCTGTGTGTGTCTGTCTGTCTATCTGTCTATCTATGTGTCTGTAGATTTTTTTTAATGGCAAACGATAACAGCCACAAATTCAAACAGAATCAAATAATTTTTTGCATACAGCCCTGATTTGTAGAGTACTCACGACCTATTGTTTTTGGTGAAGATCGGTTGAGGGAAAGGGGTAGTTTACCTGCAACGTTTTTTTTTATCAAGGGTTTTTTTTTTTGGCAAACGATAACAGCTGCAAATTCAAACAGAATCAAATAATGTTTCGCATACAACCCTGAATTATGGAGTTCTCATGGCCTGCTGTTTTTGGTGAAGATCGGTTAAGGGAAAGGGGTAGTTTACCTGCAACGTTTTATGTTTTAACAAGGGTATTTTATATGGCAAACGATAACAGCCGCAAATTCAAACAGAATCAAATAATCTTTTGCATACGTCAGTGAATTTTAGAGAGCTCAAGGCCTTTTGATTTTGGTGAAGATCGGTTAAGGGGAAGGGGTAGTTTACCAGCAACCTTTTACGTTTTAACAAGAGTAAAGTAATTGAAAATTCATTTAAACTTTTTGAAACAATGGTAACTGTTAAAAATAAAATAATTTTGTTGCCAGGCAATAAAATTATAATTTTTTCATTTTATTGTAAATCATGTATGAGAGAAAATATATCGTTCGTGGTAGGCAAGCATATCTCAGTTATGTAATGTTTACGTTTCCATTTTATTATTATGACTACCGCAATAAAAGGCAGGGAAGACACACACACACACACACACACACACACACACACACACACACACACACACACACACACACACACACACACACACAATTCGCGTTATTTCTGGCCTCATTCATGTTTATTTTCTTACATTTGCACGCTTTTTAAATGGAAAGTGCCGAAACCCATACCAACAAACGAGTGCAAGCCGAAAATGTGTCCAGCGTGGATAGCGATTTGCTTCCTGTGGATCGCTGGGCAGTGTAACTGCACGTGTTTACAGAGGAACGATTCATAGACAGACTTTTCGTCTTTAGGGAATGAACCCTCTGCAAGATGCTGAGGGTCCATGAGTGACTTCGGAGCGCTCCTTCTTTTCCGCGTGTTTGTTCTGTGAAACGTACTCTGTAGATTCGCAGCTTTACTCTAAGCAACGCTCAATAGGAAATGTTGAAAATTTTGTCCACGGTGTACCCTCATACACACTAAACCTGCTCTGATGTTTTAATTACGGACATCATAATATTGAAACTTTGGAAACTTGAGCACTACTTAATGGAGATCAATCATTAACTTATACACAAGCCATTAATTTTATGCATATTTTTTATATATATATGTGTACAACGTTATCGGCAACAAAGAAGTAGTTTTTGTTAAAATTCTTTCCCGGGATATTTGGCCGTAGTCAAATGTTTTCTACAAAACCAGACGTTTTGACAATGCCATCGACTTCCATCGTCAGTGAAAATCGAGTGCGATAACGTGAGGTGGTATACGTTAGTGACCACAGTACTGTGGTTAAGGCTGAAGCAGTAAGTAGAAAGAAGTAGTTTCTATGGTAATATTTCATTTCGAAAATGATTTTAAATGTAAATCTTAGAATATTGTAACATAACCAAATATGGCAGTTACATAAAATGAGCCTAAAGGACGGCAAGTAAGATAAAAAATGTGAATGTAAATCTAGATAAGTAAATCCATGTATATAAAGTGTGTATCTACAAATGTGTTAATATGAAAATCCAACTATGAATAAGATAATATCAATCTAGTGACATCAGCTACGAAAAATAAGAAAGAAAATGAAGTGAGCCAAAACCAAATACCAATAATAGACCCAATAGGATCCAAAAGTGAGGGGAAACAACGAAATAAAGATTTAACAAACTCCAAAAGTGAGGGGAAACAACGAAATAAAGATTTAACAAACTCCAATAGTGAGGGGAAACGACTAAAGAATAAAGACTACAATGAAAATAACAAGAAAGAAGAAAGAAGAAGGACAAGAAAGCTGATCCAGGAGAGGGAAGAAGATGAATAAATCATACCAGAAATCAACATAAACCATGTGCACCAAAGACTAATTAAGTGACAAGTGAAATAATGATTATCAAATGTGAGGATGAAAAAACAGTGATTAGCATTTAAGGAAACACAAACAATAACAGTGCGTACTTAATAGATGTGAAACATGTGAATAACCAACTATTTCTACTGATAAAACCACACAAACAATTATAGTGAGGAAGTTTATAAATATATGAAAATAGGTTAATTCCATGAGGAAAACAACAAAATATTAAATAAGTCAAATAGACACGAACAATGAGTGTGACGCGTTTAATAAAATTGTGATTAACACAGATAATCATAAGTCCACCAAAATGAAACAAAATAGAACAATGTAACTATGTTTTATTTTTGGTAAAGAACTGACAACAATATAAAAAACCATTGTATCAAACAAAAGGGATTGAATTGAATTCAACCCATGACTAGAAAAGTATCATAAATAATACAATAAGATATGTATTAATGTTTAAGAAGGAATGTGTAAACATGTGTCACAAAATAAGTAAAATATTATTGTGAAAGACCATACTGATACCATGTAGATAGTAGAAGCATACTGCATTAAAACAGATGGAACATTGTTACATAACCCATAGAAAAAGTACCTGTTAAACAAAAAACCAAAAATATCAATTAAAATAAATGATTATCAACAAGTGATATCAATTAAGGAATTGTTACGAATAACAATACATCCTAATAGACAATACATTAAAAAGCAACTATGTAAATAAAACCAATCAAATGCAATGGCAGACAGCTATAGCAAAGATGCAACAAATAGGCCAATTCAAATAGACAAAGTGCAATATCAAAACCAATACTACAGTAAATGACCATATTACCAGTAGTAAGACTAATATCTGGTAATGGTTTGAGAACAGATCTTTAGCATAATAACAACAGTATTATAAACAAAATAATGTAAACTAACTAACCATGTACAAACAATCAGATGTAAGATGGACCACTGTATGGCCCATTAGTTAAGGAAAATAGTGTATTAAAACTTAAGCACAGATTGTTTACAATATTACCAGTAGTTAGAGGGAAAATCAATACAACTTTGAGAACAGATTAGAACTATAAAAACAGTCAGTATATATGCAAATAATTAGAAACCAACTGACCATAATAACAGAAATCACAGATAAACCAACCATGTCAAGTGAGTTACTTATGTAAAATATGACATATAAATGTATCTAAGAGTAAATGAGAACATTACCAAAAGTAGGAGTAATGTCTAGTACCAATGTAGAAACACAATCATGATGTAACAATAACAGTTTAAGTATTGTTTTTATGAAAAATAAATGACCATTATGTTGAGACACCATAGGAACAAGCCCATTATTAGAGAATTGAAGGGTACTAAACTAGCTAGAAGCTGACCCATATATGTAATACATTAAGTACAATGTATGTACACTAATGACATGTCATACTTAATATAACTCACTTAGAAAAAGACTAAAATTATATTGACAATGATATGAGAAAGGTAGAAGAGAAAGAAGACAGTATGTGTATTATGTTTAATACCATCATGTGAGTATATTTCAATGTGAAATCATGTAAATAATCGTTTTAGTATTGTTAGATTATAAGATTACTTGTATTAGATAAGGGAAATTCATTGTAAATACTTTTATATGAAAACCAAGATGGACGCCTACTGACGCTAAAATAAGCTATTGTAAAGGAAATAATTATTTCCAAATAACCAATTAAACCAAGTGAAAAATGGACTCCAAGTGTTTATTTAGAAAGTGTTTTTAGTGAAAATAATTAAATCTGGTGTCAAAAACTTATAAAAATAAGAAACACCAAAATAATTAATAAAAACATTATTTTAAGAGAAGCTATGTAAATAAAATAGTATTGTTTAGACTTGAATTAAAGAGGAAAATGTCAATAATTCAATGACATAACTCATGTAACGATAGGACGTTTAATAAGGAAGTTATTGTAATTATTAACTTTTCAAGTATTTTTTACACTAGTGCTTACGTCATATAACCCAGAACCCAAAGTCAAAATTTGGTAAAACACCAAATATTTTTATAAAATATGGGTCTTTGGGGTGAAGAGTATAATGATTACAGCCAATCAAATCAACGCATTTTGTCAGAAACGAGAGAGACGCTTTGGCAATTTGTAACAGTCTTAGAACAGCCTCCAGACAAATAGGTCACGCCACTCCAAGTCATGAAGAAGTATTATTTTAAAATTTGTGCGCGTACATTGACATAAAGTTAATATACAGACGTAACCTTAACACAACAAATACACTTCCGAGTGATATGTGCGGGATTACCGAATAATAAGTACGATAGTGTATAATCCCGATCGTACTCGCGTGTGTTGTGATTATAAACAGGGAGTACATTATTTTATTTGAATAACTATAATTTTCAGAAAGAATATTTTTGAAATAGACATTTTTTGATACTATGCGAGTCATATTAGCGCAGTATCAAACTTATGATGAAAGTATTATAATTACAAGAAAATGTTAATTTTTATATATTAAAATAATAATTAATATTTTAATTAATTTTTATAAATATTAAAGTATGTTTAAAGTAACTATCACTCATATCAAGAGTTTACGTTTAGTCACTTTTTTGACTAAACTTGTTTTGATTATTCGATATTTTTGAAATAAATGACGTTAACTTACGTACAAAAGTATAAAATAATTTTAATAGTAACATGCTAAAAAGTTACTAACATTATGTTCAAAAATATCAATTAAGAAATATTAACCAGTAAAAAATCATTTTCTGTAAAAGCGTTACCTGTGATCGCTAACCTCAAATTGGTAGCGGTAACTTATTAATATAACTGTTGCATCTGTTCTCAAATAGTTTCCAAACTAAGTAGAAATCATAACAAGAGTTTTTTTTGTATTTTATTAATTTTTTCTCTTGAAAATATATATTTATCAAATTCATTGTTGAAAATAAAACGGTATATTGAAACCGTGCAAGCCACGAGTCTGACACTGGCTATAGAATGTTATAAGGTGCGTGCGCATACAGACGTACGATAATTGTCTACTTACCATACATATGGTATTAAATTTCATTGTTTTATATTTGTTCGTTATTTTGTAACCATTGTTTAATTTCAATAGTTCTATAAATATTACATCTTGACACTGATATCATGGATCTTCAAAGAACCTAACAACCTGATAATATAGTAACGAGAAAACATAACCTTATAAATTCAAATTATTGTACTAGAGACAGGTCTACCAGCATTGAGCCTGGATAGAGTTTTATGTTAAAATTAATCGATTGTAATTATTATTTGAAGGGTTATTAGACTAAATGATTGTTAATTGTTCTTTTTGTTGAAATTTGCCATTTTTAAATGTCGTTAATAAACCTACACTTCTAACCAACGTTACAAGAGTATCATTTCAAATAGAAATTAAATTATTTCTTGTAAATCAGTTGTACCAAAGGTGGCGGAAGAATTCAAACTAAGAAAAATTTAAAGTATTACATGTGTGTACTAACTGTTATAAATATTCAAATTGAATATTTGTGAGTATTTTGAATGTATGTATTTCAGCAACAACCGTCACAGAACAGGACTGAAACGGATACTTGTGGTAAGTAAAGGGAGGCATACAACAAAAAGTGCGCGAAACTCATTTAAATTGAAAGAGTGAAATCTTCATAAACACTTATACAATCACACTAATAACTCCTAATAGTTATAATCGGAACAGTTTATAGAAACAACATAATAGCAGATACCAGAGCGTATCTGCAAGCACACTATAACTACAAGTACACTGTACATAGTACAGTACACATTATACTATCAATACTACTTGTTTCATAACAATATGGAAGTCATGTATGGTTCTCCATACCGATATTTTTACTAGTAGTGCAAATAACAGAAGTGATCTTTCCAAGAATAAGAACTGACACCTTAGAAATTGGTTGTGGTGTAAGGCAGGGCGATGCATTAACAACACTTCTTTTCAAACTTATATTTCATGCAGCTATTTCTAAAGTGAGTGCCCGTGGAAATTTAATTACATATAGCAGCAGACATATTGCATATGGTGATGATATAGTTATACTCGGCCGTAACAAAAATGCAGTAACGGAAACATTCATAGAACTGGAAGAACAGATAAAGAAGGGTGGGTTGTCAATAAACCAGGACAAAACAAAGTACATATATGTGTTTAAAGATCAAGACGTAATGCAAGAAATACACTGGATATTGGAGGCTATAGCTTTGAGGAAATGAATATTGTTACCTACCTGGGATCACTGCTAATTGAGGAGAATTTGAACAGCGAGCAAAGGGAAACAGAGCGTATTTTGCAAACAAGAAACTATTGTGTTCTAGGATCCTAAGTTATAATTTTAAATTGAAAATGTATAAAAGCCTTATAAGACTAGTAGCGACTTACGGGTGTTAGACGTGGGCCGTGCGGAAGAAAGATGAACAACGATGAAAAAATGATCTTAAACGATTTGAGAGGAAAATACTAAAAAGAATTTTTGGGCCAGTACTGCAACATGTAACTTGGCGGTTCCGCATGAATCTTAAACATGATACGTTAAAAAATTTCAAAGACATAGTAAAGTTTATTAAGTCACAGAGAATTAGATGGTTAGGACATATTTGTTGAATGGAGAAGACCAGAAATACAAGTGCTATCGCAGAATGCACACCCTTAGAGTCTACGCTTAGAGGAAAACCGTGAAAGAGGTGGATGGAGTTTGTTGTGGAGGATGTCCCCATGGCGACCAGAGGGTGGAAGATGGTTGCTGAGTACAGAAGTTAATAGTGTAGAATTTTTGAGGAGAAAAAATCTCATAAAAGGATGTAGAGCCAGAGGAAGAAGAAGAAGAAAACAGTGTAAATACAGTGTGAGTAACAATTTGTCAGGTGTTTAAAAATTTATTTGACTGTTTTAAGATCACAAACCGTTGCGATCGCAGCAACAATGTTTTAATTGAAAGTTCTAGTAAAGGCTTTTCTTAACCTTTCATTTGTTTGTCTTCTCCTATTCAAAAAAATTTACATTTAAAAAAATACTTAATTTTAATATTGCTTAAACTGTATTTCTTGTTTTTCAAAACAATAACAAAGAAAGTTGACCATTAACATTAAAAAACAGGAGACACGCTGACGTTAGTAAATTGAAACTCAAGAAAGAGAATTGGACGAAGAGGACGCATGCGTAGTACACACGTGTGAAGTTCCGCGTGCGTTGCTAAGCTACATTCGCAGAGTACGCACATGTGTTTGACTATAAATCCTTCACGGCAAAGCGCAAACGTTAGAATCCATTATAAATATATCAAGCGGTGACACGCAGGCTCCCGCTCCCGCTCCACTGGTGAAAACCAACATTTTTCTTTATCAGGGCACAGAAAGAAGGCGCGTCTTTACAGTCACCATTTCTGTGTTTCATTTCGTCTCCTGCTTACATCCTAAGAGATAAAAAATTGGCGATGAAAATAAATTAATACATGTGTATCCGTATGTTTTTGTGTGCGGGGGGTCTGTGTGTGTGTGTGTGTGTGTGTGTGTGTGTGTGTGTGTGTGTGTGTGTGTGTGTGTGTGTGTGTGTGTGTGTGTGTGTGTGTGTGTGTGTGTGTGTGTGTGTGTGTGTGTGTGTGTGTGTGTGAACTATGATTCAGGTGTTATTTACGATTTGTTATGAACCAAAATCTTATTTTCCACAAAAATAGAAAAGAATACAACTTTTTTCAATAAGTTATTAGAATTAACACAGTGCTAAGATGTTAATTACATAATTGTAGTAGTCTACTGTTTGTGAAAAGTGTGTATCAAGGAATCACTATAGCGTGTTGTGCACATTGTTTAAAATATACGTTCGAGAATAATATTCTCCCCATTCATTTAGATATAGAGACTGTTACTGTCATTCTAATGTAGAAAATACTAAAGAATAGTAAAGATATGAATAATTTATGCTTAGTAAAATTAAATTGTGTTAACTATAATCGTGTATTTAAGTAGATGTAATGTAATCCATAAATATAATGGATATAAATAAAATGAATATAGTGTTATAAGTCTCATATAATTAAAAGTAGTATCGATTGTTCTCAACAACCGATATTATTATAAATAACATTATGATATTTATAAATAATGTTGTGCTGAATATAGTGCTTTGTAAATCACTTAGCTAACATGCCAGATAAGTCAGTGCGTACTCAACACATAGTGAAAAATAAATATTATTTGGACACCATTGTAAATGTATTCTTTGTCTCAATATGCAAAACGATGTTAAGTGTTAAAAGTTATAGGACATTATTTAAGAGTACGACAAACAAGTAGGGCAATGAGGCAAACATCTTAGCTTAGACATCCTTTAGGACATTATTTAAGAGTACGGCAAACAAGTAGGGCAATGAGGCAAACATCTTAGCTTAGACATCCTTTAGGACATTATTTAAGAGTACGACAAACAAGTAGGGCAATGAGGCAAACATCTTAGCTTAGACATCCTTTAGGACATTATTTAAGAATACGACAAACAAGTAGGGCAATGAGGCAAACATCTTAGCTGAGACATCCTTTAGGACATTATTTAAGAGTACGGCAAACAAGTAGGGCAATGAGGTAAACACCTTAGCTTAAACATCCTTTAAGTTATCAAACGGGTGACTTTATGTACCTACTCTGACTAGGAATCCCCACAAATCTACTTGGATGTAATGTCCCAAATGATAAAACTTCCATTGTCCGCGACTCTGTTTATTGTGTTACAAATGACAAACAAATATTCTATTAAAGTTTTTATGTTTATAGCACGTGAAAATTATGTCCTCCTCCTCCTATTATGGCGCTACAGCCCAAGTCGGGCCCTGGCCTCCACCAACCTCCGCCTCCAATCCACTCTATCCACTGCAACCCTCCTCCTCCTCCTATGGCGCTAGAGCCCAAGTCGGGCCCTGGCCTCCACCAATCTCCGCCTCCAATCCACTCTATCCACTGCAACCCTCCTCCAGTTCTTATCCCCATGTCCCTCGCGTCCTCTGCAACGCCATCTTCCCACCTCTTCCTCGGTCTGCCTTTAGGTCTCGTTCCCTCCCACGTACCCAGCAAAGCCCTCTTGGGGTTCTTACCATCCTCCATTCTCGTAACATGTCCGGCCCAACGCAATCTTTGTATTCTTATAAATTTTGAGACTGGTATCTCTTTATATACTTGATACAGCTCATTGTTGTATCTCAATCTCCATGAGCCATTTTCTTCTATTGGGCCTATAATGCGTCTGAGGATTTTCCTTTCAAATGTGTCTACTATGTCGGCTGTTTTCTGTGTGATTGTTGTCCATGCCTAACACCCGTAGCATAGCACCGGTCTGATGACAGTCCTATATATTTTCATTTTTGTTTCCCTGTGCACATCCCCAGACCTAAATGATGGCAGCAATACGAAGTATGCCTTGTAGCCATGGTGGTCCTGTCTTTGGATCTCCGGCTCCTCTGATCCAATCTTTGCTAGGTTCACTCCGAGATACGTGAAATTGTCCACTACTTCAATTGTGTCCTCCTCTATCTGAATGTTGTTATGAACCTGATCCCTTCTTGTTTGGATAAGCATTTTTGTTTTATCCGTATTTATGGCTAGCCCAACTTCCTTGGCTTTGTTTTTATGTATAATCATACAATGTTATTTGAATAGTTGACTGACGTCACAATGGATTACGAATGACATATAACTTACTTTTATCAAAACTATTCCTCTTACACTTTAAATTATGTGCAGCATTGCAAATATTTTCAAGATATTTTTTCCCTTCTAGTTTCCTTTGTCAGCAGTAAATCACAAGCAGGCTCTCTTCTTGAGTCACTGACTCGGCTTCCTCTCCCTTTGTTATCTCAGTTCTTTGTTATCCCAGATATTTTTCTATCACAATTTACTGAATTTTCTTAATTGGAACTACAAAGTAAAACGCAGTATTTATCAAGGTAGTATTTGCTAGAACTAAATATAGTAGTGTGTAAATTAATGTGAGCACGCTTGATTTTAACTCATTTTTAATAACGCATACATAACTAATACAATGTTATACATCTAGTATGAAATATGTCCACCTCCGGCTTGAATAACTAGTTTTACACGTTTTGGCATAGATTGGATCAATTTCTGACACATAATTTTCACTTCATTGTCTTTGAACCATAAATTGATTAACGAAGAAATCATAATTTCTTTGCTTGTGCAGTTCATTTTGCGCATTCTTCCTTTAAGGATAGCCCATAAGTTTTCAATCGGATTGAGGTCCGGTGAATTTCCTGGCCAGTCTAAAAGCTTAACATTATGATCTTGAAAAAATTGTGTGACTTTTCGCGACTTATGGCAGTGAGCATGATCTTGTTGAAAAATGCCGTTTCCCTCTGGCCACTTATCATTGAGAGTAACAACCTAACCTTACTTGTCTTCTAACAACCTCAATGTACTTATCGAAATTCATCATTTCATCAACGGGAACAAGTGGCCCTGGCCCATGAATAGAAAAACGACGCCAAAACATTTTCTTAGTCGGGTATTTTACACGTTGATCAATGTTTTTAGGAGAAGGTTTCTCACTGTGTGATTTCCTAACGTAGCGTGACCGTTGGCCCTGTACAATAAAGTGGGTTTCATCTAAGAACAGGACATTTCCCCAATCTTTTTCATTCCATTTCTTATATTTTTTGGCCCAAAATAATCTTTTATTCATCATTGGGATGGTTAAAAGCTGTTTCTTCCGATGACGAACAGCCTTACGCTCAGCATCTAGTAGCCTACACCGAACAGTAGAGTCATGAATATGAACACCTGAGTGTGCTACGTCTTTTTGTAGATCAAAACTTGTCAAGTTTATTCCTTACTTTGATTTTCTTAGCAAAACTGAATCATCCCTGTCAGTTGTTTTGCGTTTTCTCCCACATTTTCCTTTTCGCTGAGGTGAAACACTGCCAGTGTCTTTATTAAACTGCTTGATAATTTTGTTGACAGCTCTCAAACTAACCTCACATACTCTAGCAATGTCCCTTTGTGTCATATTAGTGTGTTCATTCAATGTGACAATCTTACTTCTTTTCTTTTGAGTGAGTTCCATAGCTTACATTTAATAAAACAGGATTTAACACGGTTCACAGGATTAAAGTTTCACAGAAACAAGCGACAAGACATTGTTAACCACAAACAACAAAGGGAATGAAGTTAGTAAACAGCTGAGAAAAAGTGAAGGTAAATATCAGCTGTAAATCAGGGCTGCCAAACTCTGAAATTAAATTATGTGAAAATTCCCTCTTGTTCACATTAATTTGCACACACTGTAGCATGGAAAACGCATACAATTGAGAGACGCAAAAGCTTTCCACATTAAAAAGTTTTCTTTTTTAAAATAATAAAAAATGCAATACAAGTCAGCCAATTGCAGCATAAGTTATAAACAATATAGTTTAATTTCTTGTTTTTTATGATCCTAATGCATTACGTTAAGCTTAATTAAAGACAGTAAAATTATTTCAGCTAAGATACAAAAAAAATAATTAACAAATTATTAGTCCCAGTTATATCTTTACCAATCAACAAAAGTAAAGTAACTTTTGTAACAATACAAACTCCTGTCAAAGCTCTGTAGTTTGGTCGCTACATCTCTGGGGTACTAAACGTCTTTAAATAGGCATGTTAAATATGTTAACTAAACTTTTTGGAGTAGTTTTATTACGGATACTCATGTTACGGTAAGCTTAATCCTGTTCGAGCACATGTCTTTAAATTTGTTGTATTAACCAAATGATAATTATTAAAAATTTAGATTATTATAAATGCAATATGTGCCTAACTGTGTCTAAGACGTTTCAAAGGTTAAAACAGCGGATACCGAAGGTATTAAGGGAAAATCCACTTGAACATCGAACATGAAAGTTGATATGGATATGGTATAATTGCTGTTATACCGTTGCGATGTAGGATGTAGGCTACCGTAGTGTCCTACAACTCGATGACGCAATATTCTAACGCCGCCAAAATGACACCGATTCATCTGGAGTTCTGTCGTGCAACATAAGACAATGTCGTAAAAATTATATAAGACGATGTCGTAAAAATTCAACTAGTTACACTTGGGAGTATACCGACTGTCGGTGCAATATTTAGTGACAAATGGTTAAATGTTTTTTGAGTTACGACCTTTTTTTAATTTCTTAAACTTGGTGGCTCGTACTATTGTTTGTGTACAGCGCGAATGTGAATAACAGTACAACTAATATATTAGGAGTGAGTTGGTGTAGACATAATATAATTCGTGATCGCCGAATTCTGTGGCATTCAATAATTTTATTTCAGTGTTGTAAAATAATGTTCCATGAGATCCTCGTAACTCTCTGCTCAAGAATAAGTGTGTATAGGTTAGGCATTAGTATTTTATTAATTACCTTTCCACTGAGATAAAAAAAAATTTATTTTTATAATTATCATAATATAGTAAAATATCGATATTATCATATCTCGTCTACCAGAAAAATCACTGCTCTATCAAGAGTTATCGTTGGGTAGAAAATTTAGAATACGAAAGTGTCATTTGTACTAATTTTGATTATCATTATAGGTAAATTATGAATAACTACATTAATTACTAATGAATCATTAATGTATTTGTCAAAATTAATAACCAGTAATTCCGGCAAATACGGAAACAAACGGTAAACGCCAAACAAAATTCTGAAAAGTTTTTAACAACACAATAGCTTGGTGCCGTTGTAAACGATGGTTCATTTATATTTTACCTTTGCTTATTTTTTAACTTTCGTCTGGCTATTTGAATTGTATCCACAACTGTTTCTTCCGTCTTTTAATAAAAAGCAACAAAGTCGTCACTAACGGTCAGGGACTCTCTCACAAACCTGTTTGCCGTAGTCTGATACAGCACTGGCTAACTTTCCCGCAGCTGTCCTCATCCGCAAAGCCGTTAAAGACCTCAGATACCTCAGATACGAACTCGGTTTTTCTCTGTCAGATACAGTACTGTGCGAATTAATGTGAACACATCATAATTATCACAATTTTACTTTTTTTTCAGAGTTGGCAACACTTTTATGTCAAAGTAGCGGCTATTTTGTTTTACTGTTCTGACAGTCAGTGAGTAATGAGACATAGCAGGCTACAGACGCATTGCATTTTGTTTTTGTTTTTTAGAATTATCGTGTTTTTGCTGAAGTAAGCTGAACTAAGGCTGTATTTGCTTTTTATTTTTGAAGATGGATATTACTCCCAAAAAGCGCACTAAAATTGTTGTTACTTTGAGTGAACACACATCAATGACTCAAAGAGATATTGCCAAGGAGTGTGGTGTGAGTTTAGGAGCTGACAACAAGATTTTGAAGCAAAAAAGGGACACTGGGACGATTGAAGTGAACAGAAAAGGGAAATGTGGAAGGAAAAGAAAGACAACAGCAAGGGATGGAGCTCTTTTAATAAGGGAAAGTAAATTAAACCCTAGGAAAACCAGCCAAGAACTTCAGCAAGACTTAGCACACGCTGGAGTTATTGTTCATGACTCCACCGTACGAAAACGACTTATAGAAGGAGGAAGAAAAACAGTCAGACCTAAAAAAAACAGTTATTGACTGCTGCCATGATGACAAAACGATATGATTGGGCAAAAAAATATGTGAGCTGGACTGTTGAAGATTGGAGAAAAGTGTTGTTCTCAGATGAGAGCCATTTTTTGTTACAAGGACAGTGATCTCGTTTCGTTAGAAAAAGTGACAACGAAAAACGTACGACAGCTCATATTGATCAAACAGTCAAACATCCGTTAAAGAAGATGTTCTGGGGCTGCTTTTCTTATAAAGGTACCGGATGCCTTGTGCCGATCGAAGGCATGATGAACTCGCAAAAATACAGAGACTTGCTAGAACACAGATTGGAAGCTGAACTAAGAAAAATTGATGCCAATGGTCAAGCAGTTTTTCAACAAGATTCGGCTCCATGTCATGTGTCCAAGATCATGATGAAATATTTCAAGGACAAAAAGATATCATGCCTTGAATGGCCAGGAAACTCACCGGACCTTAATCCGATTGAAAATCTGTGGGCTATTCTAAAAGCTAGACTTCGTAAAATAGATTGCACAACAAAAACAAAACTGATTGAGGCTGTAATCCACACATGGTTTCGAGACCAGCAAATATCAGAAAACTGTAAAAAACTTGTTGATTCTATGCCAAAATGTGTTGAAGAAGTTATAAAAGCCAAGGGAGGACATATTTCCTATTAAAACAATTTAAATTGTATTCTTTTCTCTTTTTTCTTCGTCTATAACTAATAAATGTTGTTTTTTACAAATTATCACTTGTGTTCACATTAATTCCCACAGTACTGTACTTCAGGGATCTAACATCACTTCTTTACAACACAATTATTATATCGCATTATTTTTACATTAACACTGTTTCCGAAATTATGTTCAACATGTAGTTTTTATTATGTTTGTATCACCATAGTAATGGGACCTAAGTAATACGCTTCAACCCTATTTTTACTTCCACATTCTGTAAGGAAATGTAAGTATAGTGACCACGAAAAAATTCGTGTTGAAGATAAGGGCTGATTCTGATTGTACTATCCTCAAAACGTGAAGAAAAGTTATTTTCCGAAAACTGTCTGTGTGTAGAATTTTTTCCCTGGCGAACGATAACTGCCGCAAATTCAAACAGAATCAAATATTTTCTGCATATGTGTCCGAGTTGTAGAGGACTCAAGGTCTACTGATTTTGGTGAAGATCGGTTAAGGGGAAGGGGTAGTTTACCTGCAACGTTTTACGTTTTAATAAGAGTAAAGTACTTAATTTTGATAAATAAAGTATAGTGAAAAGAAGTTCATAATTATCCACTGTAGAAAGGTAGAAGAAATATCTATAAATGAAAAGTGTAATTGAAGGGGGAGGGGTGATTTTCTATAAATGAAAAGAATAGTTGAAGGGGAAGGGGATAATGGTTTACGTGTATACTACGTTATCGGCAACAAAGAAGTAGTTTTTATAGAAATATTTCATTTCAATTTGTCAAACATCAAATTCGATTTACAAGGAGCACACCACCAAACTTGTCAGAAATTATCGAACCGGATTCAAGTAAATGATTTTAAATACACATCTTAGAACATGGAAGTCATGTATGGTTCTCCATACCGATATTTTCAATATGTGTTACTACGATCTCTGTAGCTTACGGTATTTTTATAATCTTCTAATTAGAGTTTCTTTGCAGTTTTGATACAACTTCTGTCTCAAACAGTCCATCATTAGAGAATGTATTCTTCTTTTAGCTGCAACGTTCAAGCTCCATTCTTTCAGTCCATAGCTTAGCGTGACAAGACCACTGATATCACAATGGGTTTTATAAACTTTATTAAAAAGTTCATCTTGTTATTCGAATTAGCAGTCTCTGTAATTTCAAATTTCGTCGTTTTTATTTACTGAACTGCTACTTGTCATGTTCCGGACGCAGCCTTTCAGTGTTTCCGCCATTTTCAAGCCCTAAACCAAGTCCTAAAGAGCGTGGTTTAGTTTAGGACTTGAAAATGGTGGAATCTCTGAAAGGCCTTGTCCGAAACATGACAAGTAGCAGTTCATTAAATAAACACGACGAAGTTGGAATTGATCGAAAAGTTATTATTCCTTCATACGGAATTCAATGTTGTTGTAACTTTACGACTTTGTTATGTCCGCCTTTTTATTTCTACGTGTCCTATACCTTACTTCAGAAGATTCTATTATGTAGAAGAAGCTTAGATATAACCACAACATTCACAACAAGACAATAAAAATTTAAACCTGGTAGTCGTGGGAGTACCGGTAGACATGGAATCATGGGCAGACTTGTGCTTTGGGAAGGAATGAAGGGTTGGTTAAATAAACAGCTCTCATCGTCTGTTTTCTTGCTAGCTAGCCGTACGCTCGATCTGAGTCGCTTTGGGGGCACGCCGGATGACCCAGGTATCGGAGATGCGGGCCGCTTGGGCGCTGACGGGGTTTCGTCAATCTTCAAATGGTTGCCATTTTCTAAGTTCTCGGCCGATTTCTTTGATTTTAGTCTCAAACGATAGGTCTGTTGTCGCTCTGCATAGGATTTGCCGGTTTTTGGTTTGAAATTTTTGGTTCGAGTTTTATCGCGATTTTTAGGCATTTCAAATTTTTGAGTTCAAATGTTGTTATTATTTTCTGTGAGTGCTTTTGGTACTCGGAATTGGTGTTATTGGAGATATTTAGTTCTGAGGATCACAACGCACTTTGTATTTTTGCGATCGGACTTGTAGTTCCCGAGATATTTAAGTTTTAGTGGAGCAATTTAGAAATTTTCGGCGCAAAAACACCCTCACGCAGACAAAGCCTAGAGGCGACTGAAGTCAGTTGTCAAAATTCTCAGTACTATTGGTGGAAGGGGGGCGAGTGACTCGATCACCTGACACCTGGTTTGCTGGGATTGGTTGAGCGGTTCGTGAGATAGTGGTATGCCGAAAGTACATTTGAAACATAACGGTCGATTTTCGCGAAACGTGCGAGTAAGACATTACATACCTATGGATTCCATGTCAAAAAATATGGAAAGATCAATCCACTTTAAACACAGGAAAAAAAATGCTACCCGATACTGACAAATTATTGATAACCGCTTTTTATTTGAAGACTTTGAATGTTTTGAATATAAGTAGCCAATGGTTTTTGAATAAAAGGCTTAGCCAATGAATCTACTTTAAACTCAACACGAGAAGAACGGGCAATATGGAGATTTTAGTGTTTACAAACGGACGTAAAGCCGGGATCCCGACGTGTTGGGCGGATAAGTGTCATGGGAGAAGCGTGACACTTACTACAAGAAACACTAACAGTTGGCCCAGCATGCAGTGTTCTCACAGAACAAATCTTATACTATTAAGCGAGCAATCTTTGTATGTATGTATGTCCTTATTTTCTCGGAAACGGCTCTAACGATTTTCTCGAAATTTGGTACTTGAGCGTATTTGGACACTAAAGACTTGGGCTGGGTCTCATTTTCCGCAAAAAATCGCCTAAGGCCTAAACCGTAGGGTCTTTTAAGTATACATTTTAATTCATGTAGGTTTAAATATTCACACAACAATTGCTATTGTTATAACTCTGTCACCCAGCAACAAATATTTTAAAAAAATATTTTTTATTTGAAATTAAAACGTTAATTTTAATTCTCTTCATAAAGAATAGATCTTATCGATGTTTATAAATAATAAAAAATAGCTGTTGCAATGAATGTAAATAAACAAACTAAGAGTTGAGACATACAATCCCAGTATCGATGTTTATAAATAAATATAAATAGCTGTTGTTATGAATGTAAATAAACAAACTAAGAGTTGAGACATACAATCTAATCTATGTATGTCCTTGAAACGGCTCTAACGACACCGTAGGGTCTTTATAGGTCTTTAACCTGCGGCCTAAACGGCGCAGTATCGATGTTTATAAATAATATAAACAGATGTTGCTATGACTGTAAATAAACAAACTAAGAGTTGAGAAATACAATTGTGGGTTTCTGCGCAACGATTTTTGTACAATCTATCTGATATACATAATCTAAACTATTAACAATTCTCTATACGCTGTTGTGTTTTTTGCATTCTCTGAGGTATATACATAATCTAAACTATTAAGTGTTCTCTATACGCTGTTGTGTTTTTTGCATTCTCTGAGGTAAGTGGTACGCCTACCAAGGGACGTCCTCCAAAAAAACGAACTTTTAACTTTAACCAGCGACCACAGGAACAGAATACTTAAGAGGTTTAACTGTATATTTATAAATAAATGTGAAAACCGAGCAAAGGTCGGTCACCCTGATATTAGATACTAAGAGCTAACGATACCACCAAACTTTCAGGGTAGAGAAGGATTCGCCAAAACAGTGTCAATTTTAGTAGAAAGCAGACGAAGTATATGAAGACATAAAACAGCTGACTGTACAGAAACGCTTCTTGTACTCCGAGCCGATTAAGAAAAACGTTCGCGATACCAGTAGTAAAGAGAAAGTTTATACGTCGGCATCTGATATATTTATACTGCCTTCCATCGTCTCCGCTCCACCGCGAAGGATTTATTAATCGAATACTCGCGCACCAGATGTCTATCCTATAAATTTAGTTTTGTGCACACATGGTCTCAGCGCAAACCTCCGCAAAAGCTTAAAACAAGTTTTTAGATGTGCTTAAATTTCAATCGATTCTTGCTAGACTCATCCCCGTTCCTTTCGTTGAACGAGCGAAGAAAATTGCCAGTTTTAACTCGCCCGTTCGGCATTTTTCTGTCTATATGTCTATCCGACTATCCGTCTGTCTATCTGTCCAATTGTTTGGCTGTCACACAATAGCTATTGAACGCAGTAACCGATTTTTTTGTAAAACTAGGCGTGCGTGTCTGTACGTTTACTCTACCGAACCCTACTGTTCTGGGGTCATCAAAAAATTTAGAAAAATGTGTCGGCGTTAAAATGTTCAAACTTTGCTAAAGACCATGTCAGGTAGTAAATTTAAACAAAATCTGAGTAGGAAACTTGTTTGTTTTTGGAAACTGTGAAGTTTTGTGTCGTAAGTTCTGAAAAGTGGGGCAAAAGTTTGATAAATTTGCAAAAATCTTTTTAGGATATCAAATAAAAGAGAACTTAAAACGAAATCTGAATATAGTGCACAGTTATGGGAATTTTAATATTAAATATTTGACCCGAGGCCAAAAAGTGAGGGCAAAATTTTGAAAGAAAAATGTAAACTCCAGCCAGGTGTTAGACTAAAGGAATAAATTCATAATTATCTTGTTGATTCATCCTCTTCGTTCACTTTATAATATTATTATAAATATATAAACTTTCACAATTGAACTTACTTTCATTTATCTTTCCCAAACGTTTCGAGGTGATGTTCGTCTTCCTCAGTAGGATTCGAAACGTTTGGGTAAGATAAATGACATTCAGTATTTAATCCTACTGAGGAAGAGGAACATCACCTCGAAACGTTTGGGAAAGATAAATGAAAGTAAGTTCAATTGTGAAAGTTTATATATATATATATATATATATATAATAAAATAAATTCAATTGTTTGGAATTTTTAGTGCTTATTGTGTGATTACTCTAAAATTGTTACTTTACTAAACAAAAACTAATAGGGTAATAGAAATTTTCATAATTTGTCTGATAATTAAACTAATTAATCTAATAACAAAATTTATTCTCAAAGTTTATCCAATAATAAATATAGTTCGATCAAAACAGTGAGCGAGTACTACAGCTCAGGGAGCATACTTGTTTATTAACGGATGAATCGCATAACCTTTGAATTACATAAACAGATACAGTATTACAATAGTGCAAGACTCTATGAGCAATATTAAGTAATAGAGAGTAATATTAAGTGATAATAAAGTAACAGAGAGTAAAATAGTAATACTTAGTAACAGAGAGTACGCCTACTGAGTGCAAAACTCACATTATCCAATTTTTTGCGATATTGAATTATGCATATGACAGTGTTCGTCTTGTAAAGACAAATTGACCTATAATAGTATTTTGGTCCAAAAGTAACATTTTAAGGCTTTAAATGAGTGTTGAAAATAACGTTCTGAAACAAAAGTCACATTATCCAACAGCTGTTTTGTAGCAAAACTCACATTGTCCAATTCTACCAATCAGGTAGCCCGTTTAACACCCAAAGCATGGGCTTGTCTGCACCAACAGTTTACCCTAATCATTTTGTGTACATTAAAGATTTTGATAATCTATTTTGATTTTTATGTATATTTTGTAATAGTTTTATCTCAAATCCAAAATGCAATACAAGGTTTTTTTTCTAACTGTAATTAAAGGTTGCCTACAATATTAACTTTGATTTTTAGTGTGTTCATCTTTCCTAAGATTAATTTTTCTTGGTTCTTGTTGTTTTTGTTTGAGATGAACTCTTTTGGTTCATAACAAACATTCTCCATGGCAGTTTGATGCAAAACTCGCCCTGTCCATAATTTAAACTTATTTAGTAGCTTTATCTCGTCTACTAAGAGTTTGAGGATGTATGCAAGTAGTTTATATGGAAACGAAGTTATCATGAAACAAAAATTGTACCAATATCTCTTGTGTGTCTAGAGTCTAGAGTAATGTTTTATCGTTTCTTCGGAAGTTTGAAAAAGTGGAGAGTGTGAGTTTTACATCTACACCCTTCAATTGTTCTTTTATGTAGCTCGTAAGTAGTTTACAAGAGGTACGGTGTGTTTCTTCCTCGACATACAAGAAACACAGTGTGGTTAGCACTATGCTCCAGACGCCAATTATTATGGCAGAGTATAACCTCAGATACTCAACATACCTGCAGGTTGGGGAAGGCACCTTGATTTTATGTGTTGTCCAGAACATGAAACCGCTTTCACGTAGCCAGACGCCATACACATTTGTATAGTAAAACGGCAAAATTAAAATGATCAATATATAAAGGGTGTCCCATAATGTACGCAATATTTGAATTACGCGCCACTGTCGTCTTGTTAGGTTGGTAGCACTGCAACTGTTGTATTGTTGTTGCCGTTTACTCTCCATTAGTCGTCATGGGTGATCTGGAGCGTATGGGTGATCGAAGAAGATACAAGTAGATACAAACCAGGTAGAAGAAGAAGCGTAGGGAGACCAAAAAAAGGTGGGAATAAATCATGTGAAGCCGGAACAGGCCTAATCTTTGTTGGGGAAGATAAGAAGAAGAAGAAGAAGAAGAAGAAGAGAAGAAGATGAAGATGATGATGATGATGATGATGATGATGATGATGATGATGATGAAGAAGAAGAAGAAGAAGAAGAAGAAGAAGAAGAAGAAGAAGAAGAAGAAGAAGAAGAAGAAGAAGAAGAAGAAGAAGAAGAAGAAGAAGAAGAAGAAGAAGAAGAAGAAGAAGAAGAAGAAGAAGAAGAAGACCCATGTGAAGATGAACCCAGATCTCCCATGCGACTTCTTCCATTGGGGATATGTGAAATCACGCGCTTATGTCCGCAATCCACGAACAATTTTTCAACTCAAGGAACAGATTCAACGAGTTATTGGTGAGATTGAGCCGGAATTGTGCAAGAAGGTCATCGAAAATTTCGATCGACGGACAACAGTGTGCCATCAGAGTCGCGTGGGACATTTGTCTGATATTGTGTTCCACATTTAACCGCAGTAAGTGTACTTTGTATTAACATTAAAACATCTGATATTTTTCAATAAATAAAAGTTTTTACAACATTATTAAATCTTGCGTACTTTATGGGACACCCTTTACCTACAATTTTGGGTTTTCATTTATTGTTACAATTAAAAAAATGTTCATACCAAAAGGAGACATATT
>CM068375.1:18783667-18901167 GCA_034769895.1 Magicicada septendecula | reverse complement strand
GTTTCCTTTACGAACCGTTTAAAAGTTTTTAGCTCAACTGAAATCAGTGCTTGCCCTTGGATAAAGTTTATATTGCAAGTAGTAAGGTTTCTATAAAGAAAATCAACTCGCTACTTACAGCACTGTAAAATAGATTGTGAAGTGTTGGCAAATAGATTTTAAACGTTGAAAGTACACTTTCTGTGTTTAATGTTTAGTTTATTTTTGTAACAAGCAACTGCCATTATTACGTCTCGGATCTATCTGGCATGTCATTAGAAGACGTATATACACACATTTCAACTACTCTTTACATTAGGACATATTTGTATGAAAGCCTGTTTAAAAGTACATTTTGGGCCATATTAGAGTGCATTTTTTATGTTCAGATGGATAAACAGTCTTTTACTTCATATTTTTTTACTACAAAAAATAATAGTATCACCTATTACGCTAGTATTACCTAATATTATATTAAGTATTACCCAATATTATATTAAGTATTACCTAATATTAAGTATTAGGTACCTAATTAATATTAGGTACTAATATTAACTAATGTTACTAACAATTAGGTATTAAGTAATATTAAGTACCTAATATTATGTATTACTTACGTATTACATAATTAGTATTACCTAATACGTTAGTATTACGTACGGTTTTTTTGGCTTTGTTTCTGGTAGTATAAATTATAGGAAATGAGGGGAAAGCGTCCGCACTTAAAATACAATAACAGATTCTCAGTTACTGAACCAAAATAAAGTTTACTGAAAATTACTGGCTTATTTGTTACACTATATACTAACAAATGTAATGAGTACACAATTTTGACTACAGTATTTGGTAAAAAAAAATTAAAAAACAAAAGCATGTAAAATACGAAAGTTGCCCCAACCTTGGGGCAGGAGCCCGGTCTGTGTAGGGTAAGAGTCCTACTGACACTTACCACACACGGAATGGCCCAATCCACTGTAATTCGTGCACGGCTCTTCCCACCACGTACTACACTGACGACACAGATCCAGTCGACTTAGGTGGGGATTCGTAAAAGTGCCCACAACCTCCGCAATAATAATCAACTTTCCCGGAACACGATATTCTTCTTCTTCCTTTGAAATTTAGATTTTGAAATCGGCGGGACTCCCCAGCACACACTTCTGGAACGCTTAACGACAATTGTAGGCATAATGCAAGTTTTATTTAATTGTAATGTGAAATTTGTTTATTTGGGTAAGATTCCGCACAGGAGACCAAGAGGACTCTTGCCCCCGGAAACTTGCCCCACTGTGTTCTATACTTTTTGCTGACTTATTATGATTCAATAAAATAAGATTGACCACTATCTTTAAGTTGATATATAACCTCAGACTTACCTTTTAATAAGAAGAAAGTATATATTTGTATAAATACTCTTAAATTACACTGTAAAATAACTTCAACTTCCACAAAATCAAACAACGTTACTGTTCACTCACCGTAATGGCGCTAGACTCCTTGTTTGCTGTGTCCAGCCAGCAGAATGCATTTCTTCAACAGCCCAGACACCAACTCACAACATCTATTAAGAAAACTAGTAACTACGACGTATTAGGAATCTTGCCCCGTGCGGGCTCTTGCCCCATACTACTATATAAATTTATTGTTTTCTACGGTGACATGAATACTGAAGAATACAGTATATATTTCAGAGCTTACACGCAAAGGGTAACTAGCTCTTTCATAACTGTCCTTGTTGACAATTCAATAAAATTGTTGTGGCAATATACAATGTGTTACTCTTTGTATCAGATGCTGCTCTTTATATGGTAAGGACAGCAAAATGACTATAGACATTGTAGTCTCTAAAGCAACTCTAAAACTCTAAAATTATCCACGTGTCTTCCTGCCGCATGCCCTTTACAGAAATACTGAATAAGTTTAAGTATAATATCTCAAGACAGACGAAACGATTCTAGATAGGAAAAATAATTAAAAAACTATTATTAAGCCTAAAACAATTGGTATGCAATTGTATGATGTGTTAAAAATTTTAAAGTTACTAAAAATGAGTTTTCTTAAACACATGCTGAAGTAGCTGAAAAGTTAGAGTAAAATTACAAAGTATATTATACAAAGTCCAGGATATTCAGCAATGTTTAAAATTGATGATATTTTAATAACTAAATTTTATCTACTTAAAAGGACAGTGGATCACAGCCACAAACTGGCAGAAGTAAACGAATGTAACACCGTGAGCTTCAGTAGGAAGTATATAGGAGGGATAGACAGAAATAAAAGTAAGTCTGCAAGAAACGTAGCAGTTCAGTTGTAGTTCTGTTCAAATACATATGTTTTATATAATGTAAATAAAAGGGCATATATGAAGATATGCACATACATGAATATTATTAATTATTATATAAATACAACTTACATCATTTGTGAAAGGATACTATTTAATAACATCCTGTTATATAACTCTAAAAGCGTACTTTCAAGTAGAATTTTTTTGTTAAAACACCAACATGAGTATACATATTGTACTGTCATGTCCACCAAAAGTTCACATTACAAATTCAGGAGTCCCGCAACGAAACATATTAGGGCCAGGACTCTATTCGTTATATGCTAAGGACATACCAATATCCAAATCAACTACGGTGGCGACATTCGCAGATAACAGAGCCATCCTGGCCTCGCATACACATGATACTACTGTGTCGAGAAACTTACAAAACACTTAAACGAAATTTGAAACTTGTTAAACAGATGGAAAATAAAGGCAAATAAATCATCTAACAGATGGCCTCTCTGCTTGTAACATTACACAACTATCAGGTGTTACAAGCGGCGGATGGTGAATATTCTGACATGCATCTAGACAAACGTTGTCGTGCGTTTCGGAAGATTGTATCTTTTACGTACTGACTGCTCGGAAGGAGGTCGCAGATGTCCCTGGAGAATTAACTCCTCCTGTATAAGACAGTTCTAACCAACGCGGGCGTAAGGCACTTAGCTATGCAGGACAGTAGCTACACGAAACGTGGGGATCGTACAGCGTTTCCATAACACAGTACTCGAGACAGTAGGCAGCACATCCATTGGTGTGTGCCAAATCACATCAAACAAAGCGTTGTGACGCCTCAAGGTCTCTTCTGTGCGAAAAACGCTTAAACATCGTTGTTACACAGAGTACCAAAATAGTTTACCAGTGCACCTCAACAAGCTGGGAAGAAAGGTGCTGGATGACACAGGACGATTAGCAAGAAAATCGGCCAGATAAACGGCCATACTTTTCGAGTTTACTTTATATTAGAGTAAGGGAGAAATGGTAGGTGGATCACTCTACACATGACATGTACTGTCTTTTATCAACATACGGTCTGCTTAATGTTACTAACTGCACACAGAACAGACTAAAAATAAAGTAAAGCTAAAATAATTTACTAACACAAAAGAGATTGACAGCGAATATCGCCACGTTTATTTAACGTATAAGAGCTATTCCTTGTGTGTATAGTGCTTACAATATTTTTTTAAATATTGTATCAATTGTGTCAAGTGACACGTTTTAAAGGCGTATTTTATAAAAATTAAACACCATCTGTTTATACAAGGGCATAAAACAATAATAGGCTACTACTAGCATGTATCGGTATCTTAGTAAGGTATAATTGACACCTTCCATAATACCATCTTCACTGCTGATTAGGAGAATAAGTGACTTCTTAATTTTTCCAGTATTATTGAATATTCAAACCAACTCACACGAGCTAGCATCAAATCAATATCCATTATGAGTTTTATACTTTTCCTTACATTTTAAGGAATTTCTGTTCTGCGGTCTAACCAACACCGGTATAGGAGCCGCTTGCTCTTTCCGAAACGTCTCCAAGTCGACCGGAACCAGGATGTTCATTTCTTCTCTACGGACCCGCGTGTTTCTGCGCCTGTCGTCGGCTTTCCTGTAGTCTCTGATGCGTTCTTCTCGCCACGGGTTCAGAGGCCACTGTTTTTCCTCATCTCCTTCGGCGTTGACGTTAGGGTTCTCCTTCAATAACGACTGGGCATCGAACGGTATTGGTTCATGCTCGTGCTCGTGCTCCACGTTCATTATTTCATTTCTTATAGGAGGATTGAGCTGTGAATGTAAATTTGAAGAATATTTATGGAATAAATGTATATACCTATAATTAGTCAATTAACTGTCAATAAACAAAAGCTTATTAAAAGTACATTATACTTGAATAAATTAGATCCATGTTTTTTGGTATCCAGGCCACTTATAGTATATAATTAGTAAAATAGTTTTACCTTTTTCTCGTCCGTCTGGTGGCCTTTTCTCTATATTTAATTCTACGCGTTTCGGGACATATGCCCCATCATCAGGAATATCCCTTGGTGAAGTTCGTCGATCATTAAAATATTAAAAACACTTTATATACATTTTTACACACATAACAATAAATATAATATAAACATAAAAAATATACATAAAATCCCCAAACTTGAGACACACGCGATTGGACTATAGCATGTCGTGGTGCGCACCACCGATATCGCGTGTGTCACAAGTTTGGGGATTTTATGTATATTTCTTATGTTTATATTATATTTATTGTTATGTGTGTAAAAATGTATATAAAGTGTTTTTAATATTTTAATGATCGACGAACTTCACCAAGGGATATTCCTGATGATGGGGCATATGTCCCGAAACGGGTAGAATTAAATATAGAGAAAAGGCCACCAGACGGACAAGAAAAAGGTAAAACTATTTTACTAATTATATTCAATAAATTACTTTATGCAGTCGTAGAATAACACATCTTACCACCCCCAATCCAGAGAAATAGTCAAGGAGTTTTTTTTTAGTGTAGATATTTTCTTGAGTGTTAAAATTGCATAGACACGACAACCGTACTACTGAACCAGAGAAATATTATTTCTTACCAGTAAAAGGATATAAAGTGTTTAGAACAGGGGATAAGAAAAATGGGTTTGAGAGAAATTCTATAAAGTATATTATAAATGTAAACTATGAATGAATACAATGTGATAGAAATGATTACCGGCCATAATCATTATAATTCAAAAGGCTACTTCTCTAAGGGTAAGAAGTCTAAGGAGACACAAGGTAGCACTGAACTAAATGTTAAGATTTTGCAATGAATATAATTTGTTTTACATGAAATCATACAATAATAAATTCTCATTGCACAATACAAATATATTTGAGTAGCTACATATTGTTACGCAATACGGAACGTTCTCGTACAGTGGAGAAAGTTGTTCTACAAGTATCTATGCTATCCCACCGAAGTCCAGCTGTAATGTTTGTGTACGTACATATGCTAACTTGAGAAGAAAGACTATTACGTGACACTGATCATGCGTCAAATATCGAGGCTGTTCCAGACCGCACCGGTCAACGCACTGTGTTCGAGGCCAGACATCGACACTGTTTCCAGTGGATTCGAGAGCACCTGTAACAGGCACCTGTTTAACACGTCATCCAAAAGTGACAGATTATTCTGCCATCTCAGCGGAGTATAAATATAAGCATCCAGCGACGGTAAGTCAGTTCATGTCGGGCGATTTACTCAGTGCGTCTCAAGTGGTGTAGTAGTAAAAAAATGATTATTTTGGGGAACTTTATTAGTTGACATTATTATTGCGTGTGGACAAATTTTACTTGAATTATTGTACGAGTATAATCTTGTTGAAATGCGTATAGAGTGCAAACTATTATTTGTGATTAATTAAAGCTGGTGATTAGTGACTTTGTTTGTCTGCATTTTGTCTTCCACGTATCTACGAGGATCAGTTGGACCGTTGTAACAATATATTAAAATTATATAAGACTAATGTCCCTCAAACGCATATAACCGATTTGACCTCTAAATCCTAAATGATATTGAAGAAGAAGTTTTTAGTTTCCAAATCGAGTCTCAACATCGCTGTTCTTTATTAGAGTAAGAAAGGCAGGAAACTTTATCAATTTAAGGGTAGATACGATATGAAGAAAAATTTGCGTGCCTCGGATAAATATTTTCCTAATGTTTATGACACTGCTTATAAAATTTGTAAGTTATGTATTGGAACAAGCACATCTGATTTTAGTAAATAATTTACCTTAATTGAAACCGTCCAGTGACTTCAAGGATGATACATTCGTTACGCGTTTCAAGTCATATGACCCTTCATCAGACAATAATCACTCACATGGAGATCATCAAATATTAAAATTCACACGAAACACACATATGTGTAATTGCAAAACGTATAAGAGCGTCCAACACAGTGCACTGCGCGAGGCTTACCGGACACTGAGCAAACGCGTGTCTCACCGTGTGTTATCTCATAATCGATTGTAGCGCGGTGTCATATAACGGGTTTGATTTGAAATTTAATTTATCATTAAGTATGCCATCAGGAGTATCTGGGTTATTATGTCCATAATAGATTTCAAATTCTTCCCATGTATCCATGTAACGACCCTTACTACAATAATGTTAGGGTATTAAGTCCGTATTAAAATTCGTGTACGAATGGTTGCATGTAATTAAATGTCGTGTGAAATTAGATTTTATATTATCTATAGAAACACCTTTATTGATGAGATTATGTGTAGTGTGTTCCCGAAACCTTTTAATAAAAGGTCTCCCCGTTTGGCCAATTTAGAAACATTCACAATCATTACATATCAACTTGTATACACCCGTCCTTGACTCTATTTGTGTGTGAACAGCCTGGCGAAACGAATTCCGAAGGCTATTATTGGTTTTCAAAACGGTGGTGAAACCAAGCCTATTAAAAACAGACGTTAGAATTTTGGGCATTATCTCCGTGTATGTGGTTGAGATGTACTTTTTGGTTTTTATATTATTTAATTGTTTGGATTTCTTAGCCTTGTGTTTCCTAAGAATGTTATCCACCATACGGCAATCATAACCATTTGCAGCGGCAATATGTTTGATTGTATTTAATATAATAAATATTTACATATAAATCGTACGCCCCAAGTAGTGGTGATCACAGGGTCAGTACAACAAATCATGTAACTAAAGTGTCTCCAGTAGGAGATATTTGAAGGGGGTACGAGAAAAATTGCATGAACAAAGCGGAGCATGTGTTAAACATCGCAAGATGACAATTTGATGGTCTTTTGATATCAACAGCATATAAAGTTATACTTGAATGTTACAATTAGATTTCATTCTTTTTATTTCTTTTACTACTGGTTTATTATCTTTTAATTGTGACTTGTTCTTGGTTTTCCGGATTACAAGCCGCCTGTTGTGTGATATTCAGACAGATGTATCATCTAGAACTGCTGTATTCGCTGTTGTTGTGGATGACTGAACATCACACGCCAGCAGCCCATAGACTCACACGTCGTGAAACAAAAACAAAGCTTAAACTGAGGCCTACAAAAACTTAAAAATAACACCGGTTAATATTTTAACTGCACGTACTAAGAGATTTGGAAGGAGTTCATTTATACTAACCGATTCATCCCTTTGAATTTTACTGTTTATTGTACACCTAAACTGAATAGCCCATAGTAAAAATCGTCCTGCCTATTTGCTTGAAACGCTTTGTTAAACACGAAAAACATGTTTTAGCATTCCGATAGTTGCTTAACATTGTTTTATTTATTCCTCTTTATTCACAACAAACTAAATATTAAATTAACCTCTCTCTCTCTCTCTCTCTCTCTCTCTCTCTCTCTCTCTCTCTCTCTCTCTCTCTTTCTCTCTCTCTCTCTCTCTCTCTCTCTCTCTCTCTCTCTTTTCTTTCATCAGTCAACTGACTGGGTTGGTGTCGTACATCTCGTCCTACTGTGAGCCAATATCTTCGTCTTCGAATACCCATAACGCCTTATATCCTTAACATTCTCTCTCAGGTACTACAATATCTGACTTCCCTTGCAAGTTTCCCATTCAACGCGCCCCAAACTCATAAATCCTGAGTGTCCCAACCAATGCTGTACCAATGTATCCCGTTTTATTGTTATAGTTCTGCACAAACATCTTCGTCTCCCCCTATTTCCAGCATCCGTTCACAATCCAAGATGTGAAGATGCCCTTTTGTCCACACATTTTACTTTTGATATTCTCTTTCAATATCAGAATCCAAAAATTTCTCTTTTTCTTTCTTTCAACTTTCTCAAGTTTCTTTGAACACTAAAAATTTTTTCTTAAAAAATCCCTCTTAACTTGTGCTACTCTCCTTTTGATGCATTCTGCAACCTGCAAATACGATATAAATAAGGAATTTCCTCAGTTCTTAATGAGTATTTAACTGATTTCATTGAATTTATGTACATTTCAATTTTTAATACATACGTGGTTTGGAAAAACGCAACAAAATCCTGAATATTGAGCCACGTCAAACATATCTACATTTTTTGTTTTTAATAAAACATGTTATCCACAATGTATTAAATCTATTATACATTAGGAAGCGTATTTATATGTTAAATTATGAATTAATATATTATAAATTTAATATAAATATTTAAAGCTAAAAATATTTATTTTATAAAATATTTATTTTATTTGTCTGTTTATTTTAAATTGTAGAAACAATATTAAAATTTTACATAACAAGCCTCATTTTCCGCACTAAACATTAACATCCGTTAATCAAGCCCTACTGAAAAATTAATTTTTAACACTACAAACATTGTGAAACGACAATGTACATAAAATTCTGATAATTAATAATGTTAATAATTTGTCTTCGAAAATTAAATTCAATACCGCTTTGAATGACAGTCCTCTCTTCTTATGCAACTAAATTTATTCAATGTTTGTTGGCACACCTTTTAGATCTACATAACAGTCTGAAACTAAATAAAGAAATGCGATAGTTACAATTTTGTAACTGCTGGATACCTCGTAGTTTAAGCCAACTCTTATCCACATTAAATTAGTATCGCGTAAACAAACAGATGTGGAGTACGACAAGGGTGTCCACTATCACATTCTGTTTTAAATTTATATATTGACGACGTCATACAAAACTGGCAGATGTGTCTTCCGAAGCATTTTATGATTGGCCACTCTGCAATTGGCACTTTGTTGTTTGCGGACAACCAGGCTATTCTGTCGGACTCGGAAAATAGGTTGCAGATGGGTATACATTTGTTAAATCAAATCTGCAAGGGTCTCTGGATTACAAATATCTACACTTAAGACCAAGGTGATTGGTTTTTGTAGAATTGATCCCGTACGGGCAAAAATTGTTATAGGCGGTACTGTCCTGGAACAAGTCAGCAATTTTGAATACCTGGGCTACAGTGAGTCTTGTAATACAAGAAACAACGTTGCGAATAAGTTGTATAAGTTCAACTTTAAGTGCGGGACCATGAGGTGAACTCTTAACTCAGCAGGCAAAGAAACACGTCTAAAATTCTACAAGGTGATGGCCCTTCACAGACTTCTTTATGGGTCTGAGAATTGGACTTTAACGAAACGCCAGGACAGTCGTATCCAAGCGACTGAAATGAGATTTGTCAGGCACGTGGCAGGGTATACTCTCCATGATCATATAAGAAACACAGATATACGGCAGGAACTGAATATTATGAGTAGATTCGACAGGGTTGCCCAGTACCGGCTGAATTGGTGGGTACATCTTTGGTGAATGGATGACTGCCGTATCTCAAACAACTGTGGAACTATAAGCCAAAGGGCGGAGAGGTGTGGGACATCCGAGGAAGCACTGGAGTGACCAGCTTTGCACTTTGCCTGGTTGAGATCGGAATAAACCATCCTTCGTTTAATCCTTGCAGCTGACGATGACGATGATAAACAAACCGATTGCATATGTTGTGTGGCGGATGTGAGTGCATTTTATCCATGGTATTATTGTCTGTATAAACATAACTTTAACGATATTTAATACTAAACAATGTAAAACATAGAATAGTCCAACAGTAATCACATTAGGCATACCATGAACGCTCCAGTCTCCGTGTAGATGTCGTTGGGTAGAACTAATGGCTGACCCGCAGCAAGTGCATATGAGTAAATAAGGAGATTAATGTATAAATGTAAATTCATGATTTAAAATTGAAAATATAAATAGAAGTGATTCATCTGCTTACTAACAGTGCTGTTACTAGGGTAATTTAAATTTAAACCGTGAACAATTGTTTATGAAATAATAATTGAATAAACATAAATATATGAGTTTAGATTGTTTAGGCCTGTTTTGTTTATTGTATTACACAAGAGTGTTTAATGCGGTCAGCTAAGTCAAGCTCTGGAAATTGTTTTATGAGACGTTTTATTACTACATTTGCAATGTTTATGGTTCTGACTGCGTACACTCCTGATTACGTACATTCGGCTACCTGGACAGAATCAGATTTTTTTGACAGTTTAGAGTAGTTCCAGATTTCGAACAAGGCTAGGAAATTAATTGTTCATGACTCACTTTAACATACGTAGTAGTAACATATTGAATTAAGTATAGTCAGTAAAAACGTGCTTCTAAAGCACAATTTAATTAACTGAAAGTGCAAAACGGTCCTTACCACCAGCCAGAAGTAAGAAAGTCCTTAGTTCTGGCGAAAGCTGTGACTTGGGGTACGTTTGGCCTATCATCCCTTGTCGATCCCTATTTTTAATTTTTCCTACTGAAGAAAAGCTCGAGTGGGTGGCCGAAATGTCTAGTGTATGGAATGAAATGACATATCAAATATGAAATAGACCGCGTCCTAATATCCCAAATATTTTAAAATTTATAAATTCTGACTCCGCCCATGTTAGCCTACGTAATATTCTTAAATTACACACAGGTATGCTTGGAATTTTATTTATTTACATTTTTTAATTTGTATGCTATACAGTATAACTTCGAAATGCGTTTCGTATATTGCGTTTAAGATTTTATTTGTGTGCTTGTATTTGAATAACGTATGTTCTGCCCTCTCTCTCTCAATTAAAGTTGGTATTTTTTTTTTTAAGGGCCGTGCAGAACCACCCGGTTTTAGTGATATCTGTACTACTTTAAATATAATAAAGGAGTAGAAAATGTTTTCCCTACGTTTTACCTTTTGCATATTTCCGGCTATGTAATTAGAACACAACCTGTGTGTGATCAGAACACAATCAGAGAGGGAGATAAAAATGTCATCCTACAGTAATAATAATGTCACGACGGTCTAACTGATCGTCGTATGGTACAGTGGAAACAAATACATGACACCAATTAAGTCACTAACCACCAGCTTTAATTATCACAATTAAACTGTTTGTAATGAACAAGATAGTCTCTTACAACAAATCAAATAAAAATTGTTCACACTCAATAAAAATGTCCACTAACAGAGCACTTCACAATTATAAAACACCTAACACTTCGCCACAATACTCCAAACCGCACTGTGTAAATCGCCACTTAAACGCACTGTGTAATCGCCCGACAATAACTGACTGCTAACCGCAGCTGTCATCGTTTAAATAGATAGTAGAATTGTTCCAGAATAGTCGATACTACTACGCATCAGCAATACAGGAAAACATTAGAGCGTAATTCATTGGAACCTTGACACAGTGCGCGCGAATTCTGGTACAGTCTAGCTAGTGCATTGAAAATCACATACGCACACAACATTACAGCCGGTTCCAAAGGAACATTAGAGAAACACATAGATTGTTCTGTAATCTTGTAACGATAATTTCTTTTAGCTTTTTCTGTATCTTATTCAAACGAAACTAAACATCGTATTTATATACCATGTTATTGTTTCCTAAGTGATAAAGAATAAATTTCTTTATTACCTTAGTCAAATATATTAAAATTATTAAATACAATGGATATCAATAATAACATGTAATAGCAACAGGTTAAAACAATAAATACTCAGAAGATTGGGAACATGGACAATGCCTTCTAGTGGAAAGTTTTCATTCCTTCTTACTTTTTTCTTTGAGCTACCTGTAAGCTGCAATGGCACACATTCCTTCACTTTTGAAGTCCTTTACGTCTTCGTTAGTATTCCTAGATTTTGATCCACGTATTTTATTCATAATAGGTACTTGTATATCTCTGTTCTCATGAAGCGTAATGATCTTATTTGTCATTCTTTCTGGTTCCATTCCTTCAATGCGTTAATAGAAAACCGTTTGTATTACTTTTATCGCGGTTTACGTTTTCTCAAACGTTTAATACAGCCCTCACAAAATAAACAGTAACAACAATAACAATAATAATAATAATAATAATATTTATTTTTTCCTTCCTACCAATATGGTACCTACCAATACCAATGTTCCTATTTACTGACCTTCTTAGTCAATAACTTCTGCTAGAGGTAGCTTTGGTTTTGTAAATCTTATTCATCCATCTTCTGTATTGCAGCTTCCTTTTTGATTTTGTAAGTTTTTTTTTAAGTTGTCTGGAATTACTTCTTTCCGTTTATGCAACTAAGTAGGTGTAATTTATTTTTGTGTTAGTGATTCGTCTTTTGCTTCCGTCTAGTTTTTATGATTTTTAATGACATAATGACATCATCAGTAAGTAATTACAAAATTCTATTTCTAATCGGCTCTTCATATTTTTATCACTATCTTATTCCATTTTCCAACTTTATATGAGCAAATACATTTTTCATTGATTCAATATGTTATCTTTATCTTTAACTATTGTAACAATGAAGAAATGGGAAACGCGTGGGCTGCACTCTGTGGGCAGCAGGGTAACGCAAATTCTCGCACATTATGCTCCTTTCTGCTCTTTCAAAGAGACGGTCCGATTATTTTCAGGCATTTTCAACATTGTATAATCTCTAATAACGTTGTAGCAAATGTCATAATTGTAAACTGAGAATTATTGTACGCGGACCTCAGTAATTGCTAATTTTATTAATAATTGCTGTAATATTAATCAGGTGAAATTACTTTTTTGCTACACTAAACTATGATGGATAATTGTTATCCTGAAGAATACCTGTATTCATGTGTACAGTGTTGATTTTCTATTTCATCTCTTATTAAAGTTGGCATTAACGATTTTTTTGTTTTTAGTTACTTTTCCCAACATTTAAAGACGACAATCAGAGCAAAAGTGAAAACGGTATTTGTGTTATTTTAATATTTGTATTTGTATATAAAATTATTGCGGTTGCACTCTGTAGCAGCTAATGTTTGAAACTCTGGGTTTAGCATATAGCTTACATTCTCCTTATTGGTAGTTCCCGCCTTTAGCTAATATCAGCTGATTAGTTTTCCTGTTTACTTTTCTGATATTTGTGTGTTTCTGAGTGTCTTTTTCCAGTCTGTATACGTATGGTTTTACATCTTCTTCTTCTTCTTCTTCTTCTTCTTCTTCTTATTCTTCTTCTTCTTCTTCTTCTTCTTCTTCTTCTTCTTCTTCTTCTCCTTCTTCCTGGTGTGTTCATTATTCGCCGTCAGGCGATGGAATCATCGGGAGTTTCGTGCTGGTTAAGCCGCCCGTATATAGGGTAACAAAATTACTTGTTAGACTTCATAAATATCAGAACTCTTCTTAGTTAATAGCTAATTTTATAGAAGGCCTATGCTGTTCCGACGCTGTCATTTATATGTTCGGCTAAATAAAGAAAATATTTCTAGTCGCTTGAGTTTCACCACCGGGTTCTCTATAACTGCTATCATTGTTCGGATCGTGTTCCTGAATTTTAAGATTTTGATATACGAGGTGCAGATTAAGCAGGCGGGACGACTAGGCCCAAATCTGTCTTCCTGCTGACATCAGGTTACGTCTCTTCGTCAGCAATTTTTATTGTCGTCTGATTAAACATGCCATGAAAATGAATTCTTCTTCAAAAAGTTACAATATTCAACTATACTAATAGATACTTGTAGCCGAACTACACTACTATAATGTGTTTCATTAGTTGAAATTATAAAAAGGGGGCCTTAGTCGAATCTTAAGGGATTCATGATGCTTCTGTCAAAATATGATGTCTCAGTAGAATGAATGCAGTTTGAGATGAATTGAAATTTAAGTACGCACTGTTGCCCTAATCTACATTGCTCATATTATCACTTTTTTCTTTAATAACTTCTACTGTTCTCTGAAACACGAACCAAATAATTTTTATGCAATTTGGCTGTTCTTTTTCCTTTTTGTTTGCGGTACGGGCCCCTTTTTGGTGCGGCCTATGTAACCTTTGCTTAAATCTGGCAATATTTATGCATACAAAACACGTAAGTTTGTGTTATGTACAAAGTAATTAGAAACAGCTTACTAGAGACTGCAGTAATCCGAGGCAATATGGCAAAGTCGACCAACCTCCATACACCATGCGCTACCACGCGTGCCTCCTTTGTAAGAGGAAGTCAAATTGTGCGCTTCATATTTATTTGTATATATTTTTTAATAGGGTAAACATCATAATGTCAAGCAGCTAAATAGCTAAGTGTCAACAATTTATGGCTTCCTCTAAATATGTACAAGTTTCCTTACACCAGACAGGTTGATAAATAAAATTAAACGTTAAACCTCCCGTAATCAGAATACATTGATAAATATAATTTTAACATGATAATGTTTTTAGGCTGGGGGTCATTCCACAAAAACGTCATCGAAAAACGTGACGCTTCCACACTTTCGATTCCCCACAGTCTAGAAATTTGATATGTAAACGCATCAAGACAGAAATAATCGCTGCTGACATTGAGTTTAGCAAACGTTTTAGTGAGAATAAATTTCGTTTTACATGCTCTGTTTGTGATCGTCTGTGGTTTGGAAATGATTTACATAATCCACCAAACGTAATCCACATTATACGTTTCAAAAGCATAAAAATATTATCATGCTTCGATGTTTCGGTTTCGTCGAAATTCTTTGAATGCTTAGATGCATAAATAGAGAGAGGGGGAGAGAGAGAGAGAGAGAGAGAGAGAGAGAGAGAGAGAGAGAGAGAGAGAGAGAGAGAGAGAGAGAGAGAGAGAGAGAGAGAGAGAGAGAGACAGAGACAGAGAGAGAGCCAGACAGACAGAGAGAGACAGAGATTTTGTCTTTGGCTCGACCATGATGCATTCTGATTTTTGTATTCTAAAGTTTTTATGAAGTACTAATCAAAACGTAAACAATTTAAGTTGTTACCAGGAGGGAACTTATTCACAACTCACAAGAAAAATCTGCTCTACAATTTTAAAATTGTTTTTGTATCAACCTTTCTTGTACCGAAACTATTGTTTCAAAAACTGTACAAGTTTGAACGTGTACGAAAAGTTACATAATACAAGCCAGTAATATTGTTGCCAGAAGCCTTACTTTCTTCAATAAATATGCGAATGCTGATGGACGATGTAGACGACTTCATACGACACTTCTGTCAGGACATTATATTCTCGTCTTATGCGTCAGTAATTTTCCAGAGCGTGGACACACTTTGAATTACGTCCTTTCCCGAATAAATTCATCAATCTTATAATCTGCTTATGGAAATACACAAGGAACTAGATTATTTCACACTCACTCCCTCTCATACCATAACCTTTCCTGCCACATCAAACGATTATGCGTTTACCATTTCACGCATGTCGAACTTTCATCTAAAACTTCATATTTTGCTTTCGAACACTACTTTACAGACTTTCTTACGCATTTTTGCTACCAACTTTTGCAGTTTATGAAGGGTGTTTCAAACAGATCATTAAAATGTAATTATTGTCTTACAACTTGCGAGTTGTATGAAAAAGATTCGGTTGCTTGTACACGCTGGCAAAAGCCTAAGCTGCTACTGTGCATAATATGTCAGTTTAATTATTGTCATTTAATTACGATTCAGATTTTTAGCAGGCTGACGTAGAATTACTTTACTAAAAATACATAGTTTTGGGTAGTTTACGTAAATAATTAACCTTTACAAATATTTTAAGGTATCCTGTCTCAAAGTGTACTTAAATGATATATATAGTGTGTAATAGCGTTTGGCTTATATGTAAAAAATTACAATTTTTCTATGTATTATAAAAAAATGTTGTTTGTTGTACATATGTATTTTTTGGACAGATTAACTGTAGGCAAGTAGCGCGTGACAAAGGGGTATTATAATTCTCGCTTACCGTCTACACACTCCTCTTTAGCGATAATTAATTAATTATGTCCCCCAACACATTGGAGAGGATGAGTATCGTATTATGGTCTTCATTCCTCGATGAAGATAAATATCCAACTGCACCTCCTCGTGGTTGAGGATGGGCAATGCCTCTGGGCGGCTAACACGGCTCTAGAGATCGAGTGACAGCCGGTATAAGTTGTTCTCCTCTGCTGGTTATTGTTATTAAGATTAGGTCACTGTTTTGACCTTGGAGTAAGAAATACTCCTAAAGGCGGATGGTCCATCATTTGGGGAATGGGACAGGATGCAAGAGGAAAAGATAAACTTTCGTATTAAAGAACCAGTTAATATATCTAATCCCCAACTTCCAGGGATGATATGGAGGCACGTGCCCAGGGTAACAAAGGTAACAACTCTAACGGTCAGAGATGAGTGGATGGAGGAATCTCTCATGTGGGGATGGTACTCATGATGGCTAGACTTAAGCCATAAGACAGCAGTCTTGTCACGTCACCCTCTTCGAGGTACTCTTCTAGAGTAATTAACTTCTCGAATTCTTTACGGTAGAAAACGGATGAATGTAAGCGACAACGACCAAGGCATCCTAAAGATAAAAGATTAGGCATTATGTATAGGTTAAAAGTTGCAACCTAGAATGTTCAACAACTTGGAGAAAAATAAGTGGAATTAAACAAATTGGTTGAAGAGGGGACAAATACATGTTGCTGTAGTAACGGAAACTAAGAAAAACTCAAGATTTACTTAAATATGTGTTAAAAAGTTATAAATTATTTCAAAGTGGTTTACAGTGGGGTACCACAATCTAGATGAGCAAGTTGTGGAGTGGCAGATAATTGGAAATCTATAAAAGAAATTATACATTTTTTTTATAAATGAAAGAATCATTGTGTTAATGTTAAAAATAAATAGAAAACATGTAACAGTAATAGGTGTTTGTGCCTCAGAAGAAGGAAACAGAAGATTTTTATGAAGAACTTCAAAAAATATTTGAGAAAAGAAAGAAAAATTATCATGTTATTTTCTACTTCCATATACATTCCTTCCATAAATATAATTTCTTTCTTTCAAAGGTTTACCACCTTCTACCTTCTTTTTCCACTTTTTTCTTCTTTCTTCCTTGATCTCATCTATATACTACTGTTTTCGTCTACACTACATCCCTCTACCATACAGCTATACCATCCCTCTAAACACCGCTATGTCAATAAACTTATCTTCCTTGCATTCTACTTTACTACTTTTCCTTTCCTGTATATCTGTCATCTAACCTCAAAAACTCCATAAATACTTAAAAGCAGTAGACAGTTTTCCCTTCCAGTTAGACGCCAGCCTTCTGTTTTCGCCTGTTCAGCTCTTCATCATTTTTGTTTCTTTTTATAATTGTTTTTAAAATCATTTTAAGCACTGAGAACAACAATCGCCTTATGAATCAACATCCTAAAGTTGTTGTTCACTTCTTTCCTAGTAGGGAAATGTAATTTTTAAAAACTAACACTTATATAACACTTACAATTTTATCTTTATCCCACTCTTTATAATTTTCGAAAATTTCTTTGATGTTCTGTGTTCCGGTTTAGACTGCTTCCTGTCTGAAGCTATTTGATATTTTTGCCACTGACACGTGCTGACTTAAAGCAGGTTTTCGATTCCTATTTTCCTGCAGATTTATTCTTCTGACTAAGTCCTTTACCTTTACATTTCCTACCACTTTTGATATTCTACTCTATAACTCAAACGCCTTCTCGATGTCACTGAACCCTATGCCTACATGCTACTCAAAGCTTGCCTTGGCCAGAATTTAACAAAGAACTCATAAACATCGCGTCGGCGTCATGAAGTAAAAAAAAACATCTAAATGACGTTTATTTAAAGTTGAAACTCAGTGGTTTGGAAGTCAGTACGTTATAATTAAATACTGTAAACATTACGTCACTTACTATTATTGACCAACCAAAAAATAGGCCGACTACCGTATGTGCTAAGTGAACCGAGTTTGTAACGTTAGTTTGTGCCAGTCGTGTTGTTTACTTTAGTTTGTGCAGCGTGATGTTTTCTGTTTGCTAAACACTGTGTGTTGACTCTCTGAAGCGTAAAACGTAACGGATGCATCGTGGCAACGGACGATGCGGCCATGAATACACAAAACTAAACAGTGGAACCGCTTCTGAGCGCAGTTTTACACAGTCAGTGGCTGTGACAGAGAATGTTGGAAATGTTATCCTATACATTAGTATGCGCTTCCGCGAATAAATTGCTTTAGTTGGTAATTGAAAGATCAAAAAGGACGAAATCGCGATAAATGTAATTTAATTGTTTTGTGAGTCCAGAAATAAAAAATGTACGGACACAAGTCAAACCCGATATATCTGTTGGAATACCAGAGCAAAAGCTGCCTCTCAAATAGAAAGATAATAAACGGTACATAATATATAATCAAATATATATGTGCAAATAATTCAGATACACATTGATCTAGATGTGTGTAAATATTTGCTTATCGTTTTAGAAAATTAAACCTACTGATAAGTCAGTGATACTTTTGCAGAGTAGGAAAATGTTTTAAATTGAACAAGTTTCTTCTACTTTCAAGCGCCTTCAAAACAAAACAAGTATTGCAGCCGACTACTTTAATTACAGGAAAACACATAATGTCGATAAGAAATGACTACTGGAAAGTTTCAATTTTCCCACACCGCTGGTAGTAAACGAATAACAAACATAAGGTACTCTTTTATTGACTGTTACGAGATAAAATTGACAGAGTTAGTGAACAATTTACAACACAGTAACACAGTAACAGTAACTTATGTAGTTCAGAATTTCAAAACAATTCCTCTTTCTTGTCTTACATTTTTTACTTTTGTTTACTGCATGTTTCCAGTACGCACGGTTAAATAATACTATATTTATAATATCAATTAAATAATAAAATAACAGTTAAATGAAGTATATGCAGTATCCAGTATACAGTTAAATACAGTACACAGTTAATAAGTTAATAACAGTATATAATAATGGCTCCCATGTGTACCATCGAAGTAGCTTAGGAGAAGGCTGCCTAATGTGAGCCGTACGGCATACAAGGAAGGCAGTGTGGCCAGCACTACGCTTCAGCCGCCCATTATTATCCCCAGGATGTTATCCCAGGTACTCATTTTCAATAAGCTGAGTCGACCTGGGGGCTGAAAAACGCACCTTGATTTTATGGTGCAGGCCCGGGAATCGAACCCGTGACCTCTAGATTAGTAGCCAGGTGCCATACCCACTGGTCTACTGAGCCGACATTACAGTATATTAACATTTAAATAATAATATATTTATAGTAGACGGCAAACTGCCATGTCAGATATTGTTTTTGACATTTTAAACTTTGTCAATTCCTGCGTGCGTCCTTTTTTAACTGATCACTTTATAGTCTATTTTCGCAATAACCAAAACTTGTTTTTTAGGCAAGCGGTTGCACTAGCTATAAGGGGCTGTATTCTAATGCTCATCCTAATGCCGAGAGTTCCACGGCACATATTACGTAAGGTGACAGTAAATAATTTCACGGCTTTCAGTAAAATTACAATAAATAGAAGCCAACGTTCGTAGATATTTGAATTCATATAAAAATGAATAGAATAGGGCAATTTACTGACTAATCAACTGTATTGTGTCTTACCATTGCAGGAAGGCTTACGTATTAACAATACTGAGCGGTCATTATTTAAAAAGTTATTTCATTTCTAACATTTAAAATGCACATAAGAAACACATAAGTAGTACAATATCTGTAAACCAAAGTGAACGTTAAAAACAAAGTTAGTTATTTGAGTTCAGTTGTATTTAAAAACTAATCACACCATTTTGTAGAAACAAAGACTTTCGACTTTAATTCCCTTCTCCAACTAAACTATCGTTTCTTCCATCTGATGCGTAATAAATCTTTACTATTGACAAGAAACGATCGTCCGTTAAGAGACAAAATATTCTAGGGAATTATTGTTAGACAAAAAGGCATGAAATTTCTATTTGTCTTTTATTTTAAAATTCAGATATTGAATAATCTACTCTTAAAAAATATTAATATTATTTTTTTGATTTGTGTTGAACATTTCCATTTATTCATATTGTTACGACGGTCTAAATGATCGTCGTAGAGTACAGTGGAAAACAAAATACGAGACACCAATGAAGTCACTATAATCCAAGTCACTTCAATTAACACAATTAATGATTTGTAATCAACAAAATAGTCTCTTACAACAATTCAAGTAAAATTTGTCCGCAAGCAATAATAATGTCAACTATAAAGAATTCTGCACTAATTATAACACAACATTTCGCCGCACTTGTGTAAATCGCCACTCTATCCGCGCTAAGGAAAATCGCTCAACACAACTGAACTGACAAACCGGCTGCTATGGCTTTTTATAGGTAGTGCACGCCTTCTAGAAATCTTCCATCCTCAGTGTGCACGCCACTCAATGCTAACGCTGATGCGTATTTGAAGTGGCCTCTTGAAGAATCTGGAACAAACTTGAACGCGACCTTGACTTAGGCAACACCTGGCTACTAACGGAAGGGGGACGAGTACAAGGAACCAGTCGGTTGTTCCACGCGGTTCGATACGGTTCTCGTTACAATATGTATAGTCCAGTAAGAATAAAACACTCCTGATTGTTAAAAAATTATTGTTGTTGCCATTTGTACAAAAATTAGAAAATATTTTGTACATGCGATCTTTAAAGTTTTCAGTGATTTCTTACTAGTCACCGCAAGGTGAAGGTCAAATTTTGTTGGGGCAACTGGACGTGCCCCAGCGGTTGCAGTGTCCAGGCGATGATTGCCTGATGCAACAGTTATCCTCAGTAACCGTGCGCATGTAAAGATAAGTCCCCCTATTTATTATCATAAGAGGAACGATGTTGGTTCTACACCGCAGAGCGATCAGCAATGTTTTTTTTTCCAAGCAAATAGTAAGATGGAAATCACGTTGTCTGGTTGACTAGGGAAAGGATGGGTGCTCACTTCGGCACGTCTTTGGCCTTTTATACCAAGCAAGGAAAGTTGTATGGCATTGTAACTTTTGCTAGAAATGTCAACGGTGTGTGTATCTCTTGTCACTTGCCAGTATGTCCATGGGCCCATTATTTGGTTCTATTGAGAACCATGCTCCACATGCAGGAGTTTATAACATGTTTGATTCTTAAAAAATGTTGATGTTCTAACTATTTATCTTGTAATAATAAACATAATTTTTTTTTGACGTGAATACGTCTTTAAATTTGCTTCCATAGTGGGAGGCAATTCAGAAAACTGATGATAACAAAATCGGGGGATACAGTTTGGTGTTGCAGCTACACATCTATCATCTACATCCAAAATTTAATTACACCACTCGATAGCTAAAGGATCAAAGAATTCGTTACGTTGAGTGAGGGCCGTGACGCATCGCGCGCGGCGGAGGGGGAAGCGCCGCCATTTTGAGGTCGTTTCGCTGCGTCACATAATGTCCGTTTAGTATAAATTTTGACTCGGAGAAGCTAGGACGTTCGTTTGAGTTTCAATCGTCAGCTCTCGTCAAGATCTATCGATTGCGTGTATAAAACATTAGTGTGAAATAGTTATAGTGAATATATATGGTGTTAAAATAAAAAATTAAAATAAATAATGCAATGTCGGCCTATACTCGTCAAAAAGCCAAATCAAAATACAGAGATCGTAAACTGTTGGAAAGGGCTTCTCAAGAGCAATCCAGTGATACCCGTAAAACACCATATGACAGAGTGAAGCGGTGCCGGGAACGTAAAAAGAATGAAGGCGTCCGAGCGGATCAACGACGGCGCCAGTACATCTACAGCTGGGGCGCCCGAGCCTATGCAAGTGGATGATGTAATCGCTTCTATATCAACGCCGGACTGTATAGACATCGATTGTGTAAAATTTTGTACTTTGTAAAACTTAATATGTGTTTGTTCATTTTATTCATAACACATTAGCAACCCTAAAGCACACAGACGTATTCTACGCTCTGAAGATTTGCGGCCGTGGCTACGACACAGCCCCCGCCGATTTTTTTTATAAGACAAGCTTAATAATTATACAAATGTTGTTACATAGAAATTAATGACACCGTAATATTACATTGAAATAGGATATTAATGAAATATTATTCACACATAATTAAATAATTTCTGATCTCTTACTTTAGTTTTCAAAAATATAAAACTTTTTCACTTTTTTGTATCTTCTATATGATCACGAAGCACTGTTATTGAACAATTTGATGTTTACATATTACATAAATAGTTCTACATTGTCAAATATTTTCTGATATTTCCGATTTAAAATATTTACTAATATACTCGTCGTGCAAACGTATAACATATTAACCTCATTAATGAGACGGAATACAGTTAAGGAGACGTTCTTAGGATCACGTGACAAACGCTCTGTCGTCATTGCATTGCGTGCGTAGCTTAATTATAATGAACTAATAACGCTTACCTAATAATACACAGTGACGTGTACGCTACATTACGCTAAGCAATAACGTGTGTAACCTAATATATATTAAACATTCAAGTTCCTTTACACATCGGAAGCTTTACACATACATACTCTTAGTTTTAATTAATACTCTTAGTTTTCATCATTTGGAACAGGTCGTATTACTGTGTGCATACGTAAAAATACAACTTCTACAGTAAAACAATTATAACTTTGTAAGAGTATGTTCGAAATCGAAAACAAAGAGTCGAAAGGAATTTCTTAATGCCAGTATGTAAGAAAAAAGTCCTAAGGCGAAAGACCAAAGTCGTTCTAAAAACATAATTAGTTTATTCACCTTGTAATTTGAATTACAGTCTCTGTAACACCAACTTGCTGGCGTGTTTACTTCATGAACTCGTCACGTTCCGGACTTGACCTTTTAGTGTTTCCACCATTTTAAAGTCCTAAACCACGACCTATGTCAAGTCCTCCACGTCGTGGATTAGGACTTGAAAATGGTAATATTAAAGAATTAAAGAAAACTAAAAACTTTTTTTCGTGATCGTGAAAATCACGAAAACAAGTTTTTAGTTTTCTTTAATTCTTTAATATAATGGATTTTCATCAAGTAAAGGCCTCCAGTATCAATTACTTGAAAATGGTGGAAACACTGAAAGGCCTTGTCCGGATTATGACAAGTAGCAGTTAAACAAGTGAACACGACAAAGTTGTTATTTAACTAGATTGCCACACATACAATTATTTTTATAACAAGTTATTTACAACTAAAGACAAAATATTTTCAGTAATCACCTTTTAAATCACAATTGGTTATGGCTGTGTGTTTTACACTTTTTCACCTTGTTCAATGGCTAATTCCTTCTTTGCTTCCTGCAGGGCTGATTGTACTTACTCTAAATGCATTGTAATGTACCGTTCTTGTAAAATTTTGTCGGTTTTGTGGTAGTAATTCCCATCAGAATACGAGGTACCTTTTAAGCTTCTAATACTTCTTAGTAAGGGTGTTGCCAAGATTGCTGCTGTGCTGGTATAACCTTCAAGTTGAAATTTTGAGGACCACACTAGTGTTTGTGTTTCACAAATTGTTTTTGCCTCCTTACTATCAACCAACCGTGCAGGATTGCACAGGGGCGAGCGATTTTGACGATAATAGCAATTACCAGTTGAAATATGAAAAGCAGCGGAAATATGTTAACATGAAACATTGTTAATACATACTACACTTCAATAAACACATATGCATTTCGATAAAGAAACAAGTATTTCACTCGCATTCAAGTCATGAGGAAAAAATTACAATTAAGAAATTACGACTTAGAACAACATGCTCTGCATCTTATTATTTACTCACAAAAAGTAAAATATTCTACGCTGAGGAAATAAATAGTATCGCATCGCTGAGTGTCTACGTGATTCTTGGAAGCCTCCGGCGCACGATGCTGTTCCAGATGATTTCAGATCGTTCTACGCAGCAGAATTACGTAACGCCCCTTCCAAGCGTTACACGACTGCTCTAACAGCATCAAGGCCCGTTTGCTCACTACACTGCAAGGTGTAAATACTGGATTTCAAAGCGGCCGAGTTCAGTTACATCTGGCGATGTTAGAAGTGCGCTTCGGTGTTATTGTGTCCTTTTATTGAGAGTGATTATTGTGTTAATTAGTGCAAAATTGTATTACGGTAGCATTTGTTGTTGGAGAACTTTAATTTGAATAATTTTATGAGAGTGTTTTTTTTATTATTTTTTACTGCTGTTTGTGTCTAATTAAAGTTTGTAATTAGTGACGTTATTTGTATTATTATTAATTTTATTATTATAAGGAATAAAATCCTGTTCTTCTTCGTCTTCTTCTTATTCTGCTTCTTCTTCTGCTTCGGCTTTTCCTCCTCCCCTCCTCCCCCTTCCCCATCATCTTCTTCTTCTTCTTCTTCAAGGACAGATCGAAGTAATTATACTCGTATTTCAATAACAATATAAATTTATGTATTATGAATAGGTAATGTTATTCTAATATGTGTTATTACCGTGATAATAAAGGCAACATTATAGATGTGTCTGAAACAGTGTTAATATAAATTACTCACTACTTATAAATTAACAAAATAAATGATAAAAATATATTAAAGTAGCATAGTTTTGAAATTAAGTAAGGACTCGTTTAAAACTCTGCCTTTATTACGGTCCCGTGTAATTGGATTGAACAATTATACGATAAGCTATTATTTTAAGTAATAAATTGCGCTTTGCTTCATCTGAAGTGATATAAATCTTTGTCGTCAGCAACAAGAGGGTTCTGAAAAGGACGAACAAAAAACGATGACAATGAAATATTGTAAGAAAGAACAGGACAAATGAAGCGTAAAAGTTAGTCTTTTATCTCTGTGGTAAATCATTTGACACATTTCTACAATCCTTGTTGCTTTCGTTTCCGCGTAACTTGTCATTGTCTAAATGATTAATTTAATTATTATCTGTTTACACAAATTGTTAAATTTAATTTAATTCATAATTTTATATACATAATATTATGTAATACATAATACATAATATATGTATAATATTTACTGTATTTCTACCGTCGTGTGACTTCGTGTTGCGTTCAATTGATTATCTTTACGCATTTCGAAACATATGTTTCGTTTTCAGAATAAAAATCACTCAAAGTGAGGTCGCTAAACATCAAAACTGCAAATATTAAAAACAGTTCTACACATATTTGTACTACGTGAGTGCGCACTCGAGTGGGACCGATCGTCAAAGAACACGGAACAATTTTAAATTATACAAGTTTCTTCTACTTTAAAAATTTTTTGAAACAAACGAACGATACTATAGACGTACTGTAATTACAGAAAAGCATTAAATGTCGATAAGAATCGACGATTGAGAAGTTTTAATTCTTTCACACTGCTAGCAGTAAACGTATTAGAAGCTGCAAGAACATAAAGTGCCACTTATTGTTTGTCCCGAGACAACACTGACAGAGTTGGTGAATGGTTCGCGACACAGTAACAAGGTTACAACTTATGTAGTACATAATTTGAACACAAGTCTCTTTTTACCTCTTTCACATGCGTTTATTGCATGTTCAAAGGGTATGTTATCAATATATGATAATACTGATTAGCCACGTGTGGCTATGTGTAGAGACGTTTCAGAGTAGAGAATAAATTTAATGTAAATTTATTGTGTACTTTCTGTGGTAAGAGAACATCAACGGAATTAAAAGTAATTTTTTAGGAATTATTTTCAAACATATGGTAACTCGTGACGAATACACAACATGACATCAGCACAACCGTTTTATTCTTCTTAAAAATCTTCTTTCGCTTGTTTATATTTTTTCTTGATTCTAGCGTACTTTATCTTTCTTGTATTTATATTCTATTTTGCACGTTAAAAACTTACGTCACATTCAAATATTCTTTTCAGTACTGTTCCATGATTTTACTCATTTTATTTCTCATTGTATGTTTAAGTTCAACTACCATTATGATATCAGAATATGTACTCACTGACTCTTTTCATTAAATTATCGTACATCATTAAGCACACGTAATTTTTGTGTAATTTTCCTAGAAAATTATTTCTCTATATTGTCTTGAAATCAATCTACTGAAGAACTCGTTTGAATTGTGTGCTTTTTCTAAACATTCACAAAGATTTATTGTACAGTTCTTTCAACAAATGAACCTATTTTCTCCACTTCTGGTATTTTAGGGTATCTTAGCGAGTGTACTTACGTTTTGTAGTAAGTGTCTGTTATAACGACAGGTCTTTTTATGGCGCGTGCGTTCAGTACATCTGGTATGACACACTAAGTTTATCATTTTTAAGATTGCTATAGTGTTCTATATAAAGCAAAAAAATTTTTTTGTGTGTTTGAGGGATTAACACATACTACAAGACAGAACCATTTTATTCATAAAGCAATGTAAAAATAAAACAAAATTTTAAAAATTTATTTTTGGATTAAAGGTTATGTTAATTCTTCAATTTTATAATTTGCTAATCACTTTAAACCGACTCTATAACATTAGTAGATTTTTTATAATATAAAAAATACATAAATATGAATATATTATATTTTTCATAATATAATATATTTTTTCATAATTTGTAGTTGTTTTTATCATAATATAATTTCACAAATGTTCTTCAACGTGCACTTTTTCCAACCTTAATACGACATTCGACATACGAATACGACTCTCATTCATTTGTTTCATCTCGTGTAGGTCCAGCTTCACGGAAACATTCTACAGGGCAAGGCGAGTGATGAATGACATTCTTGTGTAAACGAGCAGCATGGCCAAGGGGCAACGCACGGCAGGCAATGATGACTCAGGAATCACTGACTCAATAACCTAACATGAGTTAGGATTTATTATTAATTAGAATCAAGGTTTGTATCAAATTGACATTACAATATTCTCTCTCATCGGTCTACCATTCACAGATTGTTGGGTGACTAAATACTGGCTTCCTCAGAACCTCTTCTTTAGTGTTATCTTCTTTGTTTTGCTGTAACTTCCTGTTACCATGCTATCAACTATATTTTCCGTGAATTTTTTCCTTGGCTGCCCTACAAACTTCTTCTTTTTTGTTTTACATTCCGTGATGGTAAACAGGTATGCATTAGACCAATTTATTTACTTCTTCTGTTAAATAAGTGTTTTCACATTACATTCTTATTTACGTTTTTCTAATTTATTTTCTTCAAGCTTACCTCATTCCAGGCTTTCTCTTTATATGAAATATTCTTGAGCCATTTCTAACAACAAATCTTAAAAGCCTTCAGTCTGTTCGCCTCTTTCATTTATCAATTTTCTACGTCTCCGTTCCGTACAGATGATCCCCTGTTACAGTACTGTTATTGTTTGGTGTGAGTAGCCGCCTTTACTTCCTGTTGAAGGCAATAATAAAATAAAATAAACCTCCGCTCCACAGTCCGTTAAGGACCAAGGCTACCGCGCGGCATTTGTGTTAGTGTGACGGTGTATGGCTAGTACTACGCGCCACCAGCCGCTAGTTGCGGTATTCACGGCCAGGAGGCGGCGCTGTTATCTCAGCGCCTACTCAGTTTGCCTCACGACGCTGAGTGCACACCGTATGGAGCCTCCGCCGGGAATTGAATCCGGGACCACGAGCGTATCAATCGCCCGCGTTAGCCACTAGCCCACCTGGAGGCTCCCTGTTGAAGGCAACTTTAGCTTAAACTATTATATATTTAATATCTTCCGTGTTTCTTTCATCAGCTGTTACCCCACGTCCTAAGTACTTGAATATATTGACCTATTTCAGATCTGTTTCACTAAAATGCTTGATTTGTATATTAAGCTCTACAGTGTCCCTGGCAGTAACGTCACTTTCATTTCCTTTTATTTGTTTTCATCTTGCACTTTTATAAAATCGATTAAAAAACAATCAACTAAATGGAAAATTAAAATAAGCCTACTCCCAAGAATGCCGGTATAGCACACGGTACCGAGTATAGCAATAATTGTTTAATTAGTTCCCCGGAACTGGAACTTGGAAGTCATCGGAACGAATGATAACTACAATTCGTAATACGACTGGGTTGTTTCCGTTTGTTTCTTCGTTCATTTGGATTAGGAATCGAGGAATAGCGAGCGAGTGATCATATTCGTGCGTTCGTTTATTCATTTTTACTATAGGCATGCAGTGGCTAACTGAGAACAGCAAGAGCAACTAAATCTTATTCCACCGTTTGTTTGTTCATCCCACTACTCGTTTGCATTTGCTAATGTAGAGTAATGATAAATTTTGCAGATCTGCTGACTTGATTATTAGTTTCTTGCAACTCACAATTTAACACAACAAAATTTATTTGTTTTGTTCGTACACAATAACAAATGTAGGTCTGTTTACAACAAACGCACAGGATGTAAAATGTATTCTTTTAGAAGGTATAATGTAATTTTTCTACATTGCACAGCACTGGAATACTAGCCATTATTCGTTAATATCACTCCATAATAAAAGTTTGCGGTTCAGAGTTGATGTTTAGATATATTAATAACGCTTAAAAAAAAATCTATGACTTTGAAAGTTGCAGATTTAAGATTTTCCTTCGCAATAGAAAATAGGCAAAAAAGTGTGGATCTTTATGATGTACCCACTTCTCCCATAAATTATAGAATAAATATGATTGAAAAAATAAGATAAGGGCGATTTAATTTTCTCGTTTATTAATAAATATTTTTAACAACTTCCAAAATTTATTTATGTGAAAAAGTTGTGGTATCTTTACCTTTACATATTTATCTAGGAATATTTGTGGTACTATTCATAGGCATCTTAGAAATAAGACAAGACACAGCACTAGTATTAAATTTTATGAAACAATTGCAATTGACACATGCGAGTGAGGACAAAAAAGGTCATGACACAAAAAGAATGCGGCAAGATGCTAAAATGCAGTTTCTTCGAAGTACTTTAAACTATACATTGGAAGAGAGAACAAGGATTAAGAATATCAAAGCAGAACAAGAAGTGGAGGACGTAAGTGCAATTATTTCAACTTACAGAAGTCAATGGTGGGATTATCTGCAAAGGATGAGAGAGGATCGATTGCCGAAAACGGCACTAAACTATACAGCCATTGATATACGCTTAGGTTAATAAAAAAAGTGAAGTCACTCTTTAAAAGAGAATATATAATTATGATATTTAGAAGAACCTATTTCAAATAAACCTTTTAGTTATCGCTTGTTAAAACACATTGTTTACAATCTTGTTAGTGTTCTACAAGTATATTTACTTGTTAGTCTGTGACATTAACAAGAGTGAAAAACTGTTGGTTATGTGTGTCAAAGCTGGATTAACTGAGATCCGGTTCTTACGCATCTCGGAACCGTGTCTTAAATTCAATCAAAAGAACCGGCTCGTTCATGAACGATCCACTAGTAATATCAACACGTAAACATACAGAAAAAAAAATCGGCGGGGGCTGTGTCGGAGCCACGGCCGCAAATATTAAGAGCGTAGAATACGTCTGTGTGCTTTAGGGTTGCTAATGTGTTATGAATAAAATGAACAAACACATATTAAGTTTTACAAAGTACAAAATTTTACACAATCGATGTCTATACAGTCCGGCGTTGATATAGAAGCGATTACATCATCCACTTGCATAGGCTCGGGCGCCCCAGCTGCAGATGTACTGGCGCCGTCGTTGATCCGCTCGGACGCCTTCATTCTTTTACGTTCCCGGCACCGCTTCACTCTGTCATATGGTGTTTTACGGGTATCACTGGATTGCTCTTGAGAATCCCTTTCCAACCGTATACGATCTCTATATTTTGATTTGGCTTTTTGACGAGTATAGGCCGACATTGCATTATTTATTTTAATTTTTTATTTTAACACCATATATATTCACTATAACTATTTCACACTAATGTTTTATATACGCAATCGATAGATCTTGACGAGAGCTGACGATTGAAACTCAAACGAACGTCCTAGCTTCTCCGAGTCAAAATTTATACTAAACGGACATTATGTGACGCAGCGAAACGACCTCAAAATGGCGGCGCTTCCCCCTCCGCCGCGCGCGATGCGTCACGGTCCTCACTCAACGTAACGAATTCTTTGATCCTTTAGCTATCGAGTGGTGTAATTAAATTTTGGATGTAGATGATAGGTATGTAGCTGCAACACCAAACTGTATCCCCCGATTTTGTTATCATCAGTTTTCTAAATTGCCTCCCACTATGGAAGCAAATTTAAGACGTATTCACGTCAAAATTACATGGTGACCCGTACAAGTTACATGGTGGTAAAATGTAGATACTCCTTTTTAAATGCAAACAGGTCTGTTTCTGGTAGTCTGTAGTTGAGCAGTACCATTGTTAAATAGCACAACAACCTAATGCTGAGACTAATTCTGAGGGAAGGTTTTACGCAATACGTAAGGACGGACGTAAATAACTTTACGACGCATAATAGAAGTACACTAACCTATACAGATGCTAACGTTTATGAACAGTTTTAATCAAAAGAAGGCAATTTAAATAATTAATCAGCTGTATTGTGTTTTCAGTTACTGGCACATATTAACTCTGTTAAGCAGTTATTATTTTAAACGTTATTTCAATTTTAGTGTATAAGATGCCGAAAATAAATGTTTAGTAACGAGCAGTTGTATACAGAAGTGAACGTTAGAAACACAGTTAATTACTTGCCTTCAGTTTTCTTTAAAGATTAATCTCAGCATTTTGTGGAAACAAAAAGTTTCAACTTTAAATCACTTTCCCAGATAAATTATCGTTTTTTCCATGTGATGCACAATAAATCTTCGCTATTGACAACGAAGGAGCCTGTATTAAAAGACAAAGAGTATTCTAATGAAATATTGTTAGAGAACTTAAGGGACAAATGAGACTTAAAATTTATCTTCTATAAAATTTGTCTTCTACTTTAGAATTCATGTATTGAATAATGTGTTCTACGCTTCGTTAAAGAAAAAGAATTTTAATTTTTTGCAATATATTTATATGTTATTTTTGGATTATATTGCTCATTTCAGTCTGTCGATTTATTGGCCAAGAAGAATAAAAGACACGTATCAAATGAAAACTGATTATTTATGTTGTCAATAATGCACAAATATCTAAAAGCATTCTGCTTATACGGATTTTTAACTGTTTCAATAATTATTTAAATTATTGTATAATCTAAACCTTCTCCTCCTCCTTTTTTTTCTTCTTCTTTCCAGGATCAGGTGTTGCTACCTGTCCGATCTCTCACGTTGTGTTCCTTCATCCTTAAGATCCCAATTTTTTTTCAAACAGGCTCTCCTTCTCCGTCCTGGTTCTACTGCTCATCAGATCGGCTTTTACGTATTCTGACGTTGACCCAGAATATAACCAATTCTATTCTTATGCTGTGGTTTTTAAGTCTGTGTGTTCTCGCACATCGCCTCACAAATCCAGCGCCAAATTCTCTGAATCTCCTCATCAAGTTTGTACAAACCGTTATGTCTCGGTTGTTGAAAGTGAAATTTGATATAGGTAATTTTGATCCTTTTTTTATGTAGTTTCCTATAAAATCCATAACTTTTGTTTTATGAGTAAAAATATTTAAATACTGTGTTGACCAGCACGATACTGATTAAGTTTTCGAATAGATTTCTGCAATTTTTCTCTGTTCTTCCATTGTGTTCTTGAATTTTGGCATTAGTTGTTGCATATTTAGTCACCTGCGTAGAAAAGAATGCTAAAACACTTATGCGTTTATTTGAATACTTACTTGTATGTCTCATTTCCACATCTTTATAAGCCTGTATAAATATTGATTAAAAAGGTTGATGATAAAATACACACCTGACAAACATCCATTGTATAAAGTATAAAGTAAGATTATACAACCATTCTTCCATGTCCAAATTCACTTAAAGATACTGCTGTGACTTGCCTTTTGGTCACCAGAGGTTTCTGTTCTTCCAATCACTACGCTGCAAATCTGTTTTCTTTATCTCATCTTGTACGCTCTCCTTCCACGATCTCCTGTGTGAACTTCTTTTTCTGCGTCTAGTTGTAACTAAGTTAACAACTTTTGGGACCAACAATGGTCAGGCATTCGGTCCACATGGCAATACCATACGAGGCGCTTCATACAACACCTTTTATAAATTAACCATATAAGAAAACGAGGTTTTTTTAAAACTTTTAACTCTTTATCTCTAAAACCGTTGCCACGAATGATGCTCTGCGTGTGTATACCACTAACTCTTACAAATTTAGAGGATCACAGTCAATCGTACACAATTACAAAATGGGCAAGCGTTTGCTACGATCTAAGCACATAGAGTAACTCCCTTTACGGGAAGCAACAAAATAAGCCAGTATAAAAATATCATCAGTAATTTACTTTTATAAACGTACGTATTTCGACAAAATGACTTGATACCTGACCTGCGTGGGAAGTTATAAGAAATAAAAATCTGCATTTAAGAAAATCTTGACTTTCAGTAACGTACTTTTCCTCTTACTTATTAATCTTTAAAAATACATTAACATTTGTTTTAATAGTGTAACGAAATATTAAACTTCGATTGTTTACCAAAATAAAAATATTGTTTGTTACCAAAAATAATAAATTTTTGGTGTTTTGAAAAAATTGAAAAATATTGTTTTTGTTGTTGTTGTTCTTATTATTTAATAGTCTAATTAATTTTCGTGATGTGTTGGTGTAAAAATTTTAACTCTGTTATTCCTGTTTTGTCAATTATATCACCTTTTGGTAATTAGAATTGAGTTCCGCGTTAACAGGATTGTCTACGGCACTGATCGATTAGCGGTTCTTCTTCTGATAGGATTCTCCTTTCTCCTTTGTATCTGCCGCTTTTCGTGTAGCCCGTTGGTAAAATATTCTATTATGTTACGCTAATAATAATTTTTGAAATAAATTTAAGTCAAAATTATGAAATTCCAGTATTTATTAACAATTCTTTAATGGATCGATATTAAATCGATATTTCAACAGTTGGTAATCGACTCTTATCTCAGGGCATCGATTATTTGGTTCTTTGAACGGTTATTTTATATAGTCAGAGAAGGGTAAGGTCAAGAAAGTATAACACTTACAAATAAAAAGCTTAATATTTAAAATTGACAAAGTTATTAATTATTATATAATGTTTATTAAAGAAAAATTCGAACCATCGAAGTCTTGATGATTATGTTGGTAATTGCTCGCGTTGAATGCTGGGAGTCAAAGAAGGCGGCTCATGGACTGCATGTGTTAAACGTATTCAGCTCGACGAAATTTTCTTTCAATAAATGGTGCCTTTTCAGTGTTTCCTCGTCTCCGCAATTGTGATTATCCTTTCTGGTGTTAGTAGTATGGTTCTGGCTTAGTGTCTTGTGATTCACTTTGATTAAATGTGTGTGATTATGTTTAATTTATGTTGTGCTATAAGGTCGAATCTTGCACTTCACTTCTCGTTATTAAGAATTATTTAGTTAGTCGGTTTAAGTTATTATATCACTCAATTACAGTTCCTTATTACTTGATTGGAATCGTGGTATTAAGAGTTCTCACTGATTTTACGTTTTAACTTCAAAATTTCGTGCTTTACTATTTTTTCTGTAGGCTAGGCTTACATACCGATCGCCATATTAGTTTGCGATATAGGTTAATAGTAGCACAAATCGCGTTTAAGTGGTCTCGATAAGGTCCAATAATTAACTAACTCATTCCCTTCGTCTCCTGACAAAGTCTTAGCCCATTTAATATTTGCAATACATTGTTTTAAATTCTTTTAATTTGATACCAAATAAGATAGTTTTAAAAAGTTTTTTATCAAAAATGCTATATTTCTTCCATTTTGAAACAGTAGGCTTAATTTTCACTTCCTGTTCTTCCCCAAAATGTTGCCATTTTATATGTTATATTTATGATTGTACTGAATCTAAGATTGACATATATGTTTATCTTCCCTTAATTTCTCTTAATTTTGTTAATTGGTCATTCTTTTAAATATTATCCAATAATTTATGACTCCCTACCTTGAAATCTCAGTTATTACATTTGCATTTTTTCTCCTAATTCTTCCTATCTTTTTACAATATTCTTTTAAAGTATAATTTAGATTATATTATTCTGTTACTGATTTACCTTACATAAATCTCATCAATTTAATTAGTTTACTGTACTTGATTTATCAATTATAAAGTAGTTTAGTTTTACCATTTGGCCTAGATTTTAATTGGTTTTACATTCAAAGTTTTTTTATTAATATAGCTTGTTTATACCCTTTCTGACCTTATATTCTAACACAATGTTAATTAACAATTCCTTACTTGACTACAAGAACATTTAGTATTGAATTCTAACTAATAATACATAATAATTATTTAACATCAAAACATGGTAATTAATCTCAGACATTCTAGTCCTGATTATTTTTAGTAACTCATAATAAACATTTTATAATCAAAGAATGGTATCCACCCTCAGACATTGCATCCTTGATTAAAATTATTAAACATAATAAACATTTTAAAATTATAGAACATGACTCTCTATTTTCAAGATTGATATATAGAGTTCATTGGTTTCTAGAAACATAACACATTTGTTTCTTCATCTTTACACCTTTCTTACAATTACTGGGGTACAGTTCCTTCTGTTTTTTTATTTTATTTCAGGGATGTATCCCTTGTCACTTTACTTGCTAACTCCCTACTCTCTATGTATCATACTCATTTCAAAGAATGTTCTTACATAAAGAGTGGCACTTTATTAGAAACATTAGTTTTTGCCTTTCATCATACTATTTTATAAAATAGTATTCCTGAAGTTAAATTGAAACTTTAAAGTTGTTTAAAGGTTACACTTTTATTAAGTTTAACCATTCAATGCACCTTCTTGAAGTTTATTTACTATAATATAATAACTTACACTTGTCCCCTGTTAATTCTTGATACTATCACTAATCAGTTTTAATAGTTTTATATTATCAAGATATTATTTATGAAGGACTGTTAAGATTTGTTTTTTATTCTTTATAAAATAACTTTTATGGGTGCACTTCCACTTATAACTCTAAACACTTTTGTTTACATTTAATTTACATTATTTCTCTTTTTGGGTGTTATACTTTCATATGTGACATTAAAATTCTTTGGGGGGTTTTTGCCTTCTCCTTGCTGGGTTTCCCTTGAGTATGTATTGTAGTCTTCTCCTCCTACTATTTTGTATCTTCCACCTCATTTTCTTTTTATTATGTACGTTGGTTTGTTTTGGGTATCTTCCTTATTCATTCTTCGTTTCTTCATTCTCCTATAGTTATTATGTACGGGGTTTCGTTCTGGGTAATTTCCTTACTCATTCTTCGTTTCTTCCTTTCATATTGTCATTATGTACGTTGGTTTGTTGTGGGTATCTTCCTTACTTACTCCTATCCTACCTGGGTATTTCCTTATTTTATTTTAGGTTTTAATTTAGTTTTCATTACACATTTTTGCTGCATAGTTGCTTTTTCTGTATTTTTACTTCTTCAGGTTATAATAGTATTTTAATTTTGATACTTATTATTTTTCATTTGGATTTTTCTTTGATAGTCAATTTACTTGATTTTTATTGATGATCACATTGCATTCTTTATTTAGTGGATAATCTGTCATGCTACAATAGTAAGAACATATTATTAATTTTCTGACACATTTGTTTTATACAATTATAAAACCATATTGATCAATAAATCTAACGTACAATAACGATAATTACTATTTTTTTACCATTTGTAACAATTATATTACGTTTTTTAAACATTATATTTTGCTTAAGTTTGGGGCTTGGCTAGTCATCTTTAGCCCAACGACGTCGACCAGGATTACAGCTCATAACCATGCACTGTTGTAGAATGAGGTTCTCACCTATATTTAGTTTAACAATGAAAATGTTAATTTATTCACACATACACGAAAAAATATCTTAGCCAGTAGCATCTTCAGTTTGCAGTAATGCAAATGGCAACCATTTTGGTTCACTCAAGTATGCTCGTTTTACTAGATGATGAATGAATCAGTTGCTACAGACCATCTTCACGTTTGTGGCTTCCCTTGTGGCAAGCCATTCTTATTCTATTGCCCATCTCCTATAATTAACTCTATAAAAACCTACAAATCATTTTTATCACAATTAATACACTAGGGTTTTTTATCAACATTTTTATCACAATTGATACCTTGTTTCTGTACTTACTTGGCGCCTAAGAAAAGAATTATTATTATTAGTATTCTATACTACGTGAATAATATGTTACGTAATACATTATTGTTATGTTTATTTGCGTAAATTAGAATTTATTAGTCTTAAGAATGATAATATTCAGACGATATAACTTGGATGAGCAGGAGTTGCAAACAAGTCTGTCAAAATAAACAAGACAGGCAAAAGAAATTATTATTATCAGCCGGGCTGTTAGCCCGTGATCTATAGTTGTCGTCATTTACAAACGTAATTTATTCGTTGATACTACTTTCCAGGTTAGGTAGTGCCGCTACAAAAGTTTATAAAAGTGTAGGCCTTCTCAGGGAAAACACATAGTCTTAACCTAACCTCTGAGGTGATTTGACGGACACCGTGCCAACCCAGACACTGATTGTGGCCTCCGATGGTGGGGCCAAAAAAACCTTTTTCAATAACGACAACTGTAGACCACGACCCAAGAGTCCGGCTGACAACAATAAGGTCAGCATTGTTGAAGCCGACCTCGATAGCTTACGAACTTGCAGGCAAAAACTTGTTTTGATCCACTCGGTTCCAACTTTTTTTGTTGTCGTATATTGACAGAGCTTACTTTTCGAAGAATCGACGCTAATTACAAGTTTTGCATACACTGGGCCAACCAACGTGAATACTGGGAGATCTCCCCAGTCATGCAGAAAATAACAGGTATCAAGAAAGACATAATAAGGAAGAAGAGAGGAACTATTTTTTTGCGGGCAAAGAAACAAAAGTGGCTTTCATCAGTCTACTGAATAGAGTGATGATTTTTGAAATTCCTCCTTTGCGATGAGCATATCTTCATATATCCAATATTAACAACGCATATGCCGGAAATTTAATTACAAAAAATAATTCACTATTCTTATTGCACGAAGCAATATTTTTATGTCTTTGGCATAGTAATTTGGCTTAATTCATACACTGCATTTCCATGGTTCAGAAACGATCTCGAACCATTACACACAAGATGTCGTTCCGTACCACACAACTGCCACCAGAACTCTACTGGGATAACAGTTCCAACATTATCTTGGATTTTCATTTCATAGTCTTTTAATTTCCAACACGCCATCTTTGTTAAAATAACATCTATTTTTGTCTATGTGTAATTTTAAGTGACAATCATAACGTCTAATATTATGAAACTTTGATTATCTTTTGTCAGTAATTTGAATGTAGTAATTAATAAGTGTCACTCTTTTTGATTCTGCAATTTTTTAATTAAAAAACCTATTACTGAGGACGTTTTAAGAGTAATGTAATTGCATAATCAACAGCACAGTATGAATATCGTTCTGATTGTGTTTGTCAGTTGGCCAAATGTTATGTGTGGAGCGTTGCTTTATATGGTGTAGACACATGGGCACTGAAGAAGGATGATGAGAAAAGATTAGAAGCATTTGAGATGTGGGTTTGGCGAGCAATGGAAAAAGTGAGGTGGGTTGATAAAGTAAGGAATGATAAAGTTTTAAGAAGAATAGGGGAAGGGAGAAGAATCCTGAAGGTAACAGAAAATAGAAAAAGGAAGTGGTTAGGTCACTGTTTAAGAAGAGACTGCTTGCTTACAACGGCCATGGAGGGTGTCATAGAAGAAAAAAGAAGAGGACGTACAAGAATGAAATTAATAGATACCATTAAAATCAGAGGGTGTTACTAAGAAATGAAAAAAACTCTCATGCGATAGGACAGCTTGGAGAACTTTTATCATATGAAGACCTGTCTTAGGGCAGAACACCAAATAATGTTTGTCAGAAGGCAACGATGACGAGTCTCATTTTAATAGACGCTGTTAACATACTAATAAAGGAACAATTATAACTATGTCATAATTCACATTAATTTAAATTGCACACCACTCATTAACAACACAAATTAAATACAAATATATTAACGTACCATTGTTTTGATATTAAGTAAATACAATAAAGAGCCTTTAATATCGTTTGCTGTGATTAGATTCACCAATTATACGATAAGGTTTTACTTTGTGTAACAAATTGCACTTTCCTTCATCTAAAGTGACATAAATGTATGTCGTTAGCAACAAGAGAGTTTCACAAAACGAACAAAAAAGGACAAGTGAAGCGGAGAAGCTAATATATTCTCGTCTACCTCGAGGATAAAACAATATTTGCCACATCTGTGCAATCACTGTTGGTTTCTTTCCCGTGTAACTTGTTCTTCTTTAGAAGAGTAATTTAATTACCTGTCTACACTACACTGTTAAGTTTAAATTAGGTTATAATTTTATTGGGTAATTTATATTTAATTTAAATCGGTTCTTTTGAAATTAGATTGTTGTTTAACTTGATTTTTATGTATTTAATCTAAAAACAGTCAAACGACCTAATTATTCTACGATGAAATGGAAGCAGCCTTAACTTTTGCAAAATAAACACCAGCTAAAAAAATAAAAATTAATTTTATTAAACATCAGGAGCTTAGATGTGTACTGATGTGGCCGATAGGCTCGACCGCCCGGAGGTGTGGTCCTTGGCGGCTACATTTTTTGCAAAAATCGGCGAATCCTCCTACCCGCATCTCCGTGAACTCGACAGTATGGACCCATGGTTCTCAGGGGGTGTGCAGCGGCACATTACTGTCCCGCGAGATTCGCTAGGTGTGTCGCGAAACTTCCGAGACTTTGTGACACTGCTGGTAAAGTAATTAATATAATTTTACTCAATATTTATTCTGACTTAAATCGGTTGATTCATCGACCTGTAGTAAAAATACTCGACCGTCTTTTAGCTTTTCATGTACATGCAACTGAATATATCAAGACATGTCACCAATCAGCCGGGAAATAGTATTGTTTGACAATGTAACCAAGGATATTTCCATTTCTGCGTCGTCAACTAACATCGATTTCACTATTGCCTTACAAGGAGGTAAAATTACATCCTCAGCGACAGTGCGCGACTGCATTTTTTCGCAACTATTTCGTCAACTTTATTGAGTACAAAAAGCCATTTGTACTTTTTCAGAAATAGTTTCTCTTCGTACCATAGCTTTTGCTTGCTTTGCTTCCGATGACAACAATCGGCTAAAATAGCTCTTAACTTTTCTAGATAAGTGACTATGTTTGGTAATCAAATGTCTTTTCAATTTACTAGAAACCATACCTTCGTTGCTAAGTTTTTCTCTGCACACGACACATTCTGGTACAGGACGGTCTTCAGGTCCACTGAACGTAAATCCAAAGTTTAAATAACTAGCTTGGTACCTACGGACTGTTCTCTCTGTGCCTACTGATTTCACGACACTTACACTTAGAGTGTCGGTTCGCTCTCACTTTTTGTTAATGTTAGATTCTGTTACTAACTAGTCTTCAACTTTTTTCTTTTAATCAGAAACTTATCCATACTAAACTTTGGTTTTAAAAAAGAAAATTAACTCACTAATTATTGAATTACACATGTGCCACGTGTCAGAACACGGACAAAATGGCGTTACGATTGCAAGCGCATAAAAAACTGACTGCTGAAGGCAAGCTGAGCGCGCGCAATACTGAGTAGGGTGGGCCGTAAAAAAATGTTATTTATTTATTTTTTTATTTTCTACACCGCGATAAGCTTGCCCTTATGACAGATAAGTAAAATGAGAAAAGAAAAGGAAAAATTGGTTAATATTTTCTTGTCGCGTATCAACCTCGAAAATTATAAAAACTGATCAATTTAAAAAAATTTTCATAATAAAAAAAATTGTTCTACGTAAGTAAAACACTACAGCTTTAGATAAGTAATGAATAGCACAGGGAAGTTAAATAAAATAAAATAATAGATATTTTTACATTTATTGGTCGCGCGTTGCGCCTTGAAACCCATTTTTTACTTTAAAATTGCAAATTTTCCATGTTGACATAAAATAGTTAATGACAAATGTTACAAGCTATAGCATTATGTCAATAGTCTTGTACTCATTTTGTTACTTGGTATTTTAAACCTCGATTTGTGCGAAAAACGTGGCATGATAGATCGTGAAAGAAACGTTGTTCTGATGAACCCATCCCTGGCATCAACGACTTTGTGTGACGGTTCTGTCACCAGCTTCACACACAGTGCCACTGCTTGCGTATGACATGGAAGCTTGTCAAAATTTCATTCAGCTGCTGTTTCTGATTTTATAACAGATGAAATCTCATCGCTTACTCTTCCCAGCAAAGGTAACGGCGAAAGATTACAGGTACTCCAGTCTATCATTTCGGTCTAGTCAGTGGCCGCAAGACTTAGTTTCGGTGTCACAAAGCTCCTAATTGACTTTCCCTTAGGAGCTTTGCTTTTCGCTTTCATTATTCTTCTGAGCCCTAATCTTTCATCTACAATCATACTCAAAACCAAAATTTTTGGATGAGCAAAAAATGAGTTACGTTCAAACACAGGGTCTATTACTTGAAGTAAATTTTCATATATGAAACTTGACGTTTCTATAGCTTAAAACACATGTTTAGGGCTATCTGTAAACTACTTACTTTTCGTGATATTAAAGCAGACAGGTATTTAGAATTTTAAGATGAAAAACTAACAGCTTATGTGCATTTGAAGGTTTTATCGCACTTACGTAGAATCTGAGAACTTTGTTTGCCCTAGCTACATCTTGAGTGTGTAAGAGGGCCGGTATCACGAACAGACAAACCTTCTGGACATCTATCTCATTTTCTTGCAGTTATATTGTCAAACAGGTATTGCTGATCATTGCTTAGCACATTCCAGTCAATTTCAGGAATCTCACACTGAATGGTATCAAAATTTTCCACTCGAAGTTTATCACATCCACTAAGCTACCAGCCCATTAGACCAGAAAAGGATTTAGGCCCTGAGGTGTCACCATCAAGTGTCTGAAATAAATGTATGAATGGCAATTCATTGAAATGCAAGACATACACCCCCTCCCCCACTGCAGTGGCCTTTTCATATGTAGTCAATCAAACGAATAACGTCAGTTTCCCAGCCTGTGTTAGTTTACCGTACCGTCACACCCAATTACGTCAAGTTCGTCAAGGGATATCTCAAGTGTAGACAAATGAGAAATAAAGCTATCAAGAATATCACTAGCAGGTTTCGAAGATGGCTAAACATGGCCTGGTTCTTGAATAAGAGAATAGTGTTCTTCTTCTTCAGTTCTGCGAAAAATTTCGAATAAAGCTTATTAATTAAGAGAGTTTTATGTTTTCTGCCGTCAATGTAGAGTTTTTGCAGCTGTTAATTTCTAGCCTCACTCTGTAATTCTGTTCGGTTACGTTTTTTATTCTTCTAAGCTTGTTTTTAATTGACGCTTCTTTCACGATCCATCATGCCAGGTTTTTCGCACAAATGAATGTTTAAAATAGCACGTAGCAAAAGGAATAAATAAAAGTCTATTGACAAACTGCAATAGCTTGTAACATTTGTCATTAACTATTTTAAGTCAAATTGATAACATAACAATTTTTCAATTTTAATGTTAAAAAAGCGTTGTTCAGGCGCAATGCGCATCCAATAAATGTTGAAATGTCTATAATGTTTTTAATTTATTTTTCTTTCCTGTGCTATTCATTACTTACCTAAAGCTGTAGCATTTGACTTACGCAGAAAAACTTTTTTTTAATTACGAAAAATTGTTAAAATTGATGTTTTTATAATTGTTGGTGTCGATGAGCGACCGGACCATATTAACCAATTTTTTATTACATTTTTTATTTTACTTATCTGTTATAGGGGCAAGTTTTCCGCGGTATAGCAAATCAAAAAAGTAAAATGAAGTAAAGTAAAATTTGTTTTCGGCCCACCCTAATACCGAGGCTTCTGCATTGTTGGCAACTCGTGTGTTAGTGTACCCCGGGAACAAATTACAAAGGGTACTGTGCCATGAAGCAAAACAGGTTGATCACCACTGGTATGGAGACTGTTCCTCCACCTCCCCGAGTCATACGCTCTCTGGTGCTGCTGGACGATTTCCACTCTTAATTAAACAGGGCGAAGCAGCAATCAGGGAGCAATCACGTATGTGTTGTCGTTACCGGGACTGCATCCGTCAAATCAAAACTAGGGCACATCCTTCCCGTAATTGCGACCTAAACTTTGAACTGAAATTTTCAATACCATCTTCTTGCGCACACGTAACTTTTTAACATATTTAATTTCTCGTTATTAAGCAGTTACCGAAACTGAATTTGCCCTCTTCATGTTTATTTTTGTACGTTAAGGTACTTAGAAGCTACCCTTCTAATAGTTTATCAAGAAGGGCAACCTCTCTGTATAAAATAGGCAAACAAAAACGTATTTACCGTAACAGTTCGTTGAATTTATTTACTCAGTTTATTAAATTATTCCTGTTAAACTTTAACGGTGTGGCGTTCAAGGACCGTAGTTGTCCGATTGACAACTCTTCAGCCGACCATTAATATTGCAACATATTTTTGCAGGTACTCTTTTCACATGAAGTTAACGGCTGAATTATGTGCATGTATCTTAATTCCACACTCATCCCTAAGATCCGTAACCGGGCCTTGTAGATTAGTAATTAGGAGCTGTACCGACTGGTCCACAAACCCCATTTTAGTTACCATCTGACATTTACTGTTTTTAATTCTTTCTCATGACAGTATTATACAATATGTTTAATTAAAATTAAGGTTACACTTGATAACTTTAAAGGCAACTGAGTTTGCACAATATTATTTGTCTTTAGAAACTTCAAGTAAAGCAGTGCTGTTTCCACTACACTTTTTTGTTCCAGAGTTAATGTGTTAATATGCAATTCCTTTCAATTTCTTTACTTCCTAATATTCTCTTTCTTCCTTGATCTCGTCCATATACACATACTCTTGTCTTCTCTCCCATAATTATATTTTCCTCAATCATTCCCGTGGGTAACGTGGTAAAGCAATTAGAATCTTATTCTAAATGACCACGCAGTTCTTTCCACTCCGTTAATTGACAATTTCTCCTTTACCATGATTGCTGTCAGCAGCGTTCTAACTTTGGCCATTCTTATCCAAATTTACACATTTCGATATTATGTCTGACCATAGTGTTTTCAGTTTTCTTCTTCGTCAGATGTCTCAAAACTTTCTTTTCTGCTGTTCTTAAAGTTCAGGCTTCCCAGGTGTAAATACAAATGCTTCAAATGAAACTTTGTGTAATTGCTTTACCTTTCCAGAAAAACACAGCTATACGCCAACAAAAATTTTCTACATCAAACTTGTTCTCGAAGTATGCTTTCAACATTATATTTTTGTCTGGTGTACATATGTGCCGTTCAGTGTCATTTTCAAGAACTTCAGTAAGTACTTGAAAAAAGTAGTTTGCATTAGTTTTTACCTCTAAGCTCCCGTTTATGTAACTGAAACTCCAGTTTTCCGTCTGCTGTGTACTTCAATCATTTTGTTTTTAATTACAGTAATTACATTAATCCCTAAGAATAATATTCATCGTACGCAGTGGTTAGTTTAGTTTTCGTCTTTGTTTTCTAATAGTGCAATATCATCCAAAATCAACTAGTCTCATAACATTTACCACTGGTTTCCTTCTACAGAAATTGTTTTCTTATTTCACCACATCTGCTTTCTGGAAACGTCTTTATTGAATGCTTTCCAGGTTAAACAGAAGTTGAGTCAAGCTCCGTTATCGTCTGGTACCATTTGATTTCATTGGTTATGCTTCACCCTGGCTTAAAAGAAAGGTGGCTGATTCTTGTAGAGCTACAGGTATATTACAACGACACAATGTATTAATTAAATGTAATCTAAATTGTGTAGTGGTATAGCTCATACAACATTACTGATAACGTGTATGTATAATTGGAGTTCAGGTGTAATTATAATAAGAGTAGTCCTTTTATGAATCGTAACATGTTTTCATTTCTTTATTCAAACGAAAAATAAAAATAAAATATAATAATAATATTTACTTCGTCATAAAATATTCATGTTTCTTTTTTCAATTGTTTTTTAAATTTTTTTTAAAATATTCATTCAATTGTTTCAATGTTTCTTTGTTGCCGTACATTGATCATAAAGTAAATCTTATATCTTATATCTTATATCTTATATCTTATATTAGCAACTCTATGTTAAACATTTCTTCGTTACACTATAAATTCTCGACTACTCAGTCTGAATGTGTGCTTTATAAATGTGTTCTTATTTACATTATTATTCTATGCTTGCCATACATCTTAAGGCTTTATAACATTTTAAATAAACTAATCGAATCGTTAGTCTTCTTCTATATTTCCAACTACTTTACTTTATACGCTTTCAATGAAAATTTAAAATTCTTAAATCAATTGTTGATCCTCCAAGCAAGGATTTAAATTATCTTTAAATTAATTGGTCATCATTAAAGAAAATTCTTACTATAGTTAAATTACATTCTCTTATCTCTATCTACATAATTTTTCTTTAATTTAAAATTTTTTAATTAATGTGTTTTCAATGTCTCTATTCTTTTATAATTATAAATTGGTTTTTCGTCACCTCAATTCTGCAGATTGTACCCATGTCCTACGGTGATCTGTCGGTCCCCTCCTACTGGATATCCTCTTGCGTTTTCCGGTTCCACTGGTCGTCCTCCAGTTAGGGATGCGACATCGATGTCGATGTTTTCAAAACATCGATGTTTTGATAAAAACATCGATGTTTTTAACATCGATTTATTGGAGCCGAGGTTTTTTAAACATCGATGTTTTGTGCTCGATGTTTTACGTTGTCGATGTTTTTTTTATGAAAAAGTACCATAATAAAAAAAATTAACTACACCACCATAATTTTCACAATCAATAAATTAAAATAAACATACTTTCAGACCAAAGTGACCAAGGGTGAAGGGTCTGAGTTAGGGATTAAAAATTATGTCTTGATAACTTTTGTTTTCTTTAAAGAATACAATAAAATGAAATATTCTTACTTAACTTCACATTCTATACTTTTGCATTACATTCAGTGATAAAACCATTTACAACTGGTACACTTCTTCGTCACTGCATGGTGTATCGAAACTACTGGGCACTCAAAACATCAAAGTACTAGTGTGTGTATGTTATTTGGACAGTACTCGATATTGTTTTACCTGCCTCAAGTAAGTTTTTAGTGCATCATGGAAATTCTGTGATTTGCGCTGACTCTAGCAACTAAGTTTTTGTCATTTGTGACAGCCCAATCAATGAGTAAAATTAAATGCCCCCCCCCCCCGAGCTAAATTAATGTTAGAGGTTACTAAACAGGTTTTAAAAAATGGATGTTAAAAACATCGATGGTTTTTGGGCGATGTTTTATTAACATCGTGTTTTAATATTGAACATCGATGTTTTGAAACATCAATGTTTTGTTGTCGATGTCGCATCCCTACCTCCAGTCACTCGTCCTTCATGGTCCCATCTGCTGGCTGCAGAAGGGAATGATGTGTTGCTCTGAATCAGCTGCTGTTGTTCTATTAACCGCCTCTATTGCTCTGCATATTATTCCTCTGCTTGATGTTCTCTCACCATTTGTCCAGAGTGTATATGTTTGTAGTTGTAGACTGTTTGTAGACGTCCGATAATTGTAGTTACTGTTCTTTTTTTATTACTTGAACTAACTTATTGTCCGTTAGACTTTAAAGTTTATAAACAAAAGATCTTGTCGATATTGGACATAGCGTCCAGCTATGCCTGAAATAATTAAAATTCGCTTCTCTGACGGACAGAGCTTACCGATGCAATTGAAAACTGATTGAAGAGTATTAAAAATTCTCGTCGCTGACGGACATAGCGTACCGCCACGACTGAAGACCGATTGAAGAGTAAATTTGGCTCTCCTAGGCTCGTATTTATATTCACCAAAAAACCACACCTGTCGTCACAGGATTCTGCAGGTCAGAAGCTGTCAGTGGCGTCAGTTCCCCCACCATCTTCCAATTCCACATATTCGCACATTTTTGCCAATTGCAATGTCTAATGCGGATTTCAAAGTGATCTAACATTGTCTTATTCAATTACACATATTATACGTAATTATCATAATGATCGCATCATTAGTGTAATTACTATGCTTTAAAAGTCGCACAGAATTCGTCATAATTCGTACTGAACGTCATAATTACATAGAATTCGCACTGCACATGTGTCTGATTTTTATGCATTTTTAGAAGCCTTTACAATCTTTCTAATATTTACGGTTTGCTTATAATTAAATAAAACTTTAATTTAGTATCTATTTGGGGTGATATTGCAAACTTTCATGCTTGAACAGGCCTCACGCACACACACTATTTACTCGTGTACACGCTCTCAGCGGCAATCGCGTGATCTTTCCTGTTGATTCCTGTTCATAATTCAGCTTTCAATTTCACACCTGCTTGTCTATTACATATTACTAAAATTAATTTAAATATTTATTTTATTTAATACATGCACATTACAGCATGTGCTTGTATTGTCGCAATATATTTGTATCTCCGTAATCAAACCGTTAAAAAACCCCTAGCTCTCTGAACATCGTATTGCACACTACGATGTCAACGACTTCTAGTTGTGAATAAGTACTATGGCTACACAGCTTTTTTAATGCCTTGCTTGGTTAAGGCTAACGCCAGGTACTCTTAGAAACTGCGTATCTTGTCGTCGTGTAAAACAATTCTCTGGGATACAATTGAATTCGACATTTAATTCATTATAATGCATACCGCATTATAACATAACATTCCAATTATTACTTCACTTACTATATTTGGGTCTAGCAAAACATTACCTGCCCAACATACGTATAAAATGTAGCGAGATTGTGATGTCAGTCATGTTGTTTACTGTAGTTTGTGCAGTACGCTCTGTTTGGTAAACGGTGTGTGTTGACTGACTGAAGCATAAAACGTGCCTAACGGTTTCATCATGGCAATGGACGATACCAACCTAAACAGTGCACGTGTTTCTAAACACGGTGGGTTTTATACCGGTTGTATCTGCAGCGTAGTACGTTCGTCTGTTACTAAGTATGCGGTTCAGCAAATAAATTAGTATTGTTGGTAAGAAAATGTTGTTAAAACTCAAATCTCAGAGCATTTTATCAAATAACATTAGTAAAACAGTTGAGTTACGTTACAAAGGTTTCGTAAAATATATTTTAAAAAAAACTTGGTACGTTTCACAGATTTTATTTAACTCTAACAGCTGTTTCGGCTACCTAAGCCATTGTCAAAGGGGCAAATGAGTGAAATTACTAAACACAGGATGTGAGTAAAGTTCGTGGTGGTGGCGTATCTGGAACATCTGTGTTGAGATGGAGAGGGGGTGTGCAAGAGACAAGGGAATGTCAGGTGTCTTTAAAAATTAAATACAATCATGAAATGGAAAAAATAAAATTAACTAAACTAAATATAATTTGAATGCAAAATATAAAATAAACTAAACTAAATAACAGCTTTTAGTAAAGGGGATACACAGAATTCAGTTTGTTCATTTGTTAAATTTTTGTTATTTATTTTTTTATTTATTTAAAATTAAAAAAAAAAATAAAAATTTTAACAAACGAACAAACTGAATTCTGTGTATCCCCTTTATTGAAAGCTGTTATTTAGTTTAGTTTATTTTATATTTTGCATTCAGATTATATTTAGTTCAGTTAACTTTATAGTTTGTTTTCAGATTATATTTAGTTTAGTTAATTTTATGTTTTGCATTTCATGATTGTATTTAATTTTTAAAGACACCTGACCTTCCCTTGTCTCTTGCACACCCCCTCTCCATCTCAACACAGATGTTCCTTGAACGCCCTAAACAGATGTCACTACCACCACCACCACCACCTTTACTCACATCCTCTGTTTAGTAATTTTACTCATTTGCCTCTTGACAATGGCTTAGGTAGCCGAAACAGCTGTTACAGTTAAATAAAATCTGTGAAACTTACCAAGTGTTTTTATACATTTTACAAAACCTTTGTATTAATATGTTTCACCAAGTGGCCAACGAGTCATCAATTAATATCGTGAGTTACATTAGTTGAGAATTATAATTGTACGTAGCTAATTAAAACAACTTCTGATTGCTTGGATACAAGAGTAGCTATAGTCTCCAGCATTTATAAGGGAAATTATCTATATAAGGGAAAGGATTTTAAAACTTATTATACGTTACGTAACTAGCAAACACTTGATTTGATATGCACACGTATAGAGAACACAACAACCCAAAAAAGGTGCTTGCAGATCCAGAACTCAGAAACATACCCATGTTCTACGAAAAGGACATACGTTTGTAGGGATGTAGTATTTCCGTCTGGGGTTACGGAATATATAGGAAAACGAAGTTGACTTGTAAAATAAATTGAAAGCGATAAAAATGAAAATCGGTAAATTACGGGATACGTTATAAATATGAACCAAAATTTAGGTGTTCTGAGTTTAATATTTATATAAAACTGTTAGAAACATGTTATTATCTAAATACTGGCTGGCTTTATGATAACTTTAGGATTGACAGATAAACAAGCAGGTAGCGGTGAAACTTAGAAAATGTTACGAAAAAACACTGAAGTAGTCCTGTACGCTAGTAATACTGTCTTCTTCTTCTTCTTCTTCTTCTTCTTCTTCTTCTTCTTCTTCTTCTTCTTCTTCTTCTTCTTCTTCTTCTTCTTCTTCTTCTTCTTCTTCTTCTTCTTCTTCTGCGCTCTCAGTGTTTACATATGTGGCATGTTTCGATTTCACAGTCCACTTTCCCATCCTTTTGTAGGACTTTCAATACTTTTCTTTCCTAAGGAGTAGCTAGGGTCGTAGGGCCGCAAATAAGAAAAGTCTCATTGTCAGTTTCTTCATTTTATTTTAAAATTTGTAGGCTGTGTTTCACCGTCATTCAGACAAACACACTGCTTCACCTTGCTATATATTATATAACTTCTTTTCTTACGTCTACGTTTCTCAATCTGCCCAATCTGTAAAATATTAAGTTTCCGTAAAATATCATTTTCTACACCCGATTACTTCTTTCTTGGCGGCTGACAAGTACCCATGTTTGATAGCCGTGTATCAATGCCATATTAAATTTTGTTTGTTGCTGTTCTATGTGAAATCTCGTATTTTGTTTAAGACTCACACTACCGTAAGGTCATAAATGCTCATAAAAACATGAATTGATTAAAAACGTTGAAGACAGAAGAAATGTAATAGTAATAGAATAATTTAACTTTGGCCAGTAATAGAAAAATCATGTCGTATACATAGCGACAGATAGATATCGATGTATTCCTCAGAAAAGAGAAATAGGCTAGTTGACGATAGAAACATTTGGAAAACTCAACGATAGGAAAGTTTAACGTGTGAAATGATGATAATGATGATGATGAAACGATTTTCTAATTAGCTGTTATCACCACCACCATCATTATCATCATCGTCATCACCATTACCACCATAATACCATCATCGCTATAGTTGTAGTTGTCATTAGAACTGTTTCCAGTGATGATCAAATGGCTCCTGAACAGTTTTTCAGGTTTTCTCTCCTCAGTAATTATCGCACAATTCACAATATCAGAGTTCTTGAGTAGATCATTATTGTTATTTTGTTATTTCTAAATGCGTTAGGATCTCTTCATGCGTTGTGATCTTTATTTTAGAGACATTTGTGATCGTCTGTCATTGTTTTTATTAACCAATGGGATAAGGAAAAGTTGTAAAAACTCAAATTTCAGAGCATTTTATTAAATAACATTAGTACATCTGATACTTTTGCAAATTGACAGATTAAAAGTGTTTCGAAAAAAATAAAAAAAAAAACAGGAAATGATTGTTTCGAAATAAGAGTAGCTGTAGTGTTAAGAATTTATAAGGAATATTAGCTATTTAAAAGAAATTATGGGAATTTTATAATGAATTACATGTAACATAAGCAGCAAACACTTAATTTTGATATGGCCACGTCTAGATAACACAGAATTAAAAAATAGGTGTTCCTAATGCTGCCGAATCCGGAACCCATAAAGGTACCATACATATTATAAAAAAAAAAGTAAGTTTGTAAAGATTGTATGACTACGGAATAAGGGAAAACAAAGATGACTTGTGAAACGAATAGAAAGCGATAAAAATAAAAATCGGTAAATTACGGGATAAGTTATAAATATAAACCAGAATTTAGATGTTATGAGTTTAATATTTACATAAAACTGTTAGAAACATGTTATTATCTAAATACTGGTTTGCTTTATGATGAAGTGATGACTTTAGGATTGACAGATAACAAGCGGTTAGCGTCGAAACTTAGAAAATGTTAAGAAAAAACACTGAAGTAGGCCTGTATGCCAGTAATATTGTCTTCTTCTTCTTCTTCTTCTTCTTCTTCTTCTTCTTCTTCTTCTTCTTCTTCTTCTTCTTCTTCTTCTTCTTCTTCTTCTTCTTCTTCTTCTTCTTCTTCTTCTTCTTCTTCTTCTTCTTCTTCTTCTTCTTCTTCTTCTGCCCTCTCAGGGTTTAGATATGTGGCCTGTTTCAATTTCACAGTCCACTTTTCTATCCTTTTGTAGGACTTCCAATACTGCTCTTTTGCTGAGGCTAGTGTATTGGGACCGCAAATAAGAAAAATCTCATTGCCAGCCTCTTCATTTTATTTTAAGATTGTATGTCATGTCATCCAAACTGCCACACTACTTCGCCTTTCTATAGATTATATTACTTCTTTTCTTACGTCTACGTTTTTCAATCTGCCCAATCTGTAAAATATTCAGTTTCCGTAAAATATCATTTTCTACACCCGATTACTTTTTTCTTGGCTCCTAGCAATTACCCACGTTTGATGGCCGTGTAGCAAAGCCGGTTTGTCATGTTGTAACATTTCTGACTTTGTCCCTCCAAATTTCTTTTGCCTGTTGCTGCCCTATACGAAATCTCGCATATTATTTACACCACTGTGTGACTGTCGTATGACTTACACTACTGTAAGGTCATAAATGCTTAGAAAAAAAGTTGTAGCACTTCCCGCTGCTGGGCCTCGGAAGTGTCCAGCATACACACAAATAACATAATATAATATCTAAATCCCTCAAAATGCTTAAGACACTTTTTATGTGTTGTAACATATTTCTCAAGTGTTTCTATAATTAACATAATTCTATAAAGGGAGGAGGTGCAAGTAAAAGAAATTGTTGAAAGGATCAATCTGTGAGCTGAGCCGGATGCGACCCGTTTATTTCAAAAATGTTACGAGCCTCTAAAATTTACCTAATTATGTGCCAGTCAGCAACGGTCAGTACTGAGCTAATTTTTTTTTTGAAAAACTGAGTATAGAAAATGTTAAATGCTAAATATGGGGCTGTCGCATAAATCAATACTAGTTTACAAAATGGTGTTCAGCGTACACGCTGTGATCTACTTATAAATTTCTGACACTGTTATCTATCACAAAAGTTTATAAAATTGTTTCTGACACTTATGATGAGTAACTAGTTTGTCTCGTTTTTGCTTCGTGATTATGCAGCAACTGCCACCGTAAGTTATTAAAGGTAAAAATATTACTTGGCAATCCAGATAAGTCCTTTTGCAACCTGCTGTGTCTGGTCGCTACGGCTGCGTATTCCTCAGTACCTGCTTTGAACCACTGCTATGTCTGTGCTGGAAGATCGTGTAAAAACTGTACGAAGTTCGTGTTCTCGTGTCTTCGGTCCGGAACGTCGAACCAAGTTTTGAACTGAAAGTTTTCACATCTTTAATACACTTTATACCCACATCGTTCGATTAACACGCACACATGCATTCATGCAGTGCGTAGTTACAATTTACAATATCACAAAATTGCATTACAAGGTTACGACTTCAAATTACATATATAACGAGTACTGACACTGAACTTTACACATCTTAGGTCTTTTCATCAAGTTGACTGACTGAAATTTAGTTTTAGGCGAGGCTGACTATTACAGACAAGATACGTCTTGGTTGGTTATGGATAACAACCTTTTTACATCTATAACAAGTTTTCTTCTTTTCGTTACAAACGTAATATACAAAATTATTAGCCACTAGCATTGATTTACGATAGCTCAAAAACAATCATAGTTACCTTGGTTATTGAGGCTCCCAAACTTGACGAGAGTCCAGCGACGGGCCGCTCTGCTCACAGCGTTTGATGGGAGACTGACGAGATTTAACAAAGCAAACGATAGGGTTGGTAAAGGGGAGGGCGTGACGTCAGAGCGTCGGGCAAGGTACAATTCGCGGATTGTTGCATTCGGCAGAAGACGAATGATTGCAACAAAGTGAATTGATTAACAACATTGAAAACAGAAGAAATATAGCTTTTTGGCCAGTAATAGAAAAATCAGGTGATATACATACCGACAGATAGATATCGAAACAATTGATGACATGGTATTCCTCAGAAAAGATGAAATGAGCGAAATTTGACGATAGCAAAATTTGGAAAACGCAACGATAGCAAAGTTTAAGGTATGAAATGATGATGAAACGATTTTCTAGTCAACTGTTATCATCACCACCACCTTCATTATCGTCACCATTATCATCATCATCATCAACATCATCACCACCACCACCACCATGGTCGTTATCGTTGTAATTTTCATTAGAACTGATTCCAGTGATGATCAAATGGCTCCTAAAGAGCTTTCCAGGTTTTATCTCCTCAGTCTTGTTATTTTGTTATTTCTAAATGCGTCAGGATTTCTTTATGCGTTGTGATCTTTATTTTAGAGACATTTGGGATCATCTGCCATTGTCTCGTTAACCAAACGGCCGAATAGTTTCCAATTTGCCAGTATATTTACTCTAGTTAGGTTGCCTATCTGTAGTTCCTTTCTTAGACCTGCTATTTATAGCTCTTTCTACCCGTGTGTGTTGTTGTGTGTCACAATCTCCTTTATTGGTACGTTTAGCTGTTGCTGAGATCAGACAATGAACAAAAGATTTTCATTTGAAACACTTCGGTCGTTTGTAATTCTTCATAATATTTTCCGTCTTTCATATACAGTAAATATTGATTTAAAATATCTTTTCAATCTATAAGAATACAATAAAAACTACAGTTAAAATGAAAAAATGTCCTTTAGTGCTACAAAAGTTAGTAAAATGTAATATTACGAGAGTCATTAAATAAGTAAATAAACATACAGCTGTGGAGCAAAAACTTTTTATTCAATCAATACAATTTTTTTTTGTACTTTACAACGTAATCTCCAGCAACGTCTATGCACTTGTCCCATCTCTTTACAAGCTTTTTTATTCCCTTAGCAAAGAATTCTTTACCTTGATGTCGAAGCCAGTTTTGGACTTTTTCCTTCACTTCTTCATTGCTGTTGAACTTGACACCACGCAAAATCTCCTTGAGTGGGCCAAACAAGAAAAAGTCAGATGAGGCAAGGTCAGGGCTATAAGGAGGATGAGGCAGGATCTCCCAACCTACTTTTTTATTGTTTCTAGCGCCAGTTTTGCCGTATGTGGGCGGGCATTATCGTGAAGAAGAATCACACCTTTCCTCTGCTATCCCGTACATTTCATCTTCAATGCAGGCTTGATTTTGTTCACAATCATGTCAGAATAGTACTGACTATTGATGGTACGATGGTCTTGTAGGTAATCACAGAAAACTGGGCCTTGTGAGCTCCAAAAGGTGGTTAACATCACCTTACCAGCCGATGGCTGGGTTTTAAATTTCTTTTTGGCGAGTGAACTGGGATGCTTCCGCTCCATGCTTTGTCGCTTTGACTCAGGTTCAAAATAGTAAATCCAAGTTAGTGGTTGTAGTGGTTCCAAATCCAAAAATCTTATAACAAAACGCTGTTCTTCGAAAGTACTGTCCTCAAGAGGACACGCCATCGTAAATAAAACTGTATTGGTTATGTTTATGCAATATATTATTGAACAGCTGATCAGAACTCACAACGACGTTGCCAGGTTAACACTCCTGAAAGTTTCAATCAGCTGCTACAATTAATTTCTTTTCTACAACTGTTTGTCTGTTTACTTATTGAATGACTCTCGTAAATAATATTCTGTTTGAAATATTTATCAGTACTTGAATGAAACTTACACAAGTACACGCGCGCGCTCACGTAGACACACAACACTCCCTCATTACAGCTAATACAAATTAAGTACAATTTCCTTAAAAATACATAATAAAGTTTCTCTTTTTAAAAGTAATCTTATAATACGTAACGTTAAAGGAGGTCTAAAGGAGGTTGAAACTTGTGACAAATCGATGATACTCTGAAAGGTGCGGAACGTTTTTAAGTTAAACCAGTTTCTCTACTATTTAACGATTTAAAAGCAAAAGAAGAACGTCTTTAGAAGTACTGTAATTGCAAGAAAACACGTAATGTCGATAAGAAACAACGATGGAAAAGTTTTAATTCTTTCAGACCGCTGGTGGAAAACGAATTACAAACTGCAGAAGCGTAAGGCACTCTCTTATTGACTGTTACGAGATAACATTGACAGAGTTAGCGAACAATTCACAACACAGTAGCACGGTTACACTGACTTATGTAGTTTAGAATTTCGAAATAATTCTCCTCCTACATCTGAGACTTTATTTGTTGCATGTTTCCCGAACAATTAAATAATATTGATTCACTATTTGTGTGTGTGTGTGTGTGTGTGTGTGTGTGTGTGTGTGTGTGTGTGTGTGTGTGTGTGTGTGTGTGTGTGTGTGTGTGTGTGTGTGTGTGTGTGTGTGTGTGTGTGTGTGTGTGTGTGTGTGTGTGTGTGTGTGTGTGTGTGTGTGTGTGTGTGTGTAGATCAGCTGCAGTAAGAATTTCAAGCAAAACGTCTTGGGTACTTTCTGCACAAGGAAACGTTAACAGTAATACAAGTAATTATCAAAGAAATAATTTTAATTCCAAATCCACTTTTATTCTTGAGCACTACACATTAAAAGATGCACGTAATTCTTTTTAAAATTCTTCTCCATTGTTTCTTATATTTCTTGATTCCGTTTTGCCTCTTTAACTTGCTTGTATTCTGACAACACTTTTCAATTTATTCTTTATCGTCACTGTGTTTAAGTTCAAGTGCCATCACGACATCAGACTTACTTGATCAAGTTTTGCAGTACATGATCACACACAATTATGCACACACGTTTTACTGTAAATAAATACGTTTTTACACGTTCTAAGAAAATAGGTGCTTTCTGTTCACATAAACATCAATCCACTGAAGAACTCATTTGAATGTTGTGCTCTTTCTTAACATTATCAACGATTATTTGGGAAGGTCGTTCAATAAAATTTTTTTGCTTTTGGCATTGGAGAAGATCTTCACGAACGTTTTTCCATTTTGTAATAAGTAAATACCGCCATCAATTTTTTTATATTATTGGTGGTCTGTTCAACTGGTCTGACCTTAACAAGTTTCACCAGTTTACGTTGACTGCAATGTTGTGTAAAATTTAAAATTAGTCCCGATATTTACGGGATTATTGCAATCTGTAAATCTTAGCAATTTTGTTAACATATAGTTTAGAAAAAATTATATCATTATATCAAAAATATTTTTAGATTACATAAAAAGCGTTTTCACTCGTTGCTAATAATTTAACACTATTACAAACAAATTATTGAGTCCTTGGAAGTGCTTAATGTTAACCATTCCTCGTTCATTCAGTTCTTCATAGGTCCCTCTACATTTATAAGGTTCACAGTCACATTTATAAGGCGACAGCCATATTGTGAACGATAGAAACATGTAAGTGGTCTGACAGGACATAGGCCCAGTGTCGCTTGAAAGGCGAAAGTTGGCAGCCATCACCGACTTGGCTCCCTAACATGAGTTGGGATTGATTAATGAGTTAACTTGTTACACTGTTATTGTCAAACAGAAAACAATCAGATAATGCAAAATTAAAGAAAATTAATTGTTTAATTAAAACAAAAATAAGGACCGAATCAATGGAAAAATTCAATTGTTGTTTTTATCCAAACAAAAAAATTACAATGTTATGGGCACACGAAAAGAACGGAACAGAAAAGATTGCCAAGGAGAGTTATAGAATGCACCCCACCAGGAAGAAGAAAAATAGGAAAACCACCTATCACCTGGATAGAAGAAATTCAGACTACATTGAGGAAACGAAAAATTGAAGAAGATTTTGGATAGAAAAGCAGCAATGGAAGATGAGAATTCAATCAATTCTGTAATATTCGGTTTCAGAAAATTTGTAAACATTGTACACCCGGAAAAATAACAATAATTAAACAAAAATTAGAACAGAACTATTACATAGGGAGGCCGGAGTAGCACGGATGCAGAGATGTTGAATCGGATGGGATTCATTCGCCACTCTGTAAAAGGATTCCTGCTCATTGAGTGAATCCAACTTTGCCTACGTACAGTCGGGACAAGACAGCAGTAAATAAAAACGGTGTGGAGAACCATACATGACTTCCATGTTCTAAGATTTATATTTAAAATCATTTTCGAAATGAAATATTTCCATAGAAACTACTTTCTACTTATTGCTTCAGCCTTAACCACAGTACTGTGGTCACTAACGTATACCACCACACGTTATCGCATTCGATTTTCATGCCGAAACGTCTGGTTTTGCAGAAAACATTGGTCTACGGCCAAACAGGACGGGAAGGAATTTTAACAACAAACTACCAGTACTTCTTAGTTGCCGATAACGTAGTACATATATAAACGAATGTGCGGCAGTTATCGTTCGTCATAGAAAAAATTACCCTTGTTAAAACATAAAATGTGGCCGGTAAACTACCCCTTCCCCTTAACCGATCTTCACCAAAAACAATAGGTCTTGAGAACTCTACAATTTAGGGCTGTATGCGAAACATTATTTGATTCTGTTTGAATTTGGGGCTGTTATCGTTTGCCATAGAAAAAAAATCTACAAACACACAGATAGACAGACACACACACACACACACACACACACACACTTTTCGAAAAATAACTTTTTTTCATGTTTTGAGGGTAGTACAATCAGAATCTGCAATTATCTCGAACACGATTTTTTTTGCCATCACCATACTTCCATTTCCTTATGGAACATGGAAGTAAAATCGCAACACCCACAGATAAACTCACATATAACACATGTCCTTACCGCATACTACGACACTGCACGTGGTTCAATGCAGACAAGTGTCTGTCCGGTGGTGGTGAGGGCGCAGTAGCCTAATGCTGAGGATGGAGTATGAGTGTAGCGTAAATAACATTACAGCGCTTAGTAAACGTACACTAAACAGAAGCCAACTTTGAGCACTCATGTTGTAATCACAAGAAGAAGCCAATTTATTAAATAATCAGGTGTATTGCGTCTACAGATGTTGGTACACATTAACACATTAAGCAGTTATTATTTAAGAGTGTGTTTAACGTTTGATATTGTGGTGCATATAAATAAGATAGCTGCCGACGTCCATTATTCCTTTGTAAGTAACTCGTTGAGCTTCCTGCAGGTCTCCCAATGTAATATCTTCAAATATACACACTGCTAGTAGGTTTATTTTCACATGACGCACGTTTCACAGAAATTATTCTATATCTTCAGAGGTTTGTTTGAATTGTAATTGAATGTTTCGCTTCCAATATAGTTAAGAACATAGATTTTACAAAATAGATTTTACTTCGATTCTGTTGTCGATTGTTGTAATGTTCATGTAGTCGATTATTTGTTATATACTTAAAGTTTTATTACTCTAATAAAACTATGATTTTAAATAAATCGTCTTGCTTTGTTTTTATTTGAATTTGTTGTTTCATTATTAGATTGTTATTATTATTATTATTATTATTATTATTATTATTATTATTATTGTGTTTGTAAATATTAAGATTTTCCCAGATATTCATTTTGTTAACGTTTTGTATGTTTTGAGTTCAGTTGACATTTTGAATGTCTGGAAATTTATGTTTATTGTTTAAACAGTATGTGGCTAAATTATATTTGTAAATACTAGGTCTTAAAAGCGCATTGCGATGTTGAATGTATCTCTCCGACAGTATTTTCTTCGTCTGGCCTACGTAAAATTTGTTCGAGAGGTACAACATACATTCAATTATAATTCAAACAAACGTCTGAAGATACAGAATAATTTCTGTAAAACGTGACTCAGGTAAAAATAAACCTACTTACAGTGTATACATTTGAAGGTGTTACAGTTGCCTAAGTGTATAAAGAATTGAACGTTAAAAACACTGTTAGTTATTTAACGTCCGTTATCATTATATCAGCATTTTTTGTGAAAACAGAAAGCTCTAAATTTAACTTCTTTTCTCAAACAGATTATCGTCTTTTCCGTCGGATGTGTAATAAGTCTTTTCTATTGGCAACAAAGAGTCGACTATTAACAATCTAAAATTATTTAAATGAAATATTGTTTGAAGGAGAAAAGGACAAATGACGCGTGAAATTTGTATTTGTCTTTCATTTTACTGTTCTAATATTGAATAATGTGTTGAACGCTTCGTTTGGAAAAGTGTTTAAGTCCTACTTTCGCTAAATATTCTCTGTTTAGCGACGTCGTATAATACAATAAAAATAAAAGAATAAATGTTTGACGACTTTTTGTTTATGTTTAAATCCTTAAACTTTTAGTGACCGTCAATCAATGAATTTTTTAGTGGATGGTTAGTGAGGATCGGTCAAAAATAACACAAATTTTAACTATTTTGCGTCGACGTTTCGACAATATTTGTTGTCATCTTCAGGACCTGTGTATGAAATACAAAAGAAATGTCAAACACAACGGAACAATTAAATATTTGGGTGAAAGTGTTCGTGTATGTTAGTGTGTGCGTGCGTATGTATGTATCATTGTAGATGTGAAGGCTTATGATAGTTTGTTTACATCTTCAAATTATCTTTAAGAAAACGAGCAAATTATAGTATGAGAGAACTTAATTTATACAGTATGTAAGTTCTCTTATACTATAATTTGCTCGTTTTCTTAAAGATAATTTGAAGATGTAAACAAACTATCATAAGTCTTCACATATACAATGGTACATACATACGCACGCACACACTCACATACACGAACACGTTTCCCAAATATTTAATTGTTCCGTTGTGTTTGACATTTCTTTTGTATTTCATACACAGGTCCTGAAGATGACAAAAAAAATTGTCTAAACGTCGACACAAAATATTTAAAATTTGTTTTATTTTTGACCGATCCTCACCAAACATCCACTAAAAAATTTATGTTTAAATATATATACACAACAACTTCAAAACAACAAACAATTTCTATTATTTAATAATAATCTTCTTCTTCTTCTTCTTCTTCTTCTTCTTCTTCTTCTTCTTCTTCTTCTTCTTCTTCTTCTTCTTCTTCTTCTTCTTCTTCGTCTTGTTCAGCGTCTTGTTCTTATCTTCAGTTTTAGCCGTTTCATCTATTAATTTTTGTCGTTAATAAAATATTAACAACCAGGAATATTGAAAACCTAATATAACCGCTCATTCAAAATTCCTATGCAGACTTGGATAACTCGCAAGAGTTGGAAGCACCACAATAACAACGTATGGTTGTCGGTAGCTGATAGCTGGCAGCTGGGGCGGGCTGGTGGCTGGGTCTGGTGGCGGTCTGGTACCTGTAGCTGGTGGCATGACATTCAATACGACTTAAACATAGGCATTAGATGGCAAGTGCATTATATACAGATGCCTTAAGTATTTATAAAAACATTACGTGCAATGATTATATTACAAAGTCGGCAAGGATAAATCAATAGAGATAGATAACAAAAATATTAAAGAAAACAAAGCAAAGGACTGCAATGTATGAAGTTCAAGTGGAAGATAAATAGACGATTGAGAGTAGAACGTTATAAGTGAAGAAGCAGGATTTATTCGTTTCGAATTTTTAAAGAAGAAGGCGAAAACAAGCAAAATTTGCAAAATATTATCATAATTATCGTGAACGCATTACAGATCCGGAGATTTCCATTACTTACCCCAAGATAACTATAGCAACTAATGGTCTGTTTGATAACGAACGTTAATGACGGAAATTCAGCGTGTACCTTAGTGACATATTGGCTTGTTTCCTAAGAACACATCTTGGAATACATCCAAATACAACTGACGTAATCCCGTTATTGGCACTCAGACTGTAGTTACAATAAATACTCACGTGACATACACAGAGTGCAATTATTCATTGTCTGTTTTAAGGAAGGCAAAACAAGATCCCAATACAAATAGAACAAAAAGTATCAAAGAAGGTGTCCACGGTACGAAGAAAAATCAGCTAAAGTTTTTTTATCAAAAGACACAAGCGTTTTTCAAAATGCAGGATCAGATATTAGCTGGAAGACTTGCGAAAAAACAAAAAGAAATATTGATTACAAAAATAATAATTAATCATTTTAATATTTTATTATTGTTGTTAATATTTATGAATTTACCAGAATTAATAGTTGTATGCAGCATTCAATAATATTAGCATGATGATTAATTTACAGTGTATACTAGATTACGTGTGAATAGTTTGTAGTAAATACTAGTAACGTTTGTCTGTCTATTTCTCCAAGGCGAAACTTAACAATATGTTGTCATGTCGTGTTGTTAGGATTTACACTACTGTGTGTAAAGTTCTATTTGTTTTTTCGTTACCCATATATAAAATAATATACACGCAAAAGAAGCAATTGAAAGAGAAGTTTTTTGGGAAAAAGTGTTAAAAATGGAAGGAGTCCAGGGTAGGAGTGAGAAAAACACAGGTCAAAAATGTTTTGAAGACAGTAATAAGAGACACAGTGAAAAGGTGAAAAAATATTAGAGAAAAAGAAAAGAATAAAGAATTGAAATTGGCATGTGGTTCTACGACCACAAAAAAAACCTTGATTGTTTGATTGTTGTTTCGTTTATTGCTTGTAGCCATATTATCGCGAGGAATACATAAAAGGATTAAAGATAATCTTAGGGATTAAAAATGTGTAGAGCTGTTAGGATCGATAGAGCAAAATAGTGGATGTTACTGGTATAAATAAGCTAATTAGTTAAAACATATTTGGGTGTGTGTGCGCGCGCATGTGTTTGTATATGGGCGTGATAGCAGTGAATAGAGCTACTCTATATGCTTTACGGTCTTTGATACCAACGTAACATGTTCTCCGTTAAAAATTAAAATAAAAGTTTAAATATTTAACATGATTACAAATAACACGAAAGGATCTTTCCTTGTTAAAGAGTATTGCACTAACTAGTTTTATGTTTATTCCTTTGGTTTTTAATGTGCAAAATAACACTGATTCAAATGTATATGTTATAAACAGTTTACAGACGAGAAGTGAACAGTGCAGACATTCCCGAGACCTATAACTTTACACATTGAATGAGCTGTTGTAGGTGTTTCGTTGACAAGGTTTGTAATTACGAATGTACACGTATGCTGTCATCGTCTTTAATTACTAATTATATTATTACTAAATACAGAGTACTACATACTGCGAAGATCTTTTTATTAATAATTTCTAATTACGGTACATTCGATGTAAAAATCTGTATATATATATATATATATATATATATATATATAAACACTTTCACTGTGAACCCACTTTTAGGTTTTGATTACCCAGACGTTTCGACGTGGTATTCGTCTTTCTCAGTGGGTTTTAAATACTGAATGTCTGTACAGACCTTACTTGACTTGACTTGTACAGACATTCAGTATTTAAAACCTACTGAGAAAGACGAATACCACGTCGAAACCTCTGGGTAATCAAAACCTAAAAGTGGGTTCACAGTGAAAGTGTTTATATATATATATATATATATATATATATATATATATTAATAAGTGAATGAAGAGGCTGTACCAACAAGCTAATTAAAAATCTGTTGAAAATATTTGCATACACAAACAAGGCGGTAGCAGTATTATTGGCAGTAACGTAAATTTTGTCGCCCAGTAATTCACAGTGCTTTTCATGATAACGAGAACGGACAAGAAAGAGTAAAGGATTAAATAACAGCATTTAGGATATTTCTAACTCCTTAATGATTTGATAAAATCAGAATGGAAAATTCTAATAAGATTCGGCTTAAAGCCAATTTTATATTTATCTGAACAATCATGCTTTATTAATCTCAGTGCACGATTCTCCGCTTTCGCATATGATAAGGTCTTCCTATAGCTCAAAATCATTAGTGCTGTGCACACGGCTGTGGAGCAAGGACTAAAACATTTAAGAACTTCATAATGGGAAAACAAAATGTTTCTAAATTTATAAAACACAACCAAATTTATAAAGGCACATTACCAAGAGATTTAAACGTATAAGATATAGAGTGTCCAAAAGAAGTTTCTAATCTCACAGGTCATTATAATGATTACGATAATAAATACTACCCCTGAAAGAAATGCAAGTGTTTTTAAAACAGTTGGAAGGCCAAAAAGCAGCAGGCCTGGATGGAGTGAATAAAGAACTCAAGTATGGAGGCATTATTTTGAAGCCTCGACTTTTATACCTTTGATTAGTTAATGTTGGAGGAAAGCGGAAATACCAGCGAAATGAGAAGTCGTTCAAGTAGTATCACTGTATGAGAAAAAACATCGGAGCTCTTGCAAGAACAATGGAGGAATTAGTCTATCGACTAAAAGCACTAGGACTGAAGTCCTTTCACTGAATAAACACAACGGTTTTAGTAGTGCAGATCAACAACTAATTATGTTACAACAGCAAAACAAATAATCCAGAAGCGAAAGGAATATAACATAAAACCACACAAGATGGTCAATAAATATGAAAAAACGTTTAATACGCTAATAAAGCTTTTTTGTGAGAAATTTTAATAAATATACCGGATCTTGTACATTTAATTAAAATTGTCAGAAAAATATGTGACAACATATTTATTACAAAAAATACTGTGAGAGAAAAGACAGAACTTCTACTGACTAAGAGATTAACGAGACAAGTCTATAATCTTTCACCTACCTTGTTTAACATATTGCGAGATAACAGGTTATAGCCCAGACCAGACTTGCAGGAAAGAATGCTCAATTAGTGAAAATACATACATTTATTGTCTCTTTCTTTTACACAAATTTATATCAAAATGTTCTCTCGTTATTTTAAACAATTATTTACTTTTCAATGTTCAAAATCTTCTTTGAAAATATACTTTAAATAAATGTTTTCTTTTAGATAAACAGTGATGTAAATTGTAAAAGTTCAAAGTCTTCTTTAAACAAAATTATATTTAAAATAAATGTCTTCTTTACTTTACACAGTGATATAATTTTTAAATGTTCAAAAGTGTTCTTTTTCTATTGAAAGCTTTATACTTTGAAAACAAATTTAGTTACATTTTGCTTCCCTGTTCTGTTGTCTTCGTTGCCTTCCCGGTCGACGATCTCGATCCCGGGCTCCAGCGATCCGTCGTCCTGGTTCTACGTTCCAGCAACCGCCTCCAGGAACTGACTCGCTCTAGGTGTCCGTTTTCAGCCACCACGATCAGCAAAACGAAACTCAGGAATGGTAGTAGACTATCTCTTACTCCGTAGTTGTTCCCTGCCGACACTCGCTGCTCCACGGGCCCCAAGGACTGACTGGAATTGATGTTGACTGGACGATGACCACCGCGACTGCTCTCGTTGAGTGCTGTATGAAGATTCGCTCTAAGAGAGTTAGATGAAGACTGCCGACTGCTTTTATAATCTTGCACAATGCATTCAGCAGCGCTGTAGAATGACGTCACAGCCTATATGCGCGCAGGCATATTTTCTGTACATTCTATGATATTCGGAAGAACATTCTGGACTCGCCACGTGTTCATCGACTTCCTTGTTCTTGAACAATGCTTTCTAGAACAATGCTTATTACATATGAATAAACTTCCATAACCTTCTATCTGCTACCCACACTACACAACACTTCGCTCACGTATTAAACTATATCTTCATAGTCTTTACATCGTCTTACTACTAATTTATCCTATTAATTTTAATATTTTAACAATATTATTTTACATGCAAACATTCTTCAATCGTCTTGGACACCCATAACAGCTGATAATAATTATGCTCCACATTTACATATAGTGTGACAGCCTGTCACATTCCATTATATTTGAAGTATACGGTATACTGTGGAAAATTTAATCAATCTGGGAATAATTGCATCATCCTGCGAACATATGAATATTGTAACGCAACATAGTTGAGGTTCCCCAACGTTATATAAAAGACTGAATGAAATATGGTCAAAGACCATACCCTGACTTAAGGTTGTTCGATAGTTCATATGTTTGAGAAGGACCTCAAGTAAAAAGGAGGCAATGACTAATATTAAATGTATAAAACCCAGACTAATGAATGATTGGATGTAATGAAATGTTTGTTTTGTACTGTGACATGTTAAGGTCTACAGAATATTTATATTGTATGTTGAATGTGTTAAAAATGAAATGATGTTGTTTGATAATAATACTTACTCAATAATTATGTTTATATTTTATATTAGATTTGTTTTTATACAGCACAGTATAGCTACCAATGTTAGGCACGGTACTAAGTTGTCAGTATTGTATAAAATTGAAAGATACTGTTGTTCTAATTAATGTTTATAAACTGGATCAGGAGTGTGACCAGTGTTTCAAGTCTAACAAGTAGTTCTGACAATTATGTCATAAATTAATAAAGGGTTCCAGAACCAATTGATTAATGTAAAAACAAATAACCACCAGTAAATTAAAATTCATGTAATTAACTATGTAATCAATAATTAATTGTACAGTAGGTCAGGTAAAAAGAAAATTAAGTTAAAAACCAAATAATGTTATAATGGTTGTAAATGAATCTATAGGCCTAAATTCCATATTAGTGAAAGGAAATTAATACCTTTTTAGTAAACCCAGTCCAATGAAACTCTAGTAAAACATTTACTGTTTAATAAGGAAGGTTAGGGGAGAATTTTATGTGATTCAATATTAATCCAAGCATGGAGTATTTTATTGGAAAGGAGTAGTAATATTCTATAATGCCGGCTCAAGGATATATAGAAAACATGGTTGTTAAGGGCAACTGATTTTTTAGTAACTTGTTGATTTTGAATAGATGGTACTGATTGTTACAAGCTATTAGGTTGAGATGAACCGATATATTTAAAAATATATGAATAAATATAAAGAAAATATATATCCTAATTGAAAAAGCATTTTTGCAAAACAATTATACTGGAATGTTAATGAATAATACAACTTAAATAACCCTATAAATTATCAATGAATACAATAAAAGAGAATTGAAAACGTCTCACCTCATTCACTAAATAATTCCGCTGAATTTGGTATCAAACCAATTCATGCTATAAATTGAAGACCAATAAAGAATTGAAGCCTGAATTGACGGAATTATTAGAAATACAGAAGATTCGGTTGACGAAATAACCTTCATTGGCAGCAGAAGCTGAGATCCTAATTCCAATTCACTGGGACCAAGACTTGTGAAGACCGCAAAAGAAGAATAGAAGCCAGAAGATCTCATAAGGGGTTACCAGTACACACCACCATCAATTTTATTGAAAATCAGAGCAGTTTCACTGGATGAAGACGATATAAACTGGATTTTGATCGTTGTTGACAAACGTTCACCGCCTAACGAAGTTTCGTCGATTTGGTAAAAAACAACTTATTTTCATTCCATTGTAATTTAAGTAAATAATATTATTTTGTAAATTGAACAACCTTAATTATGCGTTTTACCTGGCCTTACTAATGGTTCAAAGAACTACACGAACCCTGGTATAAGGATTATTTGTCATTATTTTCAAAGTATATATGTTTTTCTTATTAGAATTCGAATAATTAAGAATCGATACATGTTGGGATAGTCGATTGTATTGTCTTATTGTTTGTCTGAGACAACGTAACTGGTTAAATACCAGAGAAAAATAAATAAAGTACATTTGTTGTATGAGATAACGTTTTAATCATTGCAGAGAAAATACTATATGTAATTGGCGTAATAATTTATTAACAGATTGATACAAACACTCAGAATAACTAACCTATACGCACACATATTTATAATAACAGCGCTCGAAGTTTGCAGCTGGTGAGACGGGAGATTGCTGAACTAACGGGTTTTGCCATACTAAATTTGAATGGAATTTTTATCGTTGAGGGACTAGGGTTGAGACAAAAACCACTTACATTCAGTAAATACTCCATATAAATTGCTCATATTAAACAACCACTGAGAATTAAATTAAGTCTACAGAATACTACCATTATAAATTCAGGAATATAATTCTAAGTTTGTGGACTTAATAATCTGTATTCTGAGGGTTTCACTGGTCACAACCGCAAGGTATATTAATTAATAACATATTAATTAAACCAGGTAACAGCATTTTAATTGTTACGAATCGCCACCTACAACGTACTACTTGGCGTTTGTTACACCGGAGTCTCTTATAACTAATTACACTCATAGACAAGATTTCGTTACAATTTGACGTCTCCAGCTGGTATCATACAATATTACATACGTCCTCACATAATTAACAAGCAGTTCGTTACTGAATTGATTACAACAGTGGGGTTTGAATAAGACGGACATTTTCGCTAGCACCGGCACATAATTAGTCTCTTTACAAATTGGCGCATAACAACGTGGAACTTATTTAAACACGTACTCAACACATCCTATATATTTAATTTTATTACAATATTTGCAATAAACACTTTAATGTTTGCTAGTGATTAGATAATACTTCAGGAAAGTTAGAACGCTCTGCAACACTATAGATGTTCTATACAGCTCTTAAACTAATTGTGTAGAACTTACAGTTTTACAATATCTAATAAGAAGGGAAAGGTTAAAGCATTTATAGGAAAATTCTTTAAATATATTCAGTTGAGAATATCCTCTGATTGTTTTATTTTCTTTTGTGACCAGGGGTAAAATTCTCCTAACACTACTTCCTTCATGGTAAGTAAATTTTTATTTCTAACACTTGATAACGTTTTAGTTGGTAAGTTGTGACGATATCGTTTTTGTATTGATAAATGTGATGTAAAGATTTATTTCCACCTGTGGACATCCTCAGAGTTTAAAGGCTAAAACTTAGTCCTCAAAATTGTTTCTAAGACTATGGCAAATGCCTGAAATATTATAATGTGTAGAAGTAATAATAAATTCAATAATAGATTAAAATACTACATGGCGATGTAATAGTTTCACAGATTGAATTAGACGCCTGAGAGCGGATCCAAACTTTAAAAGTATTGTTACCATGGAGACCAATAACACCATCCGTTGCCAGAGACGAAAAGTGGGAGAGTGAACAAATTTAACAACATATATCAGAAATGTAGTTTTTAACAAAACTATGCGAAAAATGATACGAAATCGATATCAGAGACACTTACAGATAACGATATGCGAAATTGGATATTAAAAGAAAAGGATATTATGAGCACAATTTTTAGGATTGAGGAAGACAGAACACTATCCAGGAAGAGGAAACTAGGAGGCAAGAAGAGAGACGATACACACAAAAAAGGACGAAAAGAAAACTTTAAACTTGGTTAGTGGGCAAGCTAACATTCGGCTAAGAGTACATGACATGAAAAATTAACTAAATAAGTGTTAAAAGTATTAAGTGTTAAGTAAAAAAATGATGTTGCGTTAAAGGTGCCAATGAATGAAATATACATTTACCTTGTAAACACTTTGTGTATTTACACACTTTTATTGTTATGCGTTATGGCAGAAAATGTAGTAAAGTATTAGGCTGTACAGTCGTTCGATTGTGATCATGACAAGAGTTGCAAAATTTAGTAGATGTTATTGGTGTAATCGTAATTCTCCTATAATTTATTAATATCACACGCGCGCGCATGTGTGAACAATGTTGCTTTATTACATAATTTTCTTTGTAAACCTTCTATATAACACGTCATTTCCTCAATGAAAATGTGAGTTCAAACAGTATTTTGCTTTTATTTGACGTAAATGTCTCCTTACTAAGATTCACACGTACATTTATTAGTTTTATCTGCAATGCTTCTTTGATCGCACACGTGTAAAATATTAGTAATTAAACGTGTACAGATAACACTTGCACACCGTTTTACAGATGGCAGATAGGAAGTGTAGAATACAGGGATTCACGGAAACATTAAATATTCACATCTAATGAGCAATTCTAAGTATTTCATTAACAAAGTTTAATACGTGAATGCACACATACATGTGTAACGGTAGAGGGGGTGACGTCGTAGTCTTTCATTGCTAATTACAAACTTATTAATATTGTAAATAGAGTGGAAATACTGTTTTGAGTTTGTTCTTACTAACCAATAATTATGGCTGCTCCAGTGAATGGGGAAATGGCAGGAAATATATACACATAAAAAGACATCAGTAACTGGTTTTTATAATGGCTGTGAAGCTGTACTCCAGTTATTAACGTGAAGGATCCTGTTATGACGTCAGAACATTTACCCAATAGGAGGACGTCGAAATCAACTCGTTAGGACATTCAACAATTTTTAATTTATAATATCCATCGTCAATAATTTAGTACGTTAGCGTCCAACTTGCCGTTTTCTAAAAGCAGAATTTCCCATTAACCTTCTTAAAGTTTGTTTTCTCTTTGGAGACTGTCCTTAAGAATATCATTATGTTATGGAGTAATCATAAACCCGAAGATCATCAGAAGAGATTTTGGCACGTTTCAGACAAAGGAACAAGTTATTTCAAGAGTAAAGTCATCATAGTTGGTTTGGCTAAACTACGTTCATACAATTAAAATGAACATCACCTCAAGTTAGACTCTGCTTCTATGAGAGCCACTGGAACACTTGACAGTAAGTTTAATGAAAAGTCACTCGCAAAATATGTGAAGATGCTTTCCGTTTAACAGTGCGTATTCTTTTGATTTATGACAAAAGTATTCACATTATTACTTTACGAACTCCTTATTCCTGTTGATGAGCATACAGTTTGAAGTTCGAGGGACATTCAATAATTAAAGAGACAAACTGATCTAGAGAAAAAATGGTGTATTTTTACAAAATGACAATTTTCCTCTTTTTCAACATAATCTCCCCCAACACTAATACACTTCTCCCAACGATGAATCAGCTTTTTTATGCCTGTAGCAAAGAATTCTTTATCTTGACGTTTGAACCAGTCTTCCACAAATTTTTTGACTTCTTCGTTGTTGTTGAATTTCTTAACACGTAGCGATTCCTTGAGCGGGCCAAACAGGTGGAAATCTGATGGTGGCAAGTCTGGGCTATACGGGGGATGTGGTAGTGTCTCCCAGCCAATAGCGTTGCTTCAGTTTTGTGCACACTCTGAGTCTGTTGTCCTTGTGTTGTTGCGTTAACTCTTTTGGAACCCATCTTGCATTTGTTTTGCGGTACCTAAGTTTGTCACTGATAATGCTATAAACTGTACCAACACTTACTTGCAAATTTTCAGCCATTTGTTCAACTGTAACACGACGGTCTTCACGAATCATATTGTCTATTCGAGATTCAAGCGCAGGAGTTGAAACTTCCTTTGGACGTCCAGATCGCTGTTCGTCTGTCACTGAGGTTCGACCGTTTTTGAACAGATCCACCCACTTATAAAAATTTCCGCGATTCATGCAACTTTCACCATACTGTTAAGTCATTCTAGAATAGATATTAGAGGGTTTCTCACCTTCAGAAAGTAAAAATCGAATCACTGAACGTTGTTCAACCAATGTGGAAACTTCTAGCGGACTTGCCATTGTTAAATGAGATTTTGAGGTTATAAGCAAAACAATTTTCATGAAACAGCTGCTCAGAGATCATCCCAGGGATGCCAACATGAAGTCCTAAAAGTACCTAATTTTTCCTGCCAACCGTTTTTTCTCTAGATCAATTTGTCTCTTTAATTATTGAATGTCCCTCGTAATTTTATATAAACAGGGTATATAAAATAATTTTCTCACCAGTGTACCTGTCTACTAAAATTAAGCAAAACATTTTTCATGACAAGTGAACATCTAAGAACGGCTACATTCCAAGAAATACAAATAGCAAACTTAAATATTAAACTTTGTATTAGGATTCCATTTCCATTTACATTTTTGGATTGAATACTTTATGCTAACGACAGCTGAAAAACCGGGGCATATGAAGAAAAAGAGTAGGAAGCATTTCAGTTGCTCTAATACAGTAAATAAAATGAAACATATGTTTGTATGTTGAATATAAAATAAAATTGTAGGAAAAACAATTTCAATAAGATTCAATGTAAAGAAATAATGTTATAAAAATACGTAACAAATATGAAAGGTAGGAATCAAACTCATGCAATGGGACTCATAGAAGAAAGGGGATAAACAAAGCCTCTAAAATAATGAATCTAGACGAAATGTAGAGGGAAAATCTACATGAATATTCTTGTATGAGCTGTTATAATCCTTTCAACGTTATCTATATTTCTGTAGTAGTTCCTGTAGACACCTTTGGAGGAGAGTGTGGACATTACGTAGAAACGACGAATTAGAGAACCATGAAAATGTTTATTACATTTTGGACAAAGGATTTCTGGCATCCGGTGGTACAGTCGTATTTCATTTCCATTGTTGTTCCATTTGCAAAGCGTCACATGTATAGGTAAACAATAGTGAAGAGATACCATCGGTGGTGACTTACAACCACAAATTTGAAAGAGTAAAGAGAAAGACAGAGAGAGAGTGAGAAACATGATTACACTTAATTTTAATATCTAGTATAATAACATATAATATTGTTACGACGGTCTAACTGATAGTCGTATTAGTACAGTGAAAAACAAAATACAAGACATCAATTAAGTCACTAATCACAAGTTTTAATTATCACAATTAAACAGTTTATAATCAACAAGATAGTCTCTTACAACAAATCAAATAATAATTGTTTACACGCAATAAAAAAATCTCAACGAATAGAGTACCGCAGAGTTATAAAATACATAACACTTCGCCACAATACTTCTAACTGCACTAGAATAAATCGCCACTTAAACTGACTGTTAAACGCAGCTGTTGACGTTTAAATAGATAGCACAAATGTTCCAGAATAGTCCATACTACGCATCAGCAATAAAGGAAATCACGAGAGCATAATTGATTGCGGCCTTGAGATAGTGCGCGCACGTCTAGTCTGTCACGGTCTAGCTAACGCGTTGAGAATCACGTACGCACACAACATTACAGCCGGATTCCACTGGAATAGACGAGAAACACGTAGAAGGTTCTATAATGGCGTAAACTGTTTCCGCATGACGTAACAATACGTAATACGTATATCTAACTTCCAACAATTTGAAGAAAATGACGATCTGCAGCATATTTCTAAAATGGAACCAAATATCGTTTTTCAAAATGGAAATCATCAAAAAACTCTCGTAACACATGCAAAGTCCTTTTTTTTGGCAGTATTTATTTACTTATCTCTAAACGTTAGACATCAAAAGTGAGAGGACACACTTATAGAAGCGGCTAGACATTACCTTCTGTTGTACGTATTTATATTTCACGAGGGGTAATCTACAAGAATGTAATTGTATGAGCTGCTATGGTCCTTTCAACCTTGTTAAGCTTTATGCCGTAAGCTAAGTCATTCTAATTTGCTTGTTTATTCACTTATTCTGTCACAAACAAAGATCTAGGTTTTGAATTGTAGTTTAATATATCCTTCACTTCATCCTTTGAATAAGTTTTTTTGTCAAGACACATGGTTTCATAGGTTTCATATTTGTCTAGTATTTCTTATCTCAGAAAATGTATCTTCCTAGGGGAGAGCCTAATTTTAAATACTCTCTTTTAAGTGTCTGATAATTTAAAGGTATCGGTTTTTAATTTTAAATTTAATCTTTTAGAATTGTATTCATTATAAACGAATTCAATAATTGTTTGTATATTAATTTTTATTTACTTTGCTTGTGCTACATTGCTGAGAGGTTGTAAAGCTTGCACTAGAGTCTAGCGCATTCTGTACATTTTTATGTTTTTACCTCAAGCAAGTCGCGTTTCCATTTTTCTTCGTAACAAACTGCAAATTCTAAAACCCAATTGGAGAATAATTTTATGTTTCGAGGTGCTTTCAAAACTCTTTTTTTATATGTATTTTATTTTACTTGTTTCTATATTCGTGCACGATTTTATGCTGTCACGTGGAAAATACAACACAATCTTCTTCGTTTTCTTCTTTTATGGCGTCACAGTTCGGAGCCGACCTTAGCCTCCATAATCATCGGCCTCCATTTTTCCCAGTCCTTGCCGATCAATGTCCATAGTTTTATTTTAAGTAAAGTATCAGCATCCCTCGGCACTGCATCAATCCAGCGATTCTTGGGCCTTCTGACAGGCCTTTTACCCTCGATTTGACTAAACATTACCTTCCTAGGTATTCGGTTTTATTCCATCCTAATGATGTGTCCTGCCCATTCCAATCTATGTAGTCGGATGGTGGTGGCAAGATCATTGTCTTTATAGCTTGTATAGTACAACACAATCTTAGTGTACAGCTATGTATTCAGTTCGTATTATATATATTTTCAGTTTATTTGTAGCCACAGATGTTACAGAAGAGTGACGCTGAAAATGAGCGTACATCCCTCTACACTTGTGTGCTTTACTTTAATTGGCGGTTCTCAATAATAACTCTGTAACACGTTTGACAATGCAGATCGGTTGCAATTTTATACGATTTGCGTACATAGCCTATGTTTATTACAAAGAAAAAAACTTGAAACCTTTATTTTGTTTTCGTGTCGCTGTATGAGATTACTTAAAAAAGATTACTTTTTGTAAAGAATTCCCGCAGTTACGATTAATTATTATATTAGCAGCTTCATATTATAATGTATCTTCTTCTTCTTCTTCTTCTTCTTCTTCTTCTTCTTCTTCTTCTTCTTCTTCTTCTTCTGCTCCTCCTCCTCCTCCTCCTTCTTCTTCTTCTTCTTCTTTAGCACTACAGTCCCATGTGAGCCCTAACTTCCCACACCAAACTTCTCCAGTGTTTTCTATACATTTCCACATCAGTGTAACCCCTCATATCCATTTTTCTGAGATCTTCTAGCACATCATCCAACAGTCTTATCCTAAGTCGGAACCTCTTTCTGTTTTTATAAACTTGCGCCGTCAGGATTTTGTTTGGCATACGCTGATCATCCATCCGCTTTAGGTGACCTAACCATTGTACAGGAAGTACACATTAACCAGTTTCTAATCCTCAGGTTTATCAAAGTGTCTCCTACCCCTTCAATACATCTTAATTTAAATGTTTCACGTTTACCTATGTAATTTTTTTCATTTTTGTGCACACAGGATAAATTCCTAAAGTTCATAGCAAAAGTAAGAAAAATCAGAATCAGGACTAACAAATTGTACATTGTTAGGATTGTCACAGCTGGAGCTACCTTTGTCCTCCCAAAAACAAGCTCTAAAATTCTCTATTTCCCTGTTTCCCATCTTTGAGACCTCTTTACTTACGTTGAGACCTCTTTACGTCCCCTCGTTAACTTAATGTCTCCAGGATGTTTGAGGCATCGCTCTTCGTCATGTTTCAAAAGATCTCCAGTTTGTAATTTCTGCTAATCCATCTATCATCTCAAGATATTCTAAAACCCACGTACCACGTTAATCTTTTCTCTTCAGTATAACTAAGCACATCTTTCCTCCTTCATATTGTTTCTTATTTTATCTCTGCTGATCGTGTCTATTTATAAGAGCCTCATGCTTTAGTTAATCGATTTACTTTGCTATTTTCTCATAATATATTTTGTTGTTAACCCAAAAACTGTAGCCAAAGCAGACCCGCAGTAAGGTTTCGAAACTGTGGCAACATGACCCTTACAAAGGGTTTGAAGTGCGACAAGACTCAGAGTGGTGAAGTACAATTTCTTCAAAAAACTTTAAACTATACATTACAAGATAGAAGTAGGAATAAAGATATAAGAGTAGAACTAGAAGCAAAAGATATACATGCAATTATTTCAACTTATCGAAGACAATGGCGTTTATCATTTGCACAGGGTCATGGAAGATCGATTCCCAGAAGCGGTATAGATAACATAGTCCTTGTATTGAAGAAGAAGGAGGAGGAGGAGGAGGAGGAGGAGGAGGAGGAGGAGGAGGAGGAGGAGGAGGAGGAGGAGGAGGAGGAGGAGGAGGAGGAGGAGGAGGAGAAGAAGAAGAAGAAGAAGAAGAAGAAGAAGAAGAAGAAGAAGAAGAAGAAGAAGAAGAAGAAGAAGAAGAAGAAGAAGAAGAAGAAGAAGAAGAAGATTTCAGTTTCATAAAGGAGCGACAGCTGTAAGTAATCAATTTCTTTACGTGACAGATTAGATATGCATAAAAATCATATTCTGCGATGGAACTGATATGGCATTAGATAAATACTGACTCCTTACATACTAGTAAAGCTCAAAATTACAACTGTAACTTGTGGATGTTATCGAAATGTATTTAAATTCTATCATGTCCTCTTCTTCGATGTCGAGTAACCGCTATGCATGTGACAAGGCGTGACCAGTGGACAAGGCTTTTAATCCACTTTACTCTTTTATATAGTGTAAATAATAAACGGTCAGTATTTCACAGTTTCGAGCATCCCTTTTCTCATCACGCAGACAACCATAGGTACAACCCTAAGTTACTGACTGGAAAGACAGTAAAAGCTGTTTTAGATCCGGTACCGATCTACTGTTTTCCTTGTTTCCTCGTTTTTTGGATATGAAATAATTTAACGTACCCTTTAAATTATTTATCAATCTCAAGATTATGACATTGTATTTACCTACAGCAGAAGAACTATTGTTACGCTGAGGAGATAAGTAACACGCTTGATACTTTTCACGGATTTCCTGGAACAGGACGACAAAACACACTCTCGTACGTTCTCTGTGCCTACTAGAGTGTGGTCGATTATTCTACTACGCATCTGGGACTGTTTCGTGCCGTTGCTGCTACACACAGGTTTATTATTAATAGTAATGTTTTTATAGTGGCGGGCCAGTTGCGAGTCGTCAGTTTGAGACAGCAAATAAAAGCGATGAGAATTGTTATAAGTCAGTTATGAATCTGTAATTCAGTGTACACTGTGTGCTAGTAGTATTTTGTGTAAAGCTTTAATTGTTTATTCGTGTGTGCAAAAGTATGTAATTGGAAAAAGCGTATAATAATTAATGTGAAGCGTTAGGTGGTGATTATTGTTTGTTAAATTAGTGTGTGTTGGAAAATCGTAAACCTGAAGAATGAGTGTGGGTATGTCTATATTCCAACTGGTATTAAGGTTGTAAGTAACAAAGTCTCTGGTATTCAATAATTTTTTCCATCGTTTGAAGCTGGTGATCCATGCTATAGTCGTACAATATGATATAAACACAGAAAGATGGGTAGGAAACCGCACAAATACAAGCAAGAAATTATCTAGATATCATAGAGAATGTTAGATACCATGGATTAGCTGACGATAGAACGTCAATTTAAAGGTACGTATAAAAAGGAAATTAAAATAATGAACATTAAAATAAACACAAAGAAATCTTTAAACGTTACAGTTTTACTCATTACAATCTGAAATTGTGTAAATATTTTAAAAAATCTGACCTTTTAAATCTGAGACTGGAAAATTAGCCGATGTAACAAATTCAAAATAATTTGGAAAACATTGTTAACAGATATTCACATTGTCGGTAACAAAGTTTCTGAGCCTTGCAGAATATTTGTTCACTTAGGATAGACAATTATGTTTCTCCGTCGTACTGTAATATATTATCAAAAGATATGAACAATCCGATTTCAGTTTGACGTATCACTCTCACTGTAAACACTACAGCCACCAACCACAGCCTGAGGTGTGGGGCTGGAGTATGTCGATTGTCAATGTAAACATGAATAACGGGTTTCGAGATAACAGCTCTTCTGGCTGAAACCATTGTGTTGTTTACTCTTAGTATTTTACTATACTAAAAATTAGTGCACACCAGTTTGCAATACGTAGCACATACTTATTTACGATATAAGTGAATAATCTACCCATTTTAAGCCCAGTCTTGAACAAGTAAATAATTTTATTACTTTTAGGCTTGCACCTAAAATTACGTTTTTCCAGTTAAAAATATTAAAAATATAAAGTATTTACAAAACGGGAAAACCACGTGGATATAACGGTTAATGAAAAGAATTGTAAAAGAAGTATTACAGTTTAAAGAAAAAGGATGGAAAAATGTTTTCCTCATGAAGTGAAAACGGTTTAACTCTTGCGGGCCAAAAATACAAGTAGGTAAATTCATACAGCAAAGAAAAATAAAGTCAAAATGAAAAAGAGAAAAAAGGAGATAATTTGTAAAACATCGTTTTTACAAATAAAGATAGCGGAAACGTAACACCTACTGTATTACAGTAGTACTAGATTATTTTAGTAGGTCTGTACTTACCCCGTCCAAACCAGGTGCTTTTCTTCATGGATAAAAGTGCCCCTTCAGCTTCGTCAAATGTTATCAAATCTACACCTGTCTCTTCTTATGTAGTTCCTTAGGAAAGATGGGCTATTATCATAGTTCTTTGTTTTGCTCAATCCAAATTTAGACTCACTGTTCTTTATGTTTCCGATAAATTTACTCCATGATTAGTCATATGTCTCACCAATAATGCATTTTTCAAAATTACTTTCTGTGTACAGATATCCATATCTATTTTCTATTTTCATAAATAAATTATGAGCTATTTTGTCGTAGAGGCTTATACCACAAAATTTACTAGTTTTATTACCATTTTAACGGTTGATTTACTGTCGTAAAGTCTCTAATAAATTCAAGACACAGACAGAGTTTGTATCAAATGTAACAGAAAACTGCACCTTATCGCAGTAATAACAGAGAAATATACAGTAATATACGTACGGAATATAGGCAGCTCATTCTCTGGTTTTGTTGATGACATTTCCATTGACTCTTAAAAACATAATAAATATTTTTTTTTGTAGTTGCACAGTTCTTATAGCGACATTTCTATCCTTTTTGTACACTTTAGAACTCAACAAGTGTGTAGGATATGACTAGCTTTATCACTGCGTTTAACTATCCCAACAGTTAAGGAAGAGTGAATACAAATTTTGTTTCTATGCCACAAAAAACGATCCATTCTGAAGTTGACTCAAATCGAGAGTATTCACAACTGCGCCACCTAGAATTGAAATAATTTTTACAAGTTTAATTATTAGATTAAAAACTCAAATCGTTTCCTATTGTTTAAAATGTAGCTGCAGTATTTGTTTCTACTTTACATCGAGTGAAGGAACACGGTCACTTGGTGATGTTAATAGTTAGATAATATTTAACAAAATTATGCCATTTTAGAAGCAAAGATTTTAGCTGTAATTTAACGACTACCATGAGTTAACGACCATAGCAGTGTACTACAACATAGTTTTTAAGATTTTCAAAATTTCATCAGAATCTTGTTAAAGATTATATTTTTCTGACAAAAATAATAATAATTCTGTGGTTCCTTAGTAGGTCCTGTATGTATTTTTATATTTTATACTTTATGTTTACGTTTTACGTTTTACGTTTTACGTTTTACGTTTTACGTTTTACGTTTTACGTCTTACGTTTTAGGTTTTTAGGTTTTACGTTTTACGTTTTACGTTTTACGTTTTACGTTTTACGTTTTACGTTTTACGTCTTACGTCTTACGTCTTACGTTTTAGGTTTTTAGGTTTTAGGTATTACGTTTTACGTTTTACGTTTTACGTTTTACGTTTCACGTCTTACGTCTTACGTCTTACGTCTTACGTCTTACGTTTTACGTTTTACGTTTTGGGTTTTAGGTTGTAGGTTTTAGGTTTTACGTTTTACGTTTTACGTTTCACGTCTTACGTCTTACGTCTTACGTCTTACGTTTTAAGTTTTTAGGTTTTAGATATTAGGTTTTAGGTTTTACGTTTAACGTTTTACGTTTTACTTCTTACGTTTTAGGTTTTTAGGTTTTACGTTTTACGTTTTACGTTTTACGTTTTACGTTTTACGTTTTACGTCTTACGTCTTACGTTTTAGGTTTTTAGGTTTTACGTTTTACGTTTTACGTCTTACGTCTTACGTCTTACGTTTTACGTTTTACGTTTTACGTTTTACGTTTCACGTCTTACGTCTTACGTCTTACGTCTTACGTTTTAGGTTTTACGTTTTACGTTTTACGTTTTACGTTTTACGTTTTACGTTTTAGGTTTTACGTTTTACGTTTTACGTTTCACGTCTTACGTCTTACGTCTTACGTCTTACGTCTTACGTCTTACGTCTTACGTTTTAGGTTTTATGTTTTACGTTTTACGTTTTACGTTTTACGTTTTACGTTTTACGTTTCACGTCTTACGTCTTACGTCTTACGTCTTACGTCTTACGTTTTAGGTTTTTAGGTTTTAGTTTTTACGTTTTACGTTTCACCTTTTACGTTTCACGTCTTACGTTTTACGTCTTACGTTTTAGGTTTTTAGGTTTTTAGGTTTTACGTTTTACGTTTTACGTTTTACGTTTTACGTTTTACGTTTTACGTTTTACGTTTTACGTCTTACGTCTTACGTCTTACGTTTTAGGTTTTCAGGTTTTAGGTTTTAGGGTTTAGGTTTTAGGTTTTAGGTTTTAGGTTTTAGGTTTTATGTTTTACGTTTTACGTTTTACGTTTGACGTTTCACCTTTTACGTTTCACGTCTTACGTTTTACGTTTTACGTCTTACGTTTTAGGTTTTTAGGTTTTACGTTTTACGTTTTACGTTTTACGTTTTACGTTTTACGTTTTACGTTTTACGTTTTACGTTTTACGTCTTATGTTGCCTGTCACTTTTACAGAGCCGTAAACTATATGCATGTATTCGGATTGGAGTAACTTTATATATACGTTTTATTATTACGGAAGTCCATTCTAATATGTTTCTTACCACTGTATGTTTAATACTTTAATTATTCAGGGAAGTTCTTATTTTATTTATCGACATAGCGTAGATAATTATTTCATGATAACAGACGATTGCCACCACAGATATTTTTCAGTAATTTCTTATAACTAGGAGTTGGGACTGTGGTCATATCTTTCATGCAGGTTACCTTGCTTGTTAGAAGAAATTTACACTAGCTTAGCTGAATACAGAGTCCACACATCACTATGTTCTTTAATTTCTTCCATTGCATGATGAAATATTGTTTCTAGATAATTGTTTTTAGTTTCTTCCTTACCTAAACAAAAATCCTATTCTTCATCTAGATTATTTGAACTGTCATTTCCACCACGTGTATGTTAGTGTCGTGTAGGGACCAGATAAGCTATATTCTTCCCTTGAAGTTAACATGCACTTCCCTAACAATCCACTACTTTGGAAACGTTTATTAATGGAAGATTCAAACCTGTGTTTATTTTTCTATATATTCTAGTTAGATTTATTTAGTGTAATTTAGACTTGAGAATCATCAATAACTAACTTAAATCTTTTACTGCATCCATTAATAAAATAGAATCCAATTGAGAGTGTATCTTCCCATGAATTAATTATTAAGGAAATATTAACAAAGTAATTTCGTAGAATAATTTATTCTTAAAAATGACTTTTATATGTATTTATTGAAAGGGTTGTCAAAATGATAAATATATGTAATTCTATTAACATGTTGTGATAGGATAACAAAGAGTATTGTCTTGTAAAATAGCTTGCTGTAAATTTAGACCTAATCTTAGAGTCAGCTTTTTGGTAGTTTTATTTGATATCAGTGGCCAATTTATCTTTTGGGAAATAAAGTTGGTTTAATGCACGAATAAGTTTATGTAAGAAATTTTAGCATATTAACTTTATAGAACAAGTTCTTTTTAACAAAAATACATAATAGTTTTTATACAAATTTCAAAAATACGCGTATATATAATTTTTTAACAAACAATAATCAATCTCGCACGAGTGTTGATTGGAAAATATCCGACATAAATTTAGACCATCGTTTGGAATTAGCTATTTGGTAGTTTTTTTATGAATCGGGACACTTTATCCACAGGAAATAAAACTCTGTTGTGCGACAAGGCCAGCTTCTTCTTGCTCTGTCTTCTCTCCTCATCTTTGGAAGATCCTAGTTCAAGTTTAGGCTACAGCTGACGGTCCATTCATTTTAATTGTATGCCATCAACATCATCAGCAGCAGCAAGGATCAATTCAAGGATGGCTTGTTCCGGTCTAAAAATAAGCAAAGTCTAGAACTGCTCACTCCAGCGTTTCATCGAACGTATCATACCTCTCAGTCCCTTCGGCTTATAGTTCCATAGTTGTTTGAGGATGCGACTGTCATCCATTTGGCAAAGATGTTCCCACCAATTCAGCCGATACTGGGCGATCCTGTCGAGTATAGTCATAACACTCAGTTCCTGCCGTATATATGTGTTTCTTCTATGATGATGGAGAGTATACACTGCTACGTGCCTGAGGAATCTTTTTCAGCCGGTTGGATACGACTGGCCTGGCGGTCGTTGAAGTCCAAGTTTCGCACTTGTAAAAAAGTGTGGAAAGGGCCATCACCTTATAGAATTTTAGACGTGTTCCTTTACTAATCGATTTCAGAGTTCGCCTGATAAGGTTGAACTTATGCAACTTATTCACAACGTCGTTGCTTATATTATAAGACACACTGTAGCCCAGGTATTCAAAATTGCTGACTTGTTCCAGGACAGTACCATCTGTAACAATTGTTGCCCGTACGGGATCAGTTCCACGGGAAGCCATCAACTTTGTCTCAAGTGTGGATATTTGTCAATTTTATGTGTCATTCCAAATTTTTGCACTCGATATTTTCAAGTATGTAGATGTCGATTGCGGTGTTGGGTCTTCATATTCGATATTTCTGATTTTGTTTATTGTTCGTAACACCAGCCGTCAACGTTTTTACCAGTAACTTATTTCTACGGCTTTTATTCCACGATCATTTGTCATATTATTTATCCATAATTCATCTCCTTATGTTGTAATAAATATTTTAAGTTTCAATTTATTCTTTATTATTTTTTTAAATTAACAAATTAAAATATTCAGTAACAGTAGCTGTAAAGCGTGCGGAGTCATTAATACATATTAATGTTAATGAATTACAGTAAAAAATTAAAACACATAAAGAAATTATAACGGAACTTTGTAACACATATAAAGTCACAGGTATTGTCCCAAAAACTTAAAATATATTTTGGTGGGAATATTTATATAAATTAACAAAACTTAATTATATCTTATCACTTTCTAAAAATATGGATCTGTTAATTTTATTTGTTACATACCTTAAATATTTATAAAAATTTATATATTTTACTGGTAATAATACGCCAACAGTTGTATAGCACAAGGTCTCCTTCTAGCGTGGAAGCGGTGTTCCAATCGTGAGATAAATTCTTCTATAATCGTAGTTTCCGTTTTCAGGGCCTCTGCACTGCCATTTGTTAGACAATGCACCGTAATGATAACGCAAAGCTCTATATTAGATTACAATGACGTACAATCCTCTCTTCTCTTCTTGCACAAGTTGCCCAAGCGCGAGTAGAGATTAAATAAAGAGTGTGTTGCTTATAAACCAGTACATGCATTGTTCTCATGGTAATGAACTATCGCTTAGCTCAGAGCGTGCTTAGCTTAATCAAACTCATGGTAATTGAATACTGCACTGGTTCTTCGTGACTGTTATATAATCACATTCTAACCAAAGGGATAAGAGCGTGTGAGTGCTTAGTACAAGTGTACAAGTCTTGCTCCAAGCACATGTTATGCAATATTAGTCTTTGAATAACCAGTAACAATTATGCCACTTTAAAACATCGTCGCCACATCACGGTGGAGGCTTATAGCCTGTTCCGTCAGTCTTCACTGCAACCATCTCTTCCAAGACCCATTCACAGATCTTCTGTAATAATCCCATGAAATCTATCCGGCTGCTTCTGAAAATTCTAAGTATTCAAAAGAATTTCCCTAATACAGGTTACCGGCCCGTAGTCGGGTAGACAGGTGATGGTAATGCCACTTCATGGCATTCTCCCATGCCCGATTTTATATCAGAGTTTACTCTTCTAGGCCAACTGCTTTCTCTACAGCTTCGAGCCTGACCTATCACTCGGTTTGATTTCGGAGTTCCCGTTTCCTAGCTTTTGGGAATCTATCCCATACCTTACATTGCAAGTATGGGGCAGTGCTTATTTTATGGCGGCACTTACTCACCATGTCACAGCATTGTCATAGGGATTTCAGCTGGTGTGACCACGCCATCGGTGACTCTACCACACCCTGCCAATGTTGCCGCCTCGGTTCGAGACTGCTTATTTGGCGTAGCCTTATTCGCAGTTGTCCATCATATCCGATGGAACTTTCGCTATCCACCAACTGTAACCCTCCCAGTAGATGAGGCTGCGATTTAAAAAAAAATGCCAAAATATCTAGTAATAGAACAATTATATATGGAGCCTCTTGCCTCTTCAACTGACGAGTTAGCAGATAACTATGTGGCAAATAAACAGCAACACACGGACAGATTACTTCCATTCTTCGTAGAATAAAAAACAACGTCCAGGTACGTCTTTTATTAGTCCATACAATTCTACTCTTTGTCTTCCCAACACGTTATCGTTTATCTTGACGGTTTATAAACGGCAGTGCAAAGCACAGAGGCTTATTGACGACTCAGTCCGCGAAGTCATTACAGTGCGATTATATTATTTGTGCCAAATGTTAACAAGTGTTTACTTATTCGCGTCTCCAAATGATGGCCCTTACTTGTTTTGAAAATTGCCTTCTAGACATCTGTATTGACGTAAAGGATTGTTCTGTTAACAAAACGCTTTTTGAATGAAAGAGTAGATTTAAAATTGTGACAGCTTTACTTTCACTAATGCCTATTATTTGAAACATATAAAAGGACGATGAAGTACAGTGACAACTTTTACATGATAACCCAGATTCTGATGTTATTTCAAACTTTTATTAAACGATTCGAATGTTAAGTTTTCAGCCTCATCAATAATTCATATTGTAATTTACAGTAAGGCATATGAACAGTAGAGGATTTATTGAACCGTGAAAAGTGGCGGTTATCCATAAACTTTGATAATGCGTAATACTGTGCACAAGAAGTCCGCAAAGCAACTTATAGTTAGAAGATAACACATACAGACTCTGTAACACACGCACCACAGGTACTTGCGAGGAGGTACAAACAAGTCGAAAAACTGCGACTCTACTAGACAAATATGATGCTAAAACGTGGAATATACGACAGTCAAATAAAAGAAAAATTACGGCCGTGGATTCATTGAGATCATTCGGAATACCTACCTAGACTAGGCAAAGTCCAAAAGGAGAGGATTAGGATAAGTGTGAATGTGCCACACACTGTTTCTGGATAAGATTGAAACAACACAACTAACCTGGTTTGGACGTTTGCACAGAACGAGATGTAAAGATTGCCAAAAGTGACATTTCAGTGGTTACCCACAAGCGGAAGGATAATAGAAAAAGCTGCTCGGAAATGGGGTACAATTTCAAGAAATATTTTAAGGGAGAAGGTATAATTTTAAAAGTTCAAAACACGAAAAAGTAAGAATATTGTATGAAACCAATTACATAACAATATTTTGATAGTATTAATCAATTGTACAGATGTTTCAAGCAGAATTAGAAGTAGCTTTGAGGAATTAGAGCTGTATACAGTAGAAATCACGATAAAGTAATAACGGCATTTTTGTTGTGTAAAGAAAAACATGCACGACAAAAAACGTCAAAAAATATTTTACTAAATGAGAATTAAAGATAAAATAGAATATATATGTCCCCGAGCAACCGAAGTGAAACCTAGACTTATCTAAAAATGAGACATGGCAAAGAAGGAACCCGAGAATAAGTACTTGTTTTGGAGGTTGTAGACGTTTGGAGAGATTAAACATATAATAAAAGGTTTAACCCTTAAGTATGTTATTGTTTACCCTTAACACTTTTGTTTATTATTGTGGCCGTACTGGAACGTTGGTCGTTCCCTTCCACGTAATCTCAGTAGTGACTCTGCTCTTGCAATGAGCGGAAGCCAAGTGTGCTGTGACCAATAGTATCGGAGGTATGTATGTAGTGGGGGGGGGGGGGTAGTAACATATCCCACAAAGCCACATACGTTAACTTTTTTTACTCTTATATTTCTTTTTGATTATATTTTATTTAGATAAAATATCACAATATATTATTTAAAAAGAAATTGTTGGCTTATTGGAAGAAGGAGATGTGTCAGAGCAACCAGATATACCAGATTTTTTCAAGATGACGGTGAATTTAGCGATGCTCCTACTGAAGTGTCTGAGCACCACACAGAAAGTAAAATTACAGAAGAAAAAGAGACCGAAAATGAAGGAAAGCAAGACATAGTAAGAGACTCTGGTTATTTTTATGGGAGAAACCGTTATAAATGGTTGAAATTTCCATCAGCACGTTCAAGAACTAGGTCACAAAATATCGTTTTAATTTATCCGGTATCAAAGGCCGGTAACAGTGAAAATAAGTTTCTTTGCCGTAATTCCGTAAAAGAACTAAGGCATATCCTTAGTCAAACCTCATGTTAAGGAAAAAAAATTGAATCTAGAAATTTCTCAAGAGATTTGGAAATATCTCGAGAGAATTGATCAATTTCTCGGAGAAAAGACTGAAACAGTATGCCCCATTGAATTGTCGCCTGGATGTAGTCAATCAAAGAAACCAAAGACTTCTCGTATATATGTCCATGTAGTAAAGACACAAAGACTACCAAGGCATGTTTAAACTGTGGGAAATTTATTTGTGAGACTCAATCCAGAGAAAAAAGAGTATGTGTAAGCTTTGTGACTGAAAACATGTGCCTCCTTCACTTATAGACTCAGTTATTGTTGGTTAGTGTATTCTAATGATAGAACCAAAAGAACTATGTCAGAATTTTTCCACAAAAGGAAAGAAGAAATTTGTTTTTATTTGCTGAAAATTTTTACCTTTAAGTATTTCATATTATAATTATTTAAATTTATAACGCAATAGTTTAAGGCAAATTTCTGTACTTACATAAAACTAGCTTTTACGTTTTGAAAAGTGAGGACCTGTAAATAAGTGCCATTTTTGTAAAGAAAAATATAATTTTTTTACAATAAATTTAGTTTTGATTAAAGACATGCCCTTTGTTTATTTTTCCATAAAACATCATTTTCATAATGCCACACTTTTAAAATTATTTGCAATTTTTCACTGTGGTAGAGATTTACCCTACGAAGCCACCCATATATGTCTAAATATCGAATGTAGTTAAGGGTTAATAGAAAGCTCAAAATTTCTAATACGTGGTTCAAAGAAACAGTAAAAGACATAGAATAACTGTAGACAACTCAAGAAGACATTTTAGAATCCTTGCCACTCAAAAAAAAAAAAAAAAAAAAAAAAATGCCCAAGGTTTTTATTTCAGGAAAAACCAAGAAGAGGACAGTTGCCATCTGAACTGATGAGGAAGATAGAGGAGAAGAAGGGAGGAACCAGTTGAACCAAACGTTGTCCAGACTGGCTCATACGCAAAAAAAGAGGTTTATTAGACAGTAAATTTAAAAAGTTAATCACAAAGGAGGGCAGGTGACTCGAAGATCTGCTAAGACCTTCAATTACTGGCAAAATAAAGTAATTTTAGGCAATTGTTTTAAGATATAGAAAGAACAAAATGTATTGAATACAACATAGTAATTGAATTAAATAAGTAGGTAAAGGAAGCATCAGATAAGAAATTGTTCTGACATGAGATAGGAAACTTGCGTGGTCAGTCTGGCAGTGATATTTCCACGGTCTGCTAACAACGTAAATCCGACCGCTATAGGCGTTTCTTCGCCTTCTAGATGCTGGCTGTTTATTCTGTCATTGTAACATGTTACGCCACCCAGGTCAAGTATAAAAACCGGTATTTTGAAAGCAGCCGAATACAATGGTGGAGATGACCAAGCTACCTTATACAAGGGAGTATTGGTTTGTGTTGCCCCGTCGTAGTGCCCTAAACGCGTCGTCAAGACCAAACAATACAATGGTGGAGATGATCAAGCTATCTCATACAAGGGAGTATTGGTTTGTGTTGTCCCGTCGTAGTGCCCTAAACGCGTCGTCGAGACCAAACAATACAATGGTGGAGATGATCAAGCTACCTTATACAAGGGAGTATTGGTTTGTGTTGCACCGTCGTAGTGCCCTAAACGCGTCGTCGAGACCAAACAATACAATGGTGGAGATGACCAAGCTACCTCATACAAGGGAGTATAGGTTTGTGTTGTCCCGTCGTAATGCCCAAAACGCGTCGTCGAGCACAAACAATACAGTGGTGGAGATGACCAAGCTACCTTATACAAGGAAGTATTGGTTTGTGTTGTACCGTCGTAGTGCCCTAAACGCGTCGTCGAGACCAAACAATACAATAGTGGAGATGACCAAGCTACCTCATACAAGGGAGTATAGGTTTGTGTTGTCCCGTCGTAATGCCCAAAACGCGTCGTCGAGCAGAAACAATACAGTGGTGGAGATGACCAAGCTACCTTATACAAGGAAGTATTGGTTTGTGTTGTACCGTCGTAGTGCCCTAAACGCGTCGTCGAGACCAAACAATACAATGGTGGAAATGACCAAGCTACCTTATACAAGGGAGTATTTGTTTGTGTTGTCCCGTCGTAGTGCCCAAAACGCGCCGTCGAGACCAAACAATACAGTGGTGGAGATGACCAAGCTACCTTATACAAGGGAGTATTGGTTTGTGTTGTCCCGTCGTAATGCCCAAAACGCGTCGTCGAGACCAAACAATACAGTGGTGGAGATGACCAAGCTACCTCATACAAGGGAGTATTGGTTTGTGTTGTACCGTCGTCGTGCCCTAAACGCGTCGTCGAGCACAAACAATACAGTGGTGGAGATGACAAAGCTACCTTATACAAGGAAGTATTGGTTTGTGTTGTACCGTCGTAGTGCCCTAAACGCGTCGTCGAGACCAAACAATACAATGGTGGAGATGACAAAGCTACCTTATACAAGGGAGTATTGGTTTGTGTTGTACCGTCGTAGTGCCCTAAACGCGTCGTCGAGACCAAACAATACAATGGTGGAGATGACCAAGCTACCTTATACAAGGGAGTATTGGTTTGTGTTTTCCCGTCGTAGTGCCCTAAACGCGTCGTCGAGACCAAACAATACAGTGGTGGAGATGACCAAGCTACCTCATACAAGGGAGTATTGGTTTGTGTTGTACCGTCGTAGTGGCCTAAACGCGTCGTCGAGCACAAACAATACAGTGGTGGAGATGACCAAGCTACCTTATACAAGGGAGTATTGGTTTGTGTTGTCCCGTCGTAGTGCCCTAAACGCGTCGTCGAGACCAAACAATACAATGGTGGAGATGACAAAGCTACCTTATACAAGGCAGTATTGTTTTGTGTTGTACCGTCGTAGTGCCCTAAACGCGTCGTCGAGACCAAACAATACAATGGTGGAGATGACCAAGCTACCTTATACAAGGGAGTATTGGTTTGTGTTGTCCCGTCGTAGTGCCCTAAACGCGTCGTCGGGACCAAACAATACAGTGGTGGAGATGACTAAGCTACCTCATACAAGGGAGTATTGGTGTGTGTTGTACCGTCGTAGTGCCCTAAACGCGTCGTCGAGCACAAACAATACAGTGGTGGAGATGACCAAGCTACCTTATACAAGGAAGTATTGGTTTGTGTTGTACCGTCGTAGTGCCCTAAACGCGTCGTCGAGACCAAAAAATACAATGGTGGAGATGACAAAGCTACCTTATACAAGGGAGTATTGGTTTGTGTTGTACCGTCGTAGTGCCCTAAACGCGTCGTCGAGACCAAACAATACAATGGTGGAGATGACAAAGCTACCTTATACAAGGGAGTATTGGTTTGTGTTGTACCGTCGTAGTGCCCTAAACGCGTCGTCGAGACCAAACAATACAATGGTGGAGATGACCAAGCTACCTCATACAAGGGAGTATTGGTTTGTGTTGTACCGTCGTACTGCCCTAAACGCGTGTCGAGACCAAACAATACAATGGTGGAGATGACCAAGCTACCTTATACAAGGGAGTATTGGTTTGTTTTGTACCGTCGTAGTGCCCTAAACGCGTCGTCGAGACCAAACAATACAATGGTGGAAATGACCAAGCTACCTTATACAAGGGAGTATTTGTTTGTGTTGTCCCGTCGTAGTGCCCTAAACGCGTCGTCGAGACCAAACAATACAGTGGTGGAGATGACAAAGCTACCTTATACAAGGGAGTATTGGTTTGTGTTGTACCGTCGTAGTGCCCTAAACGCGTCGTCGAGACCAAACAATACAATGGTGGAGATGACAAAGCTACCTTATACAAGGGAGTATTGGTTTGTGTTGTACCGTCGTAGTGCCCTAAACGCGTCGTCGAGACCAAACAATACAATGGTGGAGATGACAAAGCTACCTTATACAAGGGAGTATTGGTTTGTGTTGTCCCGTCGTAGTGCCCTAAACGCGTCGTCGAGACCAAACAATACAGTGGTGGAGATGACCAAGCTACCTCATACAAGGGAGTATTGGTTTGTGTTGTACCGTCGTAGTGCCCTAAACGCGTCATCGAGCACAAACAATACAGTGGTGGAGATGACCAAGCTACCTTATACAAGGGAGTATTGGTTTGTGTTGTCCCGTCGTAGTGCCCTAAACGCGTCGTCGAGACCAAACAATACAATGGTGGAGATGACAAAGCTACCTTAGACAAGGGAGTATTGGTTTGTGTTGTACCGTCGTAGTGCCCTAAACGCGTCGTCGAGACCAAACAATACAATGGTGGAGATGACCAAGCTACCTTATACAAGGGAGTATTGGTTTGTGTTGTCCCGTCGTAGTGCCCTAAACGCGTCGTCGGGACCAAACAATACAGTGGTGGAGATGACCAAGCTACCTCATACAAGGGAGTATTGGTTTGTGTTGTACCGTCGTAGTGCCCTAAACGCGTCGTCGAGCACAAACAATACAGTGGTGGAGATGACCAAGCTACCTTATACAAGGAAGTATTGGTTTGTGTTGTACCGTCGTAGTGCCCTAAACGCGTCGTCGAGACCAAACAATACAATGGTGGAGATGACCAAGCTACCTTATACAAGGGAGTATTTGTTTGTGTTGTCCCGTCGTAGTGCCCTAAACGCGTCGTCGAGCCCAAACAATACAATGGTGGAGATGACCAAGCTACCTTATACAAGTGAGTATTGGTTTGTGTTGTCCCGTCGTAGTGCCCAAAACGCGTCGTCGAGACCAAACAATACTGTGGTGGAGATGACCAAGCTACCTTATACAAGGGCGTATTGGTTTGTGTTGTCCCGTCGTAGTGCCCTAAACGCGTCGTCGAGACCAAACAATACAGTGGTGGAGATGACCAAGCTACCTTATACAAGGGAGTATTGGTTTGGTTTGTCCCGTCGTAGTGCCCTAAACGCGTCGTCGAGACCAAACAATCCAATGGTGGAGATGACCAAGCTACCTTATACAAGGGAGTATTGGTTTGTGTTGTACCGTCGTAGTGCCCTAAACGCGTCGTCGAGACCAAACAGTACAATGGTGGAGATGACCAAGCTACCTCATACAAGGGAGTATTGGTTTGTGTTGTCCCGTCGTAGTATCCTAAACGCGTCGTCGAGAGCAAACAATACAGTGGCAAAGGAAAAGAAAATTACTGAATGAAAATAGTCATAACATACGTCTTGATGTTAAAGAAAAAATTACTTGTGGTGTTGCTCGGATTATTGACGGTTTGAATCCATCCTATCGTATTGTTGATGTTTGTACAGTATAATGTACAGTGCAAAACTCGGCAGTTGAGTGAGTAATTATTTAATTGGGAAGAACAACAGTATCGAGGGGATTGCAAAACATTCAGTGATGAGTTTGGACGCCTCGGGTAATTTTGTTATGCCTCTGTATACTGTAATAATATTTTCCAACGGACGGGCGGCACACTGGGTAGAATTAGTACTTTCCCTACGGGCTTAAACCAGTTATACACTGCAGTACGCGTAGCGTTAATGTTATCCATTCCATATGATTGTACCTATTCTGCGGTTTTACGTTTCCAATGTGTTTTCTCTACATTGCCAATCACTGTGCGTAAATGTAATTCGATTTTGTACACTTTCTCTAACCTTACAGTTTTATACGCTTTTTTGTTATTTTCCTTTACGTTATAGTAATGCTCAACTATTTCTCGTGTTCAAGGTCACCTTTCTGTCTCATAGCCGCGCCTATAGATACCACCTCCCTACAGCTTTCTGTCGCTCCTACGTGTCAAGAGGTGCGAATGTCTTTACTCTCCAGTTACACATCTCAATAAATGTAAAATGACCTTGAACATCCGTGTGCTTGGTAGTAGAAGCCTAGTAGGGACCTCTACGGTTTTGTCTGTACCCTTGAACGTTAAATGTGTTTGATCAGTAGTAGCTATACAGTGACGCATCTAGAATTTGGTGTCGAGGGGCATGCGGTGTTGAGTCGGCTTCATGCAAAAGAAAAACCAAGTTAAGACTAATCAGCATTACTATCTTTACAGTGGTTGAAAAACGTGCGATAACATCCTGAAATCATCCCTATTAAAGGAAACGGTGATAACGCAATAAAAATACATTAAGCCTTGTTTAGAAGATACTTATTAACTAAATTGATTTTCCTATATTTCATACCTGTTTCTATATTTAAGAAAGTTACTACTATATTAGCGTACACTGATAAAAATTATAATAACATCGCCTCAGATTAAGGGATTAACAAAAATTTTAAACTTTTTTTTACTGTCGGGGGGGGGCCCCCTCCAGTAAATCCGCCCCTGGTAGTATAATAACATTAGAACTAACGTATTCGTAGACCCACATGTTCTCAGAATTTACTTATAAAGCAATAATTTATTGTGCGAGTAAAGCTCAAAATATTTTTCTAGCACACTTAGTACAATTTATTTTCTGAACTTGATATTCAAATCATCTTTTATTTTTGAAGTGATTGTTTCAGCTGAGCTTAGTGTCTAGTACGGAATACTAATATTAGTATCCTTTGCGTTGATTTCAATTCCAGTTGGGTCTGTAAAAATTTTATTAGTAATATAGACCTATACGTAATTCCCAATTGTGTGATTGTATTTTTACTTGATTGACGGTATTTTGAAGTTTTAAAACACCAGCTCTAGTTCCGTTGCTGCAGTGTTTGCAGTGTTATCTTATTCCGTTTCCTCCGGTATGTTGATAGTAGAAAAAAGGAAACAGAATATTAGATGGAAACCGTTCCCTTGTGGTACCCTGTTGGAAAAAGTTTATTTCACATTCTTCTTCGTATTCTAAAAAAAGTAACTTTCCAATAAATTAAATTTTTTTTTAAATGTTTGAATTTAATAAACATTATTGTAGTACGTTAAATTAAGTGAACCATGAAATATTAAATTAGTGTATCTTGAATTTGATAAAGCGGAACATTAAAGTAATAAACTGTATTAATTATTGTATCAACGTTTTTGGCAGAAGATCTTATAATATAAATTTTTACCGAAATTAACATTATAAATACAAACAATTTGTTTTGTTTTAGTTAAGTAATTCACATTCAAACAAAGTTGTTCTCTTTTGTTTGACTATGGCAACTACAGTAATTGCACACTTACTTATACGCCTGAAGTACGCACAAAACCTTTAAAGTACAAAGAGTTGTCTTATTGGTATTGTCTTGTGTAAAAAGCAAAAAAGCGAGTGTTGGTTTTCTTAACGTTTTTGTCCTTCATAACGTAATTAGACTTTGTTCTTATGATAAAAATGAAGGGAAACCCGGCTAAGATGGGCCGAATGGCGTAAGCTCTAAATTTTAAAAGTTTGTTAGGATTTGTTGAGACAAAACAAGATGTTCTTCACAACTTAATACGCTTTAAAATATGGATATTTTGAACATGTAAAAAAAAAAGCTTTTGCAGCGTCTTTTGTGTAATGAGGACAGAAAATTTCGGTAGATGCGTTTTATTTTACTCTGCATGCTTTTTGCTTTTGCTAGAATGGTCCGTTTTACTATTTAAGAGAAAAATGTTTGAAATTGTGGGGTTTTGCATATTCAACAAGGGGTACGGTATTCAGCTGAGCAATAAAAATTATCAGGAATATTATCTTTAACTCAAGAAGTCCCTCTATATAGTAATTTCAAAGTTTAGAGGTTAGTCCATTTGAAAACCTTAACCTTAACTTTATCTTGTGTGTTAACCAAATTAGTCCAATTTGGTATACTCTTTATTAGGCTCCATTCAAAGATATTTCATAATTTTAAAAAAGAAACATGTCTAAAGAATTATTGTTTATTGGTGTATTATAAAAGTTAAAATACGGTTTTACAATACTATAATGGTGTGTCGTTATTTTTTAACAAGGTTTGTTATGTACGATATTACAAAGGAAAAAGATGAAATAATTTAAAAAAGTTGTATTACTGGACAAATTCTATTTACAAAATAAAAATAGAGAATTAGACACATACGACAGTTGATTTAGATATAACAAAAATGACGCAAAATATATAATTTAGAAGAAAACGTTAAGAGAATAGAGAAGTTGGTTTCCATAAATACCTAATTGGCAGCTAACGCGAAAGAAAAAGAGCCCAACCAATGTTTTATTCAGGTTATACAGAGTAAAACACAATGGAAAATTATAGAGCAGAAGATTTTTGAAGAGATAGGCAGAGGTGGAAGCTGTGTGCAACGAAATGTGTCGAATGGTATAGGTTAGCTTACTTGCACTAATATGATTGATATACATTGGTTTACTATTGTAATAATTTAATGAACAAGTTTCAAAAAATGTATTTTGTTTGGTCCCACAGATTGCTTTAGAAGACTGACCTTGTTTTCTTCATCTTGTGTTGTTATCATGCCGTCTACAGGCAGGAGGATGGCGATCTGGCTACAGCGGCATAAACAACTAGTAAAACCATTCTCGCAGGTTTTTCATCCATGAAATATTATCCCACTTCTTTGTTGTAACAATATTATGACATTACCCGTAAGGTTGATATGTACCGTAGAACGCCATATTTGGATCCTTAGAAAATATGCGTAAATAACTGTAACTTTCTTTTCTAAATATAAAAATCAGTTCTTTCTCTTTCTCAACCCACCGCAAAAATTAAATATTTGACAAGGATATTTAACAATCATCGACGACGTTTTGAAAATGTTTTGTATATTCAGATTTTAAATGTTCAATTCTATTTATGTTGTATTACTTGTACGTCCAAAGATGTTACACCGAACCATGGGAATCGTCATTGAGGCTTTTACAGATCAACATTGATGTTCTACTACAGCTTAATTTTAAGTAGATGAGTTAATGCCACTAGATACAACTAATTTTTTCAATAAGTGTAGAGCATGGACTACTTTTCCTTAAATAAACTCTTCATGGATATATTTACAAAATTTGTCAGACCTGTGTACGGAACCTACAGTTTTCGCCAGCCCCAAACGAGTAGGTGTTAATGGACAGGGCTCGTATTATAATGTGGCCACCAAGAAGACAGTTTACATTGTAACAATGGAGAGTATCCTTCTACAAGACAGTTTACATTGTAACAATGGAGAGTGTCCTTCTACAAGACAGTTTACATTGTAACAATGGAGAGTGTCCTTCTACAAGACAGTTTACATTGTAACAATGGAGAGTGTCCTTCCACAAGACAGTTTGCATTGTAACAATGGAGAGTGTCCTTCTACAAGACAGTTTACGTTGTAACAATGGAGAGTGTCCTTCTACAAGACAGTTTACATTGTAACAATGGAGAGTGTCCTTCGACACGTTTCCCGGCTAGCCGAGCAGATGCGTGTTTCTGCCAAGGCCGCACTCAAGTATCCTCTAGAATTTTCAACTTCTTGTTAAGGACGCTTATTACGGAACCCTCGTCTAGAACCCTTGAGGCTATATATAGGCGACATCTGCCCGGTTAGACGTTTAGTTTACGTTGGGCGGTTTACTCAATGCGTCTGAAGTGGGGGTTATTATAGCTCAACAAGAGACAAAAAAATAGTTGGAATTGGCATTGCCGCCACAACAGCGTCACAACGAAGGGGGAAAGTTACCCCCTCAATTATCGTCAGTCACACTTATTACTGCAGTATTTTACACGTGATGATGATGACATTTACCCGATAGCGTAGAACGCGCTGAATAACGTTCCAGAATAAACACTTTATTTTGCGTGCCTTTTGTCTATTCGGTCAAGGCTGCAGGCTGTCTTACACACCATGGCAACGACAGCGACAGTTATTACACGACTGACAACGCAGTCATTTTCCAATAATACGCTGGTCTGTGCTGCTGTCTCAATATATATTCAGACTCGTCCTGATTCAGTAACTAGTTTACATATAAACAACACTGTGACAGAATAATCAATGCTGGTTTGTTTACATAAGTTAGGAGACAGTAACTGTTGCTGATAACTACGGCACTGGAAATACTTCTAGAGGTAACTGTGACACTGGGAAGACATGACATGAGCTAACGATATAATGTAAATTATTTTGCTTAAACTTTTGAATAGACAGTTATTAATTCAATATTATAATTGTACTTATTTATATACACAATAATTATAATTATTATAACAAAGAAGGCATGTATGATGACGGTGATTATTATTATTATTAATACTAATAGGAGTGGTAGAAGTACTACTACTACTACTACTACTAGTACTACTACTACTACTACTACTACTTCTACTACTACTACTCCTCCTGCTACTACTATTACTATAGCTTGAGCAGATACAAGATATAGTTGGATTGAGGACTGCCGCCACAACAGCATCACAACGAAGGGGGAACGTTACCCCTTCCATTGTCGTCAGTCACACTTATTAGTGCAGTATTTTACACGTGTTATTTATATACCATCAGCAACTTGTTCTTCGTGTGCGAAAACGTACGCATGGTCTTAATTTGTAACGGACAATTCGAAGGAATAGATCATAAAATAATCATGCACGTTTCTATAAAATTCACAATTAACAAATTCTAAACTCCTTAAATTTGTATAGACTCTACTTAATTTGAGTAGTGCAGAACTCTACTTAATTTGAAAATAATATCTGCAGAGCCTAATGCCAACACTTGTGAAAGGCATGTTTTAAAATCATTTCTTATGCTACATAAAGCAACCGCCTGTGTATATCGAGGTGCCTACCGCTGTAGTAAAAATTAATGTTATTAAACATTTTTAACAATAAATAATGTTAATTATTATAATTAAATTATTAATAATAAGAAATGGTAAATATTTATTGTGTTCATTTTCCTTACCTATTTGTCTTCTGAATCTTCACTTGTACTTGAATCTGAATCTTCTCCCACTGAAGTAAATAATTTGTCCACAATACGAGCGTATGATCCGTAATCCAGTAATGTTCTTCAATTTTTGTTGTATGTTCACAACACTTTTTCCACTTTTTAATTGTAAAAATATCAACTATTTTTTCGCAACAATTTTTCTTTTCATCTAAAGATAATCCACTAAAATTACGTGCAAGTTCTCCTTTAATATCTCCCCAGACGAATTATACAGGAATCAGATCGGGATGGTAAGGTGGCAAACGAAGTAGAATATGTCCTTTTGCACGAATTATTTCGTCGACAATAAATGTTTTTTCACAGTTAACTGAGTTCACTTTTTCCAGCAGCTGAGATTTTGTTAATGTAAACTCTATTTGTAACACCATGATTTACAAGCCAATCAATTATTTCTTGTTTTAGTGAACCCGAGGTCGGCCTTTTATCCCTATCTACACAATGATACTTAGCATTGTCCATCACTATTACAGAGCTGTTTGGGAGATTAGGTAGTAATTTTTCTGATAGCCACTTACCGAAGTTATTAAAATTCATAGAGCTATGGTAGTCTCCAGATGTCGACGGAGACTTAAATATTAACAGAGCATTGTTAACAAAACCATCCTCTCCCCAACCGTGAACTATAATAAGTCTATTACCTTTCCCAATTTTCTTTGTTATCCCAACCTCTTCAGAAGATTGCCGACATGAAGATACTGAATGTGATGCCTGAACATATGTTTCGTCAATGTAAACAATATTTTTATCCTCTCGTCTGTATTTATTTATGTCACTTATATAGTGAATTCGCCAAACAACGATATCACTTCTTTCTATTAGGAGCCTTCTATTGGGTTGACAACGAGTCCATTTAAATCCTAACTTTTTAAGTCGTTGCTTAAAAAATTCTCGTTCACATTAAATGACATTATCTTCCTTTAGAGATTGCAGTAAACTCTTTATTGAGGGTGAGACTTTTTTCACTGCATAAAATTGGTGCACCTTTCTCCTTATTGCACTATCTGTGAAGGAGTCTTCAACCTTTTTTTTTGAGCCTGCGATTTTCCTTTTGGGATAGAAAACAGATTTTTTTCACAACCAGAAGTTGACGATTTTTTACTTTTTTTAAATTTTGTACACAGTAGCCTGAGAGACTCCTGTTGCTTCACTTGTACTGGCGGCAATATTATAACCTAAGTTGTATTCCTTTTTTTGTTTTCTTAAATATTCTGCCACGTTGAAAATAATTTCTCTGGCTTGACTTGTTAGAGGTCTCCCAGAAGTTAGCTTACTATTCGATGACAATGCCATTTGTAAAAAAAAAAAAAAATAAATAACATGCTTCGGTAACAATACGACAACGAATGGTAATTCGTTGGTAATTAGTCAACATAAACTAAAATACACAACACACTGTTAATTCTAATGATTATCACACCACACTGTTAGCTCTAATGATTATCACACCACACTGTTAGCTCTAATGGTTATCACAACACACTGTTAATTCTAATGATTATAGCACCACACTGTTAGCTCTAATGATTATAATAATATGCTAAACGAAAACTAATATATAAATCGTATGTATACAATTATATTAAACGAAAACATAAAGAATTCCTACAAAGGAAAACAATTCGCAATTTATTCATAACTACGCATACGCATCTAACTGAATAATGAATAACTGGGAGTGACAGCCTTCTCCGCCTAGCCAGCGCATGCGCACTGGAACTTTTTTTGTCTGTGGTACCCCTATAGTGAAAAGTGATTATTGTGCGGAACTCCATTAGTTGACATTGTTATTGCGTGTGGACAAATTTAACTTGAATTGTTGTACGAAACTGCCTTGGTTGTTGATTACAAATTGTTATTTGTGACTAATTAAAGTTGGTAATTAGTGATTTTAGTGGTGTCTGTATTTTGTTTTCCACAGTACAATACGACGATCAGTGAGACCGTCGCGACATGTATTAGTCTACCAGAGGGATCGAAATCAGTCGCATTCCATAGCAAGACACCATTATAAGCAAATTCGAAATACTAACGGCAAAATACAGCGTGTGTTGTGTCTTCTTGTATAATAGGTTTTATGTCCCCCTCTGCTTCACTCCAAACATACATTCTCATATAAACTTTACACTTGCCGATGTAAAACAGATACGTGTTTACACCCTTGCCGCTAGCCGTAGGTTTCCATTATTCTGGCGCTGTCTCTTGTGCTTTTGTGTCTGCCACAGACTGTTACGTTTTGTGTGTGTGTGTGTGTGTGTGTGTGTGTGGTGAGCGTGTGCGTTGTTCTAACTCTTCAAAATGTTATCAGTTGTTACATATGATATTGCATAAGCACAATCGTAACATTTACTTCTACAATAATGTTAATTTATAATTAAATATTTCATGCATTGCCTTTTTATGGGTTTGATTCTCTACTTTTGGAAATATTTCTCTGTTACATCCAGACTATAATATAACACACTGCGTTTTGACTAACAACCGGAGAAATAAATATAGAAGTATTAGAAATATTTAGAAATTTAGAAGGATTAGTGCGCCCAACAGTTGGCATCAGGTAACCAATTTGCCTGTAAATTCTCATAAACATTCTGATCTCAGTGAATGAATAATAGATTTTTCCCAACGTCCAATGGCTTCGGTGAGTGGTGTCCACAGTTCATTTGACACTGCCGTTTACAACGCTAGCGGTCGGATTCCACATAGCGACAGGCCCCGTCAAATGTTTCTGTAACGACACAGTTACTTATGTAAGTTGATTTTATTGATAATGGAACTCGGTAAAACAGAAATTTCTGCACTTAATTCAGTACAGGTACAATACAAGACTGGTGGGTACTGCTGCTACTATGTGTGTCTACAAGTTGGCCTTTAGCCCTTTGAGAAACTATACAAGTTTTAACCAAGAGCTGTGCTAATTAGATAAAATTTTTTGTAATCCGTTTAATTTAGCAATCGGTTAAATCTTAGTATCAAAGCCATAACTAGTTGCCTCGTCAGTACTTATATCTGCAATCATATGTTTCATCGGAGTTTTCAAAACACGAGTTAACAACAGAAATATCCTATCCTACTCATACGAGTAGAGTCAACCGAATTTGTTCGCGGTCAGTTTATGGCTTGAGTATATATATATATATATATATATATATATATATATATATATATATATATATTATAACGATTCATATTGGCGTCCTATCTGAGCGTTATATGAAAGTGTCTGACGGAGGGAGTAGAGCAGCGCAAGCAAGAGAGAGAGCGTACAATCGCAGCCATCTCACTCTAACCTCGTCACAGCGACATCAGATATCGGTACGAACATGAAATTTTACTCAATACAAATTATCAGTTCAACCTGTGATATTTTAAAAACTAATAAATATAGGGCAATTCTGAATCCAGCAACGTATTCAGCAAGTGAAGCTTTATAAGTAGCCGCAATCTCAGTTAATATAATTAACAATTGAAGAAGTTATACGGAAGATGCACGCCAAAAGGAATAACGAGAGAATTATGCTACGTAGGAATTAGGTATTTTCACACACACACAGATAAAGACCTAAGCAACAATATTCTGTGGTCAGATCTTTGAAAACACATTTGCAAATACCTGTAATCAATCGATTTGCAAACACAGGAAGTACGATTTTAACTAGAAATTCTCTGCAGTTTCAAACCTGTCACGGGGTGTTTCGTCGACCTGTTCGAGATTGTCAAAACTGGAAAAACGCATGATTTATTTGAACAACCAATCAGCATCCAGTATTTAAAACTGACGCCAACTCAAAGCGAGGGGTAGCATCACTCTTTGTTCGGATCTTCAATGCGCTAGTCGTGTCTAAATTACGTACAGAAATTTTTCAATCACGCAAAAGCGTAATTAAGTATCAAATTCGAGAAGTAGTCCGCAGTGAAGATGAACTAGTACCGTTCAACAACTCTCTCTGCGTAAAACAACGTTAATTAATTAAATTATTAATTAATTAATCATCAGCCGTGAAGGACCTGTGCGACAGAAGGCTACAGCATCTGTAATTGCCAGGGCATCTTCTACAGCATTGATCAACATCAATTCTTCTGTGCAAAACCAGAAGGAGGACTCTACGGATTCCTATCTTCGGTCAACGCATCAAACAGTAAGAAATAGATTCATTGATCAATGAAATAAGCACTAAACAAATAATAAAAGCAATAAACAATTTTAAAAGACACTAAGTATTTAACACTTTGTATATTTAATTATAAGATTAGCTCTAACATAGTATAGGAGTGTTGAATGGAAAGTGGGGTGTAGTATTGGACGTGCAAATTATTGCAGACCTGTTCTTTAGCACTGGTTTGGGAGATAGCAATCTCTTAATTAAACCAGATAAGAGCCATAGGTCGTTTGAACGTCTTAATCGTTACTTTTCACACTCACTCAGTAATTATAAGTGTTAAGGTAGAAATAAGTCCTACCATTAGCATTTCCAACATTAAAAATAATTGATTAAAACGTTAACTAAAATAATCAAGCAAATATTAACGTGTTATTTGTAACGATTCCCCTTGAAAACCACAATCACTGAACGAATCCTGAGAAAGAGTGTCTCCATGCGCTGAGCTAAGCTGAAACCGTGTCATTTGTATCTGGGATTTGTTCTGGCGCCCAGGTAGAGTAATATCACGGGTAAGTAACATTTTATCTAACATACAAATATTAGATAATTGTGTTAGATAAAAGGGAGCGTCGTAATATATTATAACGAAACATTGTTATCAATGTTTATCGTTCTAACTGGAGTACGCATAATAAGCGTTATCTGCTACAATTGTACATTTAGAAGGGTACAGATAAGATTTTATATAGCAAACAAAACAGATAACAGTCCACCTGCATAAATATGTATAATTTTGTCGGCACATGTCAGAAGTGTTTTAAAACTTAAATAATAAAAAAATGACAAAAGATTAAGAAGAACTAGGTTGACCAGTGAATAGTGCGGAAATGTAGCTTTATTTAGACACCAAACACATAACGAGATAGTGAGAGTGTCGTGAACTATAAGCGTTTTACTATTTCACACCTTTCGCGGTGCTAATTAAAGATCGCGTGTATACATAGCTAATAACTGTGTTCAAGACACGTCTAACAAACAACTTTGTTACCTAAATAAATAAAGGATTGGTGAGGTATTCGCCGATAGAAACTCATTTTGCACACGTGGCTTTGCCCTATAAACAGTGAGCCAAAACGAGCATCTGGCTCATTCATAAAGTATTCGTTGAGTCGTACACACGGAACGATACGCTGCAGAAGACGCTTCAATGAGACCGGCAGACACCTGAGTTACTACAACTACGTACTACGGACATCAGACTATACCCGAGGCCAGAGACGCTGTGTCCATGACGATAAAGGAACGACGCCTAGCCTAGCTGTTCATACACCGCTAAGCGACGCTGACGGAGGTTTCGAGAGGAATAGCTGTACTCAACGCCGACGCCTGAGACCCGTGTACATCTGTGTAACATGAAATCATCAAAACAGGTGACCTGATATGGTTCAGGGTTCATAATAATGTTGTAAAACACAACAAGTAAATGAAAAGCCGCTATAAGCGAAATTGAACAGTTTTAAATAATTGATAAACATTTTTTTATATAGGCGGTATGACTAAAGCCTAAAGACACTTTTAAATGTTGTACTGTATATCATATAGAGACATTTATTCAAAAAGACAGAACATTTAGATAATGTGTGATTATTATAATAATATGTTAATAAGAGTGCAGAAAGACTCTAAGCAAATGTTTTCATGAGATTGTGCACTGTATAAAGAATTATATTTGATAAATTAAATGTGATAAATTAAGGGAGAGTGCAGAGAAGCTCTAAGAGTGTTATCAAGATAGTAGATGTCACAAATTTTATTGTTTCATATTAATTATTGTTGATAGCCAAGCAGGCTGAAGATTAGAATAATTAAAAGGGAGTTACCCTTAATAAAAGTGTTTATATTAATAATAATTACCATAGAGATAACGATAACTATAACCCTTGTTATATTCATTTAAAAAGTTCGTATTTTATTTTCTCATGTATAAAGAACAGGGTTACGGATTTCATAGAATGAAATCAATTCAGTATTTCCATTTTATTAAATAATTAAATTCAATATAACAAAATGATTTTTATAAATGAATTATAATTACAGGCAGACAGTGTGAAACTGCCCATATATGTGTGTATATTTCCATGTTATATGTTTTGTGTATATACTGTGTATTGTATGTCTTATTTTCAGGAACTTATAAATTATGTACGAAGATATATGATTTTAATATGTGATTGTTAGACGTAAGCATTATAACAATATATCACTAGAGAAAATATGTGTAAAGTAATATTCAAGAAAGAATATAAATTAGTGGAACCCGCCGTAAATCGTGTTAAATATTTGAAATTCTTTTTATTATTATGATTTGTTTAAAGATAAGCACCTTGAGGGTGACAATTATAATCATTGGAATGATAGACTAAAAAGGTAGTTTTCATTTATTCACAATTTATACAACTCAGCTTCCTAAAATAATTCTTTTGGAAACACATCGTCCCAACTCGTTACCTGATACCTAATAAGCCCAAATCCCACACCTAATAGCCGGCAAAGCAGAAAAGTACCATATACTGCAGGTAAGTGTTGGCATGATATACCCTAACCAGGTCCATGTAAAACTCATAATCCATAATGAAAGAAATCATAAAAAGATGTGTTGCAAAAGAAAATGTCGCTTCCAACGTGGGGCACGATTAAATAAATAAAAAAAAAAATAAATAAAAAAAAAACATAATACGAAAAAAAATTAAAAATTAGTTAGAAGTTAAATAAATATAAATTCACGTAGAACGAATATTTAGAGTTGATGTGTAATTATTATAAAACGTGCATTTATATGTTGAATGTAGCTGATAAGAACGTACAGTTAGCGTTATCAGTAGAGTAAACAAAGGGGAGCTTAGATAAATATTGTGGTTATCAGAAACTGATACTACAGGCGCCCAAGATAATGGTTGTATGTTGATGAATAAATGACTACCAATACAGTATTTAATAATAATCCAAATAATTAATAATATACAAATTAATAATAAATATTTTAAAATCGGTTCACCAAATTAAAATTAAACATGGCACATAAACAAGAGGTCAGTTTAGCCGACATAATGAAGAAGTTAGAAGCCAGCAACGTTGAAAACGTAAAAAGGTTTGAAGAAATAAAAACTAGTGGTGCTGAAACTATGAGAAGATTGGAAGCAAGCACGTCAGAAATTCAGAAACTATACGCGTATAATGCTGAAAGTAAGGTAGAAATTATGGAACGAATGGAGACCTTAGAAGGTAAAGTTAAAGAGTCTCTAAAACAACAAGCGGTGGTGATGAATGAAAATTTCGAAGAGCAGCGAAAAAGACTACAACAAAATTTTAAATCTATGGCCGACACACTGGACCAGAAACTCGAAAAAATTACGCATCGACAAGATACCAAGATACAAGTCATCAGCGAGTTGGTGCAGAGTAATGTCAGGAAGACCATGAAAATTGAAGAAGAAACAAAAAGTCTCGCCGCAGCAGACGACACCATCAAGAAATCTATCCAACACCATGACAACAGGGTAGCTCAGCTGGAAGTCAAGTTAAAAGGTGAAGTAGACCGACTTACACGAGAAGTGAGAAGACTACCAACACAAGCGTTAGTATACTCGACCGTACCTAGAGAAGAGAGACCCATTAACTATTTTAGAGGATCCAGAGGGGAAAATCCCATTGAATTTCGTATCAAATGTGAGAAAGAAATGGATAGTATTGGATCTATTCTCAGTGACAAAGATAAAATAGACTTTGTAAGCCGTTACTTAAAAGATGCAGCAGCCAGTTGGTTCACGATGGTGAATGACGATTTAAAAACGTATGAAGAATTTAAACTAGCATTCGAACGGAGGTATTGGAATGAATACATACAAATGAGAATACGAAATACACTGGAATTTGGTAAATATAATCCAGGTAAGCTGTCTGAAGATGAATACGTCATTATGTTAGTAGAGAGGAGTAAACATTTACGTCTTGCTTTAACACAAAAAGAATTAGTCATTAAGCTTGCTAATCATTTCAGCAGGAACATCCAACTAGCTATACATGTTCAGGGTATAGCTACCATTGAAGATCTATTAATACTTTTAACACAGCTGGAGGGTGTAATCCGTGAACGAGACCCACCAAGAGGAGTTCAGCGAGATAACCGGAACCAAAATCAAGATAGAGGTACGTGGTATTCGCAAAGATATCGCCAAGAAGATAAAGGCAGAGAAGATAGACGTACAGACGAGGAAAAATATCCGAAAAACAAAAATGTATCATATGATAGACGCCATGAAGATGGACGAACATATGAGAAGCAGGAGCAAAATAATGAAAGAGGTAATTACAAAGGAGGTTACCGATGGCCGAATTCGTCGAAACGATTTTCGAAACCATGGACATCCGATAGGAATGAAAATACTGCAAAGGCAAAGACAATGAAGTAGCTGATACCTTAAGCCGTTATATAGAAGAAAAAGAAGAAACACATGAAGCTAAACCACAAGATGTCAGGGTACTTAGCAACATAACATACAAACCCGAGAGAGAAGTACAAGAATTACTACGTAATCTCGCTAGAGAGCAAGATAAAGATCAGCGATTACAGAATATAAAAAATAATCCGTTACCTATAAATTATTATGTGAAAGATGGAATTTTATTTAAGCTTATTAATTATGATTGGAAAGTTGTGCTATCTCATGACATGTTACAGCAATTAATTATGCCATGTCATCGTAGTCTAGCTCATGCATCTCCATTGAAGTGCTATTTAACTATGAAAGAAGCCTTCACCTGTAATAATATGTTCAGAAAAATTAAAATAATTGTTAGGAAATGCCATGATTGTCAAACAGCCAAACATCCGAATTTAAACACTTGCGTTGAAATGGGGAGTATCAGAACTAAGAAGAAGGGGGATATAGTTGCACTTGATTTCCTTGGACCACTCCCGCGATCAAGTCGTGGGTACCGCCATATAATTGTGACGGTAGATGTGTTTACCAAGCTAGTAAAGTTATATGCTGTACGAAGACCCACCATGAAATCTGTTCTGAATGTCATCACCCAGAAGTATATACCAAAGTATGGAAAAATGGATAAAGTGTTGACAGATCAAGGTAAGCAGTTTGGTAATAAATTATGGAAGGACGCATTGACAAGACAAGGTATAAAACCTATACTTACATCCATAAGGCATCCACAAACTAATCTAGCTGAAAGAATAAATAGAGAGTTAGGCAAGTACATGAGGTTATATTGCTACAATCAACAGAGTAAATGGCCTGACTATCTACAATTTTTCGAAGATGCAATGAATCACAATTATAGTGAAGCTACAGGATACACACCGTTAGAATTAAGTGAGAATAAAATACCTAAAAGATTCTGGCACAACATGATAAATAAACCGAAAAATTATAATGTAGATTTGCCAATTCAAATAAAAATAAACAGAGCTGAACGACAGTTATATCATCAAGCAGGTAAAAGGAGAGACCGGTATAATAGAATTCACCGATTGACAAGATTCCAGATTGGTGATAAGGTATTGATAAAGACAAATCCTGTGGGAAGTAGTATATTAAACACTTCCAAGAAATTCTTCAGATTATTCTGTGGCCCATATGAACTAAGGAGTCGTCTAGGACCACACACCTACATGGTATATGACCCAGTGAAGCAAAAGGACGTCGGAAAGTACCATGCGTCATCTCTGCGTCATTATATCCAATAATACCCATATGTGATTGTTACTTTAAGAAAAGATTTTATATTCTTTCTAATAAACATGTAATATAACTGACTGTGTATGTACTAAACATAGAAAAAAAAAAAAAAAAAAAAAAAAAAAATATGTTGTTCTGTAAAGCACAAACAATTTTTTTAAAGCAAGTGGGGGAGTGTTATAACGAAACATTGTTATCAATGTTTATCGTTCTAACTGGAGTACGCATAATAAGCGTTATCTGCTACAATTGTACATTTAGAAGGGTACAGATAAGATTTTATATAGCAAACAAAACAGATAACAGTCCACCTGCATAAATATGTATAATTTTGTCGGCACATGTCAGAAGTGTTTTAAAACTTAAATAATAAAAAAATGACAAAAGATTAAGAAGAACTAGGTTGACCAGTGAATAGTGCGGAAATGTAGCTTTATTTAGACACCAAACACATAACGAGATAGTGAGAGTGTCGTGAACTATAAGCGTTTTACTATTTCACACCTTTCGCGGTGCTAATTAAAGATCGCGTGTATACATAGCTAATAACTGTGTTCAAGACACGTCTAACAAACAACTTTGTTACCTAAATAAATAAAGGATTGGTGAGGTATTCGCCGATAGAAACTCATTTTGCACACGTGGCTTTGCCCTATAAACAGTGAGCCAAAACGAGCATCTGGCTCATTCATAAAGTATTCGTTGAGTCGTACACACGGAACGATACGCTGCAGAAGACGCTTCAATGAGACCGGCAGACACCTGAGTTACTACAACTACGTACTACGGACATCAGACTATACCCGAGGCCAGAGACGCTGTGTCCATGACGATAAAGGAACGACGCCTAGCCTAGCTGTTCATACACCGCTAAGCGACGCTGACGGAGGTTTCGAGAGGAATAGCTGTACTCAACGCCGACGCCTGAGACCCGTGTACATCTGTGTAACATGAAATCATCAAAACAGGTGACCTGATATGGTTCAGGGTTCATAATAATGTTGTAAAACACAACAAGTAAATGAAAAGCCGCTATAAGCGAAATTGAACAGTTTTAAATAATTGATAAACATTTTTTTATATAGGCGGTATGACTAAAGCCTAAAGACACTTTTAAATGTTGTACTGTATATCATATAGAGACATTTATTCAAAAAGACAGAACATTTAGATAATGTGTGATTATTATAATAATATGTTAATAAGAGTGCAGAAAGACTCTAAGCAAATGTTTTCATGAGATTGTGCACTGTATAAAGAATTATATTTGATAAATTAAATGTGATAAATTAAGGGAGAGTGCAGAGAAGCTCTAAGAGTGTTATCAAGATAGTAGATGTCACAAATTTTATTGTTTCATATTAATTATTGTTGATAGCCAAGCAGGCTGAAGATTAGAATAATTAAAAGGGAGTTACCCTTAATAAAAGTGTTTATATTAATAATAATTACCATAGAGATAACGATAACTATAACCCTTGTTATATTCATTTAAAAAGTTCGTATTTTATTTTCTCATGTATAAAGAACAGGGTTACGGATTTCATAGAATGAAATCAATTCAGTATTTCCATTTTATTAAATAATTAAATTCAATATAACAAAATGATTTTTATAAATGAATTATAATTACAGGCAGACAGTGTGAAACTGCCCATATATGTGTGTATATTTCCATGTTATATGTTTTGTGTATATACTGTGTATTGTATGTCTTATTTTCAGGAACTTATAAATTATGTACGAAGATATATGATTTTAATATGTGATTGTTAGACGTAAGCATTATAACAATATATCACTAGAGAAAATATGTGTAAAGTAATATTCAAGAAAGAATATAAATTAGTGGAACCCGCCGTAAATCGTGTTAAATATTTGAAATTCTTTTTATTATTATGATTTGTTTAAAGATAAGCACCTTGAGGGTGACAATTATAATCATTGGAATGATAGACTAAAAAGGTAGTTTTCATTTATTCACAATTTATACAACTCAGCTTCCTAAAATAATTCTTTTGGAAACACATCGTCCCAACTCGTTACCTGATACCTAATAAGCCCAAATCCCACACCTAATAGCCGGCAAAGCAGAAAAGTACCATATACTGCAGGTAAGTGTTGGCATGATATACCCTAACCAGGTCCATGTAAAACTCATAATCCATAATGAAAGAAATCATAAAAAGATGTGTTGCAAAAGAAAATGTCGCTTCCAACGTGGGGCACGATTAAATAAATAAAAAAAAAAATAAATAAAAAAAAAACATAATACGAAAAAAAATTAAAAATTAGTTAGAAGTTAAATAAATATAAATTCACGTAGAACGAATATTTAGAGTTGATGTGTAATTATTATAAAACGTGCATTTATATGTTGAATGTAGCTGATAAGAACGTACAGTTAGCGTTATCAGTAGAGTAAACAAAGGGGAGCTTAGATAAATATTGTGGTTATCAGAAACTGATACTACAGGCGCCCAAGATAATGGTTGTATGTTGATGAATAAATGACTACCAATACAGTATTTAATAATAATCCAAATAATTAATAATATACAAATTAATAATAAATATTTTAAAATCGGTTCACCAAATTAAAATTAAACATGGCACATAAACAAGAGGTCAGTTTAGCCGACATAATGAAGAAGTTAGAAGCCAGCAACGTTGAAAACGTAAAAAGGTTTGAAGAAATAAAAACTAGTGGTGCTGAAACTATGAGAAGATTGGAAGCAAGCACGTCAGAAATTCAGAAACTATACGCGTATAATGCTGAAAGTAAGGTAGAAATTATGGAACGAATGGAGACCTTAGAAGGTAAAGTTAAAGAGTCTCTAAAACAACAAGCGGTGGTGATGAATGAAAATTTCGAAGAGCAGCGAAAAAGACTACAACAAAATTTTAAATCTATGGCCGACACACTGGACCAGAAACTCGAAAAAATTACGCATCGACAAGATACCAAGATACAAGTCATCAGCGAGTTGGTGCAGAGTAATGTCAGGAAGACCATGAAAATTGAAGAAGAAACAAAAAGTCTCGCCGCAGCAGACGACACCATCAAGAAATCTATCCAACACCATGACAACAGGGTAGCTCAGCTGGAAGTCAAGTTAAAAGGTGAAGTAGACCGACTTACACGAGAAGTGAGAAGACTACCAACACAAGCGTTAGTATACTCGACCGTACCTAGAGAAGAGAGACCCATTAACTATTTTAGAGGATCCAGAGGGGAAAATCCCATTGAATTTCGTATCAAATGTGAGAAAGAAATGGATAGTATTGGATCTATTCTCAGTGACAAAGATAAAATAGACTTTGTAAGCCGTTACTTAAAAGATGCAGCAGCCAGTTGGTTCACGATGGTGAATGACGATTTAAAAACGTATGAAGAATTTAAACTAGCATTCGAACGGAGGTATTGGAATGAATACATACAAATGAGAATACGAAATACACTGGAATTTGGTAAATATAATCCAGGTAAGCTGTCTGAAGATGAATACGTCATTATGTTAGTAGAGAGGAGTAAACATTTACGTCTTGCTTTAACACAAAAAGAATTAGTCATTAAGCTTGCTAATCATTTCAGCAGGAACATCCAACTAGCTATACATGTTCAGGGTATAGCTACCATTGAAGATCTATTAATACTTTTAACACAGCTGGAGGGTGTAATCCGTGAACGAGACCCACCAAGAGGAGTTCAGCGAGATAACCGGAACCAAAATCAAGATAGAGGTACGTGGTATTCGCAAAGATATCGCCAAGAAGATAAAGGCAGAGAAGATAGACGTACAGACGAGGAAAAATATCCGAAAAACAAAAATGTATCATATGATAGACGCCATGAAGATGGACGAACATATGAGAAGCAGGAGCAAAATAATGAAAGAGGTAATTACAAAGGAGGTTACCGATGGCCGAATTCGTCGAAACGATTTTCGAAACCATGGACATCCGATAGGAATGAAAATACTGCAAAGGCAAAGACAATGAAGTAGCTGATACCTTAAGCCGTTATATAGAAGAAAAAGAAGAAACACATGAAGCTAAACCACAAGATGTCAGGGTACTTAGCAACATAACATACAAACCCGAGAGAGAAGTACAAGAATTACTACGTAATCTCGCTAGAGAGCAAGATAAAGATCAGCGATTACAGAATATAAAAAATAATCCGTTACCTATAAATTATTATGTGAAAGATGGAATTTTATTTAAGCTTATTAATTATGATTGGAAAGTTGTGCTATCTCATGACATGTTACAGCAATTAATTATGCCATGTCATCGTAGTCTAGCTCATGCATCTCCATTGAAGTGCTATTTAACTATGAAAGAAGCCTTCACCTGTAATAATATGTTCAGAAAAATTAAAATAATTGTTAGGAAATGCCATGATTGTCAAACAGCCAAACATCCGAATTTAAACACTTGCGTTGAAATGGGGAGTATCAGAACTAAGAAGAAGGGGGATATAGTTGCACTTGATTTCCTTGGACCACTCCCGCGATCAAGTCGTGGGTACCGCCATATAATTGTGACGGTAGATGTGTTTACCAAGCTAGTAAAGTTATATGCTGTACGAAGACCCACCATGAAATCTGTTCTGAATGTCATCACCCAGAAGTATATACCAAAGTATGGAAAAATGGATAAAGTGTTGACAGATCAAGGTAAGCAGTTTGGTAATAAATTATGGAAGGACGCATTGACAAGACAAGGTATAAAACCTATACTTACATCCATAAGGCATCCACAAACTAATCTAGCTGAAAGAATAAATAGAGAGTTAGGCAAGTACATGAGGTTATATTGCTACAATCAACAGAGTAAATGGCCTGACTATCTACAATTTTTCGAAGATGCAATGAATCACAATTATAGTGAAGCTACAGGATACACACCGTTAGAATTAAGTGAGAATAAAATACCTAAAAGATTCTGGCACAACATGATAAATAAACCGAAAAATTATAATGTAGATTTGCCAATTCAAATAAAAATAAACAGAGCTGAACGACAGTTATATCATCAAGCAGGTAAAAGGAGAGACCGGTATAATAGAATTCACCGATTGACAAGATTCCAGATTGGTGATAAGGTATTGATAAAGACAAATCCTGTGGGAAGTAGTATATTAAACACTTCCAAGAAATTCTTCAGATTATTCTGTGGCCCATATGAACTAAGGAGTCGTCTAGGACCACACACCTACATGGTATATGACCCAGTGAAGCAAAAGGACGTCGGAAAGTACCATGCGTCATCTCTGCGTCATTATATCCAATAATACCCATATGTGATTGTTACTTTAAGAAAAGATTTTATATTCTTTCTAATAAACATGTAATATAACTGACTGTGTATGTACTAAACATAGAAAAAAAAAAAAAAAAAAAAAAAAAAAAAAAAATATGTTGTTCTGTAAAGCACAAACAATTTTTTTAAAGCAAGTGGGGGAGTGTTATAACGAAACATTGTTATCAATGTTTATCGTTCTAACTGGAGTACGCATAATAAGCGTTATCTGCTACAATTGTACATTTAGAAGGGTACAGATAAGATTTTATATAGCAAACAAAACAGATAACAGTCCACCTGCATAAATATGTATAATTTTGTCGGCACATGTCAGAAGTGTTTTAAAACTTAAATAATAAAAAAATGACAAAAGATTAAGAAGAACTAGGTTGACCAGTGAATAGTGCGGAAATGTAGCTTTATTTAGACACCAAACACATAACGAGATAGTGAGAGTGTCGTGAACTATAAGCGTTTTACTATTTCACACCTTTCGCGGTGCTAATTAAAGATCGCGTGTATACATAGCTAATAACTGTGTTCAAGACACGTCTAACAAACAACTTTGTTACCTAAATAAATAAAGGATTGGTGAGGTATTCGCCGATAGAAACTCATTTTGCACACGTGGCTTTGCCCTATAAACAGTGAGCCAAAACGAGCATCTGGCTCATTCATAAAGTATTCGTTGAGTCGTACACACGGAACGATACGCTGCAGAAGACGCTTCAATGAGACCGGCAGACACCTGAGTTACTACAACTACGTACTACGGACATCAGACTATACCCGAGGCCAGAGACGCTGTGTCCATGACGATAAAGGAACGACGCCTAGCCTAGCTGTTCATACACCGCTAAGCGACGCTGACGGAGGTTTCGAGAGGAATAGCTGTACTCAACGCCGACGCCTGAGACCCGTGTACATCTGTGTAACATGAAATCATCAAAACAGGTGACCTGATATGGTTCAGGGTTCATAATAATGTTGTAAAACACAACAAGTAAATGAAAAGCCGCTATAAGCGAAATTGAACAGTTTTAAATAATTGATAAACATTTTTTTATATAGGCGGTATGACTAAAGCCTAAAGACACTTTTAAATGTTGTACTGTATATCATATAGAGACATTTATTCAAAAAGACAGAACATTTAGATAATGTGTGATTATTATAATAATATGTTAATAAGAGTGCAGAAAGACTCTAAGCAAATGTTTTCATGAGATTGTGCACTGTATAAAGAATTATATTTGATAAATTAAATGTGATAAATTAAGGGAGAGTGCAGAGAAGCTCTAAGAGTGTTATCAAGATAGTAGATGTCACAAATTTTATTGTTTCATATTAATTATTGTTGATAGCCAAGCAGGCTGAAGATTAGAATAATTAAAAGGGAGTTACCCTTAATAAAAGTGTTTATATTAATAATAATTACCATAGAGATAACGATAACTATAACCCTTGTTATATTCATTTAAAAAGTTCGTATTTTATTTTCTCATGTATAAAGAACAGGGTTACGGATTTCATAGAATGAAATCAATTCAGTATTTCCATTTTATTAAATAATTAAATTCAATATAACAAAATGATTTTTATAAATGAATTATAATTACAGGCAGACAGTGTGAAACTGCCCATATATGTGTGTATATTTCCATGTTATATGTTTTGTGTATATACTGTGTATTGTATGTCTTATTTTCAGGAACTTATAAATTATGTACGAAGATATATGATTTTAATATGTGATTGTTAGACGTAAGCATTATAACAATATATCACTAGAGAAAATATGTGTAAAGTAATATTCAAGAAAGAATATAAATTAGTGGAACCCGCCGTAAATCGTGTTAAATATTTGAAATTCTTTTTATTATTATGATTTGTTTAAAGATAAGCACCTTGAGGGTGACAATTATAATCATTGGAATGATAGACTAAAAAGGTAGTTTTCATTTATTCACAATTTATACAACTCAGCTTCCTAAAATAATTCTTTTGGAAACACATCGTCCCAACTCGTTACCTGATACCTAATAAGCCCAAATCCCACACCTAATAGCCGGCAAAGCAGAAAAGTACCATATACTGCAGGTAAGTGTTGGCATGATATACCCTAACCAGGTCCATGTAAAACTCATAATCCATAATGAAAGAAATCATAAAAAGATGTGTTGCAAAAGAAAATGTCGCTTCCAACGTGGGGCACGATTAAATAAATAAAAAAAAAATAAATAAAAAAAAAACATAATACGAAAAAAAATTAAAAATTAGTTAGAAGTTAAATAAATATAAATTCACGTAGAACGAATATTTAGAGTTGATGTGTAATTATTATAAAACGTGCATTTATATGTTGAATGTAGCTGATAAGAACGTACAGTTAGCGTTATCAGTAGAGTAAACAAAGGGGAGCTTAGATAAATATTGTGGTTATCAGAAACTGATACTACAGGCGCCCAAGATAATGGTTGTATGTTGATGAATAAATGACTACCAATACAGTATTTAATAATAATCCAAATAATTAATAATATACAAATTAATAATAAATATTTTAAAATCGGTTCACCAAATTAAAATTAAACATGGCACATAAACAAGAGGTCAGTTTAGCCGACATAATGAAGAAGTTAGAAGCCAGCAACGTTGAAAACGTAAAAAGGTTTGAAGAAATAAAAACTAGTGGTGCTGAAACTATGAGAAGATTGGAAGCAAGCACGTCAGAAATTCAGAAACTATACGCGTATAATGCTGAAAGTAAGGTAGAAATTATGGAACGAATGGAGACCTTAGAAGGTAAAGTTAAAGAGTCTCTAAAACAACAAGCGGTGGTGATGAATGAAAATTTCGAAGAGCAGCGAAAAAGACTACAACAAAATTTTAAATCTATGGCCGACACACTGGACCAGAAACTCGAAAAAATTACGCATCGACAAGATACCAAGATACAAGTCATCAGCGAGTTGGTGCAGAGTAATGTCAGGAAGACCATGAAAATTGAAGAAGAAACAAAAAGTCTCGCCGCAGCAGACGACACCATCAAGAAATCTATCCAACACCATGACAACAGGGTAGCTCAGCTGGAAGTCAAGTTAAAAGGTGAAGTAGACCGACTTACACGAGAAGTGAGAAGACTACCAACACAAGCGTTAGTATACTCGACCGTACCTAGAGAAGAGAGACCCATTAACTATTTTAGAGGATCCAGAGGGGAAAATCCCATTGAATTTCGTATCAAATGTGAGAAAGAAATGGATAGTATTGGATCTATTCTCAGTGACAAAGATAAAATAGACTTTGTAAGCCGTTACTTAAAAGATGCAGCAGCCAGTTGGTTCACGATGGTGAATGACGATTTAAAAACGTATGAAGAATTTAAACTAGCATTCGAACGGAGGTATTGGAATGAATACATACAAATGAGAATACGAAATACACTGGAATTTGGTAAATATAATCCAGGTAAGCTGTCTGAAGATGAATACGTCATTATGTTAGTAGAGAGGAGTAAACATTTACGTCCCGCTTTAACACAAAAAGAATTAGTCATTAAGCTTGCTAATCATTTCAGCAGGAACATCCAACTAGCTATACATGTTCAGGGTATAGCTACCATTGAAGATCTATTAATACTTTTAACACAGATGGAGGGTGTAATCCGTGAACGAGACCCACCAAGAGGAGTTCAGCGAGATAACCGGAACCAAAATCAAGATAGAGGTACGTGGTATTCGCAAAGATATCGCCAAGAAGATAAAGGCAGAGAAGATAGACGTACAGACGAGGAAAAATATCCGAAAAACAAAAATGTATCATATGATAGACGCCATGAAGATGGACGAACATATGAGAAGCAGGAGCAAAATAATGAAAGAGGTAATTACAAAGGAGGTTACCGATGGCCGAATTCGTCGAAACGATTTTCGAAACCATGGACATCCGATAGGAATGAAAATACTGCAAAGGCAAAGACAATGAAGTAGCTGATACCTTAAGCCGTTATATAGAAGAAAAAGAAGAAACACATGAAGCTAAACCACAAGATGTCAGGGTACTTAGCAACATAACATACAAACCCGAGAGAGAAGTACAAGAATTACTACGTAATCTCGCTAGAGAGCAAGATAAAGATCAGCGATTACAGAATATAAAAAATAATCCGTTACCTATAAATTATTATGTGAAAGATGGAATTTTATTTAAGCTTATTAATTATGATTGGAAAGTTGTGCTATCTCATGACATGTTACAGCAATTAATTATGCCATGTCATCGTAGTCTAGCTCATGCATCTCCATTGAAGTGCTATTTAACTATGAAAGAAGCCTTCACCTGTAATAATATGTTCAGAAAAATTAAAATAATTGTTAGGAAATGCCATGATTGTCAAACAGCCAAACATCCGAATTTAAACACTTGCGTTGAAATGGGGAGTATCAGAACTAAGAAGAAGGGGGATATAGTTGCACTTGATTTCCTTGGACCACTCCCGCGATCAAGTCGTGGGTACCGCCATATAATTGTGACGGTAGATGTGTTTACCAAGCTAGTAAAGTTATATGCTGTACGAAGACCCACCATGAAATCTGTTCTGAATGTCATCACCCAGAAGTATATACCAAAGTATGGAAAAATGGATAAAGTGTTGACAGATCAAGGTAAGCAGTTTGGTAATAAATTATGGAAGGACGCATTGACAAGACAAGGTATAAAACCTATACTTACATCCATAAGGCATCCACAAACTAATCTAGCTGAAAGAATAAATAGAGAGTTAGGCAAGTACATGAGGTTATATTGCTACAATCAACAGAGTAAATGGCCTGACTATCTACAATTTTTCGAAGATGCAATGAATCACAATTATAGTGAAGCTACAGGATACACACCGTTAGAATTAAGTGAGAATAAAATACCTAAAAGATTCTGGCACAACATGATAAATAAACCGAAAAATTATAATGTAGATTTGCCAATTCAAATAAAAATAAACAGAGCTGAACGACAGCTATATCATCAAGCAGGTAAAAGGAGAGACCGGTATAATAGAATTCACCGATTGACAAGATTCCAGATTGGTGATAAGGTATTGATAAAGACAAATCCTGTGGGAAGTAGTATATTAAACACTTCCAAGAAATTCTTCAGATTATTCTGTGGCCCATATGAACTAAGGAGTCGTCTAGGACCACACACCTACATGGTATATGACCCAGTGAAGCAAAAGGACGTCGGAAAGTACCATGCGTCATCTCTGCGTCATTATATCCAATAATACCCATATGTGATTGTTACTTTAAGAAAAGATTTTATATTCTTTCTAATAAACATGTAATATAACTGACTGTGTATGTACTAAACATAGAAAAAAAAAAAAAAAAAAAAAAAAAAAAAAAATATGTTGTTCTGTAAAGCACAAACAATTTTTTTAAAGCAAGTGGGGGAGTGTTATAACGAAACATTGTTATCAATGTTTATCGTTCTAACTGGAGTACGCATAATAAGCGTTATCTGCTACAATTGTACATTTAGAAGGGTACAGATAAGATTTTATATAGCAAACAAAACAGATAACAGTCCACCTGCATAAATATGTATAATTTTGTCGGCACATGTCAGAAGTGTTTTAAAACTTAAATAATAAAAAAATGACAAAAGATTAAGAAGAACTAGGTTGACCAGTGAATAGTGCGGAAATGTAGCTTTATTTAGACACCAAACACATAACGAGATAGTGAGAGTGTCGTGAACTATAAGCGTTTTACTATTTCACACCTTTCGCGGTGCTAATTAAAGATCGCGTGTATACATAGCTAATAACTGTGTTCAAGACACGTCTAACAAACAACTTTGTTACCTAAATAAATAAAGGATTGGTGAGGTATTCGCCGATAGAAACTCATTTTGCACACGTGGCTTTGCCCTATAAACAGTGAGCCAAAACGAGCATCTGGCTCATTCATAAAGTATTCGTTGAGTCGTACACACGGAACGATACGCTGCAGAAGACGCTTCAATGAGACCGGCAGACACCTGAGTTACTACAACTACGTACTACGGACATCAGACTATACCCGAGGCCAGAGACGCTGTGTCCATGACGATAAAGGAACGACGCCTAGCCTAGCTGTTCATACACCGCTAAGCGACGCTGACGGAGGTTTCGAGAGGAATAGCTGTACTCAACGCCGACGCCTGAGACCCGTGTACATCTGTGTAACATGAAATCATCAAAACAGGTGACCTGATATGGTTCAGGGTTCATAATAATGTTGTAAAACACAACAAGTAAATGAAAAGCCGCTATAAGCGAAATTGAACAGTTTTAAATAATTGATAAACATTTTTTTATATAGGCGGTATGACTAAAGCCTAAAGACACTTTTAAATGTTGTACTGTATATCATATAGAGACATTTATTCAAAAAGACAGAACATTTAGATAATGTGTGATTATTATAATAATATGTTAATAAGAGTGCAGAAAGACTCTAAGCAAATGTTTTCATGAGATTGTGCACTGTATAAAGAATTATATTTGATAAATTAAATGTGATAAATTAAGGGAGAGTGCAGAGAAGCTCTAAGAGTGTTATCAAGATAGTAGATGTCACAAATTTTATTGTTTCATATTAATTATTGTTGATAGCCAAGCAGGCTGAAGATT